>MU224951.1:4854316-4866816 GCA_018584345.1 Thuja plicata
TGCGGGATGCGGGTGCGCGGATGCGTGAATTTTTTTTTTGGGGGATGCGGGTGCGTATGGATGCGTTTATATATATATATATATATATATATATATATATGCAAAGAAATGCAAGAAATATACAAAAATAAATCATTTGATACTGATAGTATGATACTTCACCATTGATCAAGATTCAAGCTATTTCATATTTGATAGTTCAACACTTAAACTTAAAAGTTACAACTTCAAAGACGTGACAGCAAATTGAAATAAGTTCAATACTAATAACTAATTAGTCATGTTCAAGATTCAAATGCAATATTAAGTGCCCTTTACCTTGTTTAGTTTTTCAGCTTTTGCTCATAATGAGCCTCGTGTAATTAACTGCAGACACAAACAAATTAACAAAGAAGATTTGTCGATAATACCAAAATACAGCTCTGGAAGAATACAAGACACTTAGGATAATCTTAGCTGAAGGGAACCGATCAAATTTCAACCCACAAGAATTGAGAATTGCTTTTAATATACTGTTGTTTATTACACTTTCTGTGGTGGCTATTCATTTATTTATCATTATTTCCAAATGCAAAAATACATGAGCATTGTTTAAGAACGATTTAATTTGTCTTTTATGATAACATTTAAAGACAAAGTTAGCTTATATAGTAAGTGCTGTACTAGATTTTAGATCTACACTAACATGGATATCTTAAATGAAGGTATCTAAAAGATGCTTACAGATACATTAGTAACAAGACACCTATACTGAATATGGTATCATCCTATATATCTTAGTGTCCTTAAATGGATATGTTAAAAATATTTATGCTAGTTTATAGGTAATGGATGCGCCCGGATGCCCTGTGGGTGCCACCTGGAAGCGCATCCCAAGCGCTCGGATGCTTCTGGGAAGCATCCGGGCACTTGGGATGCGCTTCTAGGTGGCACCCACAGGGCATCCGCGCCAGCACCCGCATCCATAGGCACCTGCATCCGCGTCAAGCCCAAAACATGATGCATCGGTAACTAATATTTCATCCATTGGATCTCAAGCAAATTGGTGAACAAATCGGGTACTATCTTTCCACCCTATTTGTAAATACTATGATACTTTGTTTCAAGATTAAAAGACATCTATAGGCTGTAATTTCCTTGTCTAAATCTGAAACTTAATAGTCCCTTCATGAAATCGGCCACATAGTGAAGACTGTACGGTCTTATATCCTTGCTGTTTGCCGTACGACCTGTCTTTTTCTTTTTTCTCGTTTGCCGTACGACTGTACGACCTTTTATATTTTTTTAAAAATTTTCAATTTTTTTTTGAATTTTTTTCTCGTCAGTATGGTGTACGAATCCATACGACATCAGGCCGTACAACATCGTACGTATTTTTAATTTTTTTTTCCCGTCCGTATGGATCCATATGGCGTCAGGCCGTACGACACCGTGCGTTTTTTATATTTTAATTTTTAATTTTTTAAAATTTTTAGATTTACTTTTCGCTGGCCGGGTCCCACGCCTTTTGGCCGTTCGTGATATATTTGCAGCTTCGACCCGTTGACTGCGTCCGGAATCGCCTGGCCGTCGAGTGTCCATAACTTCACTGCCCCATTCGCGGCAACTTCCCGAATTTTGTATGGGCCTAGCCACTTAACTTTGAATTTGCTAGGTTTAATTTCATTTCGCCCATTAAACTTCAATACCAACTGACCGGGCGTAAACTTCATCCGACGAAGGTGCTTGTATTTTCTCCACTGTTGTGTAACTTCAGTTGCCCATTGGGCTATCATTCTTCTTTCATCTAATATATTGAGAGTGTGCAGCTGCTCCCTCAAGCTTTCCATGTCGCTTAGTCTGTTTTTAATGTCGATCCCAAGGCTTGGAACCATAAATTCTATAGGAACCATGGTCTCTTGCCCGTAAATGAGAAGGAGAATAAAGATTTTGAAGGCTGCGGCCTTCCACTCAAGATTCTAATCGTCGCCGACAAGAATGATCTTAGGTTCCTCTTCCTTGCCTAGATTCATTGGTTTGACAGACGACTCCTTATACTCTTCGCTTACTTTCGCATCCCCTTCCTTGTATTCACCGTACTCCAGGGGAAATGTTTCTGGTTCTTCCTCAATACTTAGTACATTGCATGCTGGTCAGAAGAGTTCGTAGTCCTCTATTTGCCAGTCGGCGTCATCTCCCGAACACTCTTCCAATTCTAAGACGCCTTCTTCGTTAGGTTCCATACAACTGCTTCCTTCATCCCTTCGGCTGTTCTCACTGTCAGTTTCTGAGTCTGAAGAAGAGGCTATCTCTTCGCTCACCATCTGGGTGCGAAGGTCGATGGTGAACTTCCTCCCCCCATTCTCCATCGAGAGGGTGTTTTTCTTCAAATTGTGGTATACCTTCGCCGTGAGCAGCCACCCTCGACCCAGAATGGCATCGTAACCCTTCTTTTTCAAAGGTATCACCACAAAGTCTAGTACAAATGGTTGCAAGCCAAAATGGATCGATTCTAGGAGAGAAATCATCAAAAACATAACATGCATTTCTTCTCCTAGAATCTGAAATAATCAGATTATCCTTCTTCTACTTGGAGCAAATTTGTCTTGGATTCTGACCTATATTGGAGCAGCGAATTAAGGAAAATCGAAGAGCAAGCTGGGCAGATTTGGACTAGACATCTGGAGTGCAAATTCTTCCAGCCATATCGAATTCCTATAAGGGAATTTCAGATCTGATTTGGAGTGCGAATTCAAGGGCTTGAATTCGCATATTGGGAGGATCAATATTATATCAACCTAGGGCTGGAAATCGGACCTGTGATTGCAGCATCTGGACTTTACAATGAAGGCAGATCCATATGTATTTCATCCATTGGATCTCAAGCAAATTGGTGAACAATTCGTCCACTATAGTGTCTGTCAGGATGGTGCCAAGGATGCCCATCTCGACGACTACCAGGTACTTGCCGCTATTTACAACAAATATCATTGGGTCAGTTGCAGACCCTCCGGGGATGTCCGTACGTGTGGTATTTGGCTGCTTGGCCAAGTTCTCCAACAACGTCATTCCTAAGTGAGGCATGGTGTGAAGGAGATCGTGGAGTTTCACCCGTACCTCTACATATAGCAGTTGTTTCAAAATGTTTTGTTCTGCCTCCCTCCGGCCCGAGGTGGTGGCCATCTCCCATGTTTCTTTTTGTGCCTTCATCGCCTTCTCTATTTCTTCCTTAGCCTCCCGTGCCTGTTGTTTTTCTATTTGAGGGTTCAGATATGTGGTTCCCTCGATGTTGAGACAGTTGACCCCAAATTTTGTGCTATTGGCATCCTCGTGGTTGACAGGACCACACCAGCGGCATAGCTTCTGTGGGGTGTTGCCCTTGTCACAGTCCCTTGCAAAGTGGCCCCACTGATTGCAAGCTCGACATTGGATCATCGGCCGACCCTTGGAGTCATATTGTATTCGACTCCTTGTGTTGGTGTTGTTGTTATTGCCCCTTCCGCCACCGCGTTGGTTGCCTCCGTACCCGCCCGAGGATGCGTTATTGTTAGTCTCTGTCGCCCCCGATCTAGATGGTTCCTCTTGGGTAAATAACGCTTGTTGATTCCTCACTTTCATGTTGTATGGGCATTCCTTGGTGGAATGGCCCATGATCTGACAAATGTCACAAGATACCTCTTTGGGACACGACCCCTTCGTATGGCCACTCTCCTTGCAGTCCGTACACCACATGTCATCTTCCCCCTTGCTGGTACCCCCTTTCATGGTCTTGAACTCGATCATTCTCTCCTTGTCCTTTTGGAGTGCCATGACTTTTTTCTTGGACTCGCCATCACTGCTACTGTCATCGTTCGCAGTGTCATCTTCGTCGGAAGAGGACTTGCTTCTTTTCTTCTTGGAGGTCTTCTGTTTGCTCTCCAAGTACATCGCTTGGTTATAGGCATCTTCGTATGAGGTGGGGGCACTATCTTCATTTTCCTCTGTAGGTTAGATTTCAGGCCCTCCACGAACCATCTTTTCTTCAGGCCATCCACTGGCTGGCTATCCATTTTTGCGACAAACTCCTTCAGTCGGCGACCGTAGGCCTGCACAGTCTCCTTCTTGCCTTGTTTCGTATCGTATATCTATAAAACAATTTCATTGTCATCCCTCAAGAGTCGAAACTCCTTCTGGAATTCTTTCTTGAGTTTGTCCCAAGTGGTCACATTGTTTTGTCCACATTTGAGTACCAGTCGATGGCTACCCCTCTAAGTGTGGCGGGAAACTGTTTCACCCATTCTGCCTGGTCGGCGACTCCATTCGCAGACTAGATTGTCTCGCACGTACAACAATGTCGTACTGGATCTTTCTTTTCATCTTCGTGGAATTTTGGCAACTTCTCCTTGTTGGTCACCATTGGGGTGGGTTGTGTCACCTGCGGTGGATTTTGTGTTTGTGCTTCTGCACCACCTGTGCCAGCACCTGTACCTGCGTTGGTGGTGTTCGTGGTATTGGTAACTAGTAGTTGCACTTGTGCCTGAGTATTTGTTGGTACCCTGGTGTGTGGTGTTGTTGGCCCGAACAAAGGTTCCTGACTGTCGGATGCCTGTGCTTCAGTGGCACCTTCGGTTGTACGGTCTCCACTATTGCGATTGTCTGTACCTTCAACTCGGGTCTCCGTACGTGGTGTAAGAGGTAGATTTGTAAACCGTTCTCTAGTTTCCTCCAGTAAGGCCCTCCTTAGCCTTGTCTCTTCAAGCAACTCTTCGCTGCTTCGCACCCTCCGATGCTTTGGCGAAGTGTACGGCTCTCCTTTGGCCTGTGCACCTTCCGTAACACTCTCGGGGTCCCCTTTGGTCAACCCTCCGTCAATTTGTTCCTTGGCAAGTTGCCTCAGCCTTCGTTGGCGTTCTATTTGTTGCTCAAAGATTAAAGCCTTCTGTGTTGTGTCCCACATATCGTATGGTGCCTTCTTATTCTTGTCTTTATTAAAAGATTGGGCATTAGAACTTAACGCAAACTCATTATAATTGTTTATACAGTGTCCTTTGCTTTTTAACCTTCAGATGTTAAGACTCGCTACGATGGACGTCGCAACTGGCAGACCCATTATGTTCGTGCGCCATCCAGTCTTTTCCCTTTCCGAGTATGTCCAGGCAACGACGCCAAATGTTGACCCTCATGGAGTAACAAAGACTATTTGCATACATAAAGTAAAGTATTTAACAAAGAATGTAAAGAGAACATAACAGTATTGTATTCATAGATTGATGACCATGTACAAAGGTATTTCCACATATCATAATCCGAACATGCCTTGCTCTAAGAGAAGAATACATACATATAGTGTCCGAGGGGATGCGAGGCGAACCGTCGCATCCGTGTAACTTCCTCGAACGGACCAACCGTTTAACTACCCATTTACCCGACAACAAAGTTATTTCCAAAAGACATGACTCTGCATCATTCCATGTTAATTTGTGTTTGTTGACATAACAAATGTTAAATGTTGTGCATATATAAATCTTTGGCATTTATTAATATAATTTTGTGTTTCTTCATAACTATTGATAAGTCTCATATCCACAACCATATTAATGAGTGATGGTAATAACGTTTTCAATAGGGTATGACCGTTTTAGAGCCTCTTCCATTTGGCTGCTGGAAACCCTTACAAATTTATTACTGCCTCTTCGGCTGCACACCTAGATCACTAAACAAGGCTCTTTGGTCTTCTCCAAAGGGCCTCGATATTGAACGCAGATCAGGAAAGGGAGCCAACACTAGTAGTCGCGAACAAGAGCTATTGCATGATTTGATGTTCGGTATACATATGCAGCAAAACCAAACAATTAACTTGATTTGGCGTGGTTTGGTTGCCACGTCAAATCTTTGCCTTAATCCACAAGATCAATTTGCTCTGTAATGTCTCCTATCGATGGTCACATTAGATATTTGAGACTTTTTATCTTCCTTCCTTAATTGTGATTTATAATTTATTATTATTCATTTATTTTCTTTTTATATTAATTAATTTATATTAATTATATAATTTTATCATTTAACTATAATTATAATTAATATTTATATTTTGTTATAATTATATTTTAGTATTAATTTATTAAATTTTCTTTTATTATTACTATTTAATAAAATTTCATTATTTAATTACTATTAAATCCTATTTTAGAACGGGGACATCACATCAAGCCATCCCCAAATTGGGAAAATTTTTAGGGGATGTCCCATGAAATGAAAGGGGATGGCTTGCCATCCCTGGGATGGATGGGGTGTTTGTGACATCCGCTTAATGTCTCTTGGGTGACTTGTCATCCCTATAAAAGGTAACGTTTTAAAAAAAATAGAAAGTGTGAGTCATTCAATCATATGTGGCACACATGTTGAATGGCACAATAATAAGTCCTAATTTTTTTTCTCCAACTCAACTGGCTACACCTAGCTCCCCTGTAACCCCTTGGAATTTAGGCCTTTGGTCTGAACTAATAGGCCTTTGGACATGCCCTACGCATATAGTTCACTCCTATGGTACTCGTCATCAATTGTTTAATCAATGCTAGATAAGATAATTGACTTCACATGCCAACTACTCACACACACTAAATGTGGAGGAAATAAAATGGAACTTTCTTTGTTTTTGTATTTTCATATTTGTTGATAAACAGATTTGTCACCGCGAGTGGTTCTTCAAAACTGACCCTGTTTGCCCTGTGAGCAGTGACAATCGTGCCAACAGTTGGAGAGACTACAACCCGATCATGACCAGATTGCAATCTTCCTCTGCGTTTGAGAGGGGCAGATCCCTCGTATGATAGGGGTATTTGTATTTTCTGAGTACCTTTCACTTGAAAGTACAAAAAGGAGACAAAACAAAAACTAAAGGAATTAGATGGTAGAAATCCCAGCAGTAGACATACAAATACCATATGAGATTCCCAAAGGATAACATATTACAAAGGGGATTTAAGTACAAGATAAGTTGGATATGTGAAATCAATGAAAGAAAGGAAACACGTTTCCACATACGAGGAATCAGGTAGCCTCAACATTTTCTAACTGGGATACTAGGGTGTGAACATGCTTCATCTTTTACATATATCCAAAATACTCAAAGGGATTATGAATTTAACATACTAGAAATCGATAACAATAACTGGAAAACACATTTAAGATATACGAATCTAATGCATTCTTGGTTATTCTTTTGAAAATATACGAGTTCAAAAACCTTCAAGTACGAAGAATGAACATAAAAGTTCTCAATAAGTCCCTCTACACAAATCTGCAGAGTTTCTCCCCTTTTGCAAAAAGTTCTCCCCCTTTACATTACAAGTTGCCTTGTATTTATACATTTAGCATGATAACTACCTAGTAGCTACCATCTTTCTGGGTTAATAACTAACTCTTTTTCGCGCAAATGGAATGGAGTTATTAACCTTATAATTTTTACGGGAAAAGAGTCAAATAATTAATTTTGACGAAAAGTAACCACAGTCACTATTATAACTAGGAACATGTAACCTTGAAGCAAGACCAAATTATCGACTTCGTTGAGGTAGCTTTCCATCTTGTCTACTTCATTATGATAACTTTTGAAGTCGATCCTAGCATTGAGAATTTCTAATCTTCTTCATTGCACAGCAACAAGGTGCAATGCTCAAACATGTGAATTTGAAGGGTGACACTTTATCACTGCTACTAGCTTTGGTCAATCTTTAGAACCCAGCATGTGTTCCTTTCTTCATATTTAAATGTTTTTGTCTTAGTACCATTTGTAGCCATATAATCACATTTGAATAAAAGTTAAGATTTATCAGAGATTTTCATTTATGAACATATTGGCATAAGTCCATTCTCTGCATCTTTTTCCATGAACAAAAAATTCTCACAAATAACATGGAGTCTTGTATAAGACATCATCGATTCTGGTGTATTCATCTTCATCACCACCTATGATATTCTTGGAGAATGGTGCGTTTCTTATGATTATAACATGCCATGAAACCACATTTCATATGACTGCCAGCTCCATTTGTTTGAACTCTTTTAACCAAACAATAAGTGCACAACCATGCCACAACTATCATCACAATAAAACATTCTGTCGACTGATTGTCTTTCAACTTTGAAGGATGTCCCAACACTATCTCTAAAACCTCACTTATGACACAAACATGGAAGACGCGGCTAAGGATGTGGAATCTGGCTATACACCAGCCAATTGCATTCGAATGTTTTAAAGATTTTCCAAATGATCCATTATCTGTGTATCCTGCAATCTTTAAGAGGGCATCATTTCGGGTATTCTGTCAAATAGCTCATTGTTCCTTGGTAATGATTCCACTAGTTGCATATATACCATTCTTCTGAGCTTTATCTGATCTACATACACCAAAAATACACAGTCGCACATCCACCGCTAGTCTGAAGTACTTTTGGGAGTTTCCATACTGTACACATTCTACAAAATGGCTTATGCTGTGTTCTTATTGCAAATTTTCCACTTATGGTGCAGCAAGGAGAATGCTGAGGGAGGTTGTGGACTTTGGCATTACACCCTCCAACCTTATCAACAAATATTTTTGGTGAATATCCCACAATCATTACATTTCCTCCAGTCAACATCTCTTTGATGAATTGTGTCAAACACATCAAATGTGTGCACCATGACTTGATCTTTTGAGCTGCTTGTCAAACATTCACGTGCCTTGTCAATACTTCGAAATTTTGTGTGCGCGTCTGCCAGGGGTAGATGTAACTGCATTATATGCCAAGAATCCATTTCCCATTTTGGTGCAAGTAGGAGACATGTGAGAAAATTTGCAGTTTGGCTTTGGGTCCATATTTCTGCATACGAGTCTACAAGAGCAGTTCCATCTAATAAAAATCTTTCTCTCGGGATGTTTCGATGAATGTTCATGACCTATTATCCATGCTGGTGAATATAACGGAACATGGCTTTAAGCCTGCCAAGTGCATTTTCTTGAGAGTTTGAAAAGCTTTCTCAATAAACCTATTTTGTTCATGTCCTGCAACAATTGCTTTCATAACGTGTCATCCCCATTTCGGCATTCTGACAAACATTTCATGTGTGTTGCCTATGCTTCACATCTGCACACGTCTTTACGACTGCTCCCAGTTTGAGATATGCCATATCTTCGAGGCACTTTGTCAAACACATTACGTGTCTTCCCGAGCTCGTTTCTAATTACTTGCCTGTGAATTCCCAAACCTTCTTTAATAACTGTCAATCTCAAATATACTGAAGCAACAATTTGTAAAGATGAACCAACCGGCTTTAACATTTGATTTCTGCATTTGGTAAAAGAAATTTACACAGTGTTATACAGACCTTTTCAACAAATACATTGCTTTGATGGGTTTTGTGAAGGAGGTCGCAGCCCTCAAATGCTTTCTGCATTCTGTGTGTATATTGAATCAATCATTCACAGTAAGATCCTTTGTCACAAATGCTTCAGTATATGTCCATATTTAATTCAATGCCGCTATTACTCATATGTCTGTTAATTATATTTTCTTGGAAGTAGTTGACAGATCGTTACAAAGCTGGAGTTTGGGTTTGGGTTTGATCTTGAATTTTTTCCAAGGTTAGGATTAGGGTGAATTCTGGAAATATGTTAAGATCTTAACTCTTAACTTATTAAAAGTTAAGATTTTGACTATAAGTTGGGAGGTTGACCGGGAAATGGGGAAAAGTTGGGATCCCAATTCTTAACTTTTAAAAAGTTAAGGTTTAAAATTTTAAATAATTGAAAACTAGCACTCCAACTTCGAAATGACATAACTTTTGACTCGTAGCTCCATTTTTTGAAATTCGAAAAGCAGGACGAAGCTGGTGGACAACCGGAGGTTTTGGAATTATAAATACACCAAAGATCCAACAAATGGCTAACCTTTTTAAAGCTTGAAGTTTGGCATGTTTTGGCTTATTTTCAACTCAAAATGATGAACATTGAACATCTGACTGGCCAAGACCATGGGAAAATATGCGTGATAACATAAATACAGAGATTCTACATGTGACCTTGGTTACTCACGAAACCATGGCAACAATATTGTAGTTGAAAATGAAAGTTGTAGCCTTCAGGCATTTTGTTGTAACTTGTATACTTGTTTTTTGATATCACATGCATATTGATGATGAATTACGAAAGCAATTAAGTTTTGACATTTGTTAATTTGTTCAACTCTCAGTTGAACTCTCAATTCAACACAAATGTTATTTATTAAGGATCTATGATGTATATGATCAATGCTTTATCAATGTTATCATACGAATATTTGAAAATTCCCTGTTTTTTCTATGGCTGCTCCCTTTGCCACCCCTTGCTGTCCCCAAAGATGGCCCGAAGAAAACTCATTCTTGAATTTGTTCCCCATCGCCGAAACATGGGGTAACATAGTCAAAACCGCTACAATCCCCTCTTGCTTGAATGAGTAATTTTCTCTTTGCTGTCATAAATAATATTGTTCTTGTTGATTGCTTTAGTTCTCCTTTGCTGATCTTTTCTTAAAATAAATAATGTTCATTTACCCTTCAGCTTCTGTAAATCCCAAAGAGATTTATTTTAAAATATTTTTTCGTTGCTGATCGCTGCTGATATCTGAATTGAAAGGCTCGAGTGCTTCAATGGATTGTTTTAATTCTCCAGTCTGAGTTGAATTCCTTTTTTCCTGAATATTCTTATTACTGCAATTGATTTCTTTTCTAAATTGATGTGTTATATTCCAGTTATGACTTGATGCCCTCCTCCGACAAAATTGATTTCTCTTTTATATCTCCTCATAGCAGGGGTCACATGTCTTCCTTGTGATCTCCTTGCAAAGAGACACTTCTTTATAATTGAGTGCTGCGTTGGCCCTTCGTTCGTTAATTACTTTATTTAATTTTAATTTTTAATCACTTCCTTGCTACAACCCCTTCTAGATCTTAATTGATGCGTACGCAAATTGCCATTTTATTCAGTATGGCATTTTCCTAGGAATTAAGGCAGCGGCCTGGCTAATTTGCAAGTTTTCAACCTCCTTCTTGGGCGGGGGCATATATGTGGGGCCTTGGTGGGCCCCTTTTAGGTTTAGTTTAGATTTGTTTTACATGATAGTCAAATGTTTTTATGATGGTTGAGGGAGATCCCTGTCTATCCTTTTATGAAGAGGATTATCCAGGATCCTTTTTTGCTGTTAGCATAAGGAATGGGAGATGGGTGTTTCTTCCCCATTCCCAGGATGTCCTAGACATCGTATATGTATTAGCAAACCAGGGGACACATCCTAGTAACACATTGCCTTTTTAGGAGAAATGGTATCTAACTCATAGTCATAAAAGTATTGGTGGATGTGCTAGACACGTTCTCCATAGATATGGTTACAAAAACCTTTTGTTCCCGCTATATTCTCCACTTCAAGACCTAAGAGACTATTTGTAGCTTAATGCCCCACTTTTAGGTCTTTTTCCTTTTGCATACTAATTAAAAGTAATATTGAAAATTATAAATACAAAATCCATTAAGAAAAATGTAATTGATTACAAAAATCATAATGACAGAGAAAAGACAATAGTAGCAAATACTTAAGCGGATTATATTAAGGTGTGATAATGTTATTTGATTCCTTTTTAGTATTTGATAGTTCTTGTAGATTGTATTATTCTTTTGCTTGAATGCATTCATCTTCTCATGTTCTGAATTCAGTGCTAACAAAAATCCGTTATGTACAAAGCAAGTCTGCGACATGGCGGGATGCAATATGCTGATGGTAATGGAGATTGGGTTTTAACTATCTTCAAGGCCATCTCAATTGTAAGTATCATTAATTTCAATTGTGTCATGATGTGTGTATACATGTAATACTTAAAATCACTATATATTTCACATGTTTTAATGATAATAATTGCTTATTGAATGGGACAAAAAAGGCTATTCAATGGGACTTTGTGAAAGAAAATCATGCCAATTCTCTTAAATTTAAGATCAAAGTTCAATCAGTCTTTAATTACACGTTGCTTAGTTCTAGATCAAAATGTGGTCTTTTGTAAAATAATGTAAATATCTTATGCATTTGATCCAATTTTTTTTGGTAAGTGCTACCAAGGGCTTAGCTCCCATTTATTACTTATCAAAAAATTACATTGGTTAAGCATACAATATCTCATTCCAGCCAATGAGACCAAAATATATATAAAAATTGAGGGACATTTCATTGTTCAGGCTCCTCTACGGACACATGTCTATCCTGCTCGCAGCATCAATTTTGTGGATTAATGACAGCCCTTCCTGACTATCTGGTGTAGGTGCAATCAGTTTTCCGAAAGATCCATCTATTCCTTTATTTGGTAGTAAATCGGCTGCAGGATTTGCCTCTCTAAACACGTATAAGTGAGAAGTCATCTAGTTGCCTTATTTTCACCCGAATCACCTCTACTCATCCTTGCAACTCCAAGTTAATTATCTTCCTTGACTTGATTGTGTCTATGCACACTTGTGAGTCACCTTCATTGTCAATTT
>MU224951.1:4878576-4892966 GCA_018584345.1 Thuja plicata
TGTCTGAGCAAGAAGGTTCAAAGTCTGGGATTGCTTCTTCATTATTTATAGGTGTTGAATTCATGTTTGAATTGTTATCCTCCCTCTCTTTCTCAAGTGAGAGATCTCTATCAAAATCTATAGAGATCTTATCTTCATTATTTGTAGATAAGAAGTTTTCTTCAAATTTAACATCTCTGCTTATTTCTATTGTTTTCTGACCAGGTATATAGATTCGGTATCTTTTAGAGTCCTCACTGTAGCCTAGGAAAATACTTTTCTTGCCAGAAGGTTCTAATTTAGTCCTTTTCTCTTTTGGTACGTGTATATACACAGGATAGCCAAGCACCCTTAAGTGACTTAAATCAGGTTTAACTCCTGTGAATACTTCTTCTAGTGTGGTGTTTTCTAGTATAGCATGAGGACATCTGTTTTGAATATAAACTGCAGTGTTAGCAGCTTATAATCCTCAACAGAATGGAGTAACACAAAGTCTGTCAATCTCTATTCCTTTATTCAAACGCTCAACTCTTTTACGATGAAACACAAAGTCTTTAGAACTCAAGAGTTTTTGCCTATAGTTTACTTGCACACAACAAAAGATGAATATTCACAATGAGCTCCCTCCTTTATATAGGAAAAGAGGAGAGAGGAAAGTAGAGAAGAAATGGGAAACCCTTAACCACTTTGATTTATTCAATCCTTATCTCTAACAAACTTTGACCGATTCAAAGCTTATTTATAACTAACTAACTTTGACTTTATCAATGCCGCAAGACCTAATGTACTTGTAGCATGATTACATAAGAACACTTTACATATTTATGTGTAATCTGTCAAAGATTCTACACTTTTACAAAATTTGAGTGTCCCAACAACACTTAAAAGGAAATTTATACAAGTCTCAAATTGACATAGAGACTTGTGTACCATGGTTGGATCCGGTGTGCCTGTATGCTGAGCAATGTTTGCAGTCCTGCGTGCAACACTTGCTGCCTTGAAATTGCACTGTTATATCCACTTAGGTCCTTTTGTAGACGGTTCAAGACAACTCTAAAACCAGCTAGTTTATCCATAGAGTTGCAACCAAAAATTTCAGGTTTTAGTTCCGGATGGATGATTTGCACAAACCCTGACATGGCTTGTTCCTCTGTAATCAGTTCGCCATTATCGGTCATTAGCTTGCATGTTAGCTCTTCAAGGATCTTAACAATGATTCCCTCGTGTTCGGTGCAAACCTGTATGGCATCATGGACCTCTGTCTTCAAGTTCTTCAGAACTTGTTCTTTGTTTATCATCTGATCCAAGAATTCAAAATACATCTCCTTTGAAGAGACTATCTCATACGTGCATAGGATGTCAAGGTCAACTTCCGCCATCTTTTTCCACACATCTAAGTCTTCACTTAGAGTTCTTGATTGTTGATCGAAAGATACAACCAACTCTTGTAACTGATCAATGGTCTTCTTGACATTTCTGAACATGCGATATGCATCCTTGCTTACCAACACCCCTTGTGTTTCTAATTGGCTGCCCCAATCATCTATGACTTTGGCCTCTCTCTAGACGCTCAATGCGCTGTTGTGTATCTTCTGAAAACAAATTTACCTGTTGAGAAGAAGAAATCCGTTCAAGAGCTTCACAAAGACGAATATTCTCCTCCTTTAGTAGTTTCTTTTTCCGCCACAGCTTGTCTGTCCTTTTGTTTAGCTGTTCCATTGCATCTATGGCATCTAACTGACAACCCAAGAATGATTGCTTACCCAATTCCACCCTGGTAATCTTGTAATTTGTAGTCTGAAGTTCATTAGTAGGTTTGTTTGAAAGTATTTCAGCTACCTCATCATATTTGGTATTTTGCTCATCAACGATAACCTTCGAGACTACTTTTGCCTTTTTTGTAAAGAGCCCGAGATTTGTTCTTTGGGGTAAGGTCAAACTCTTTTGGAGGCGTCTCCAACTTCTTCCTTTTTTGTGTGATGACACCCAACCAAGAAGGTAAAATGAAAGAGGAAGAACCATCAGTTGTCACCATGGTGGTCACCGGCTCTGCTTGAGAAGAAGTAGGGGAAGCTGTGATGAGTGCCTCTTCTTGCACTGTTGTTGCAAATGGATTCTTCTGAACTTCTTTCCCCATGAACACTTTAATCTGTGCAGATGTCAGATTGTTGTTTCCCATGAGCGTATCCAACTTGGGCAAATCCTCAGATAATTCATCAAACACATGCGGCAAGTCTTCTTTTTGTGCTGGAGCCGCAGAGGAAATGGGTGTAGCTGGCACAATGGCAGTTGAGTGTATTGACGACAAATGCATTGTGAAGGAATCAACATCTGTGTCAAGTGGTGACATAGGAGGTTCCTCCATCTCTGGCGCTGATTCAGGTATGGCTTGGATTTCATCCGCCTTCTGTACTCGTGGTAACGCAGGAGTAACTAAATCCTGCAATTCTTCTTCACTATCCGAGATTCAGATCATTTTAGGCTCCTTTACCTTGGATGTCGCATTGGGTGTAGGAGCCTTAACCATGAGTTTTCCTCCCTTGATAGCTAGCTTCTAAATAGTTTTGACCTCTGATGCTGAGGCCTCTCCTTTTCCTTTACGTCGAATCTTTGATTTTAAACCTATCGGACCAGCAAGATCGAAATCCTTCCTCGGCTTGACTTTGATGCTTCTCATACCCCTCCTTTTCAGCCAAATGTTCATATTGGCTAAGATGCTCTGAAATCTGTCCCAAATGGACATACTTTCTTTTACTGACCAACATGGAGGTGGAGTAGGCAAGTTCTTAATACGGTGCTTCCTATATTCTGAATCTAGAATATCATCATCATCTTCGACTCCATCAAGAATCTGTGCAAGGTTGAAGTCCACAATCTGCTTCATGGTAAGACGACAGTAGTCCATTTTTGCAATGTCAACCTCAGTGCGAAGATCGATCCAAATATCTTAAAGGCGGTGAATATGAATGAACTGCCTTCTAATTTTATCATTCATGCCCCTCCAGTCGAAAGAGCTTAGGGCCATAAATTTCTTCAGATTAATCTCCTGCAGTTCAAACTCCATATATTTGGCCTTTGGTACCGTATCAAGTGAGTATCCCTCAATCTTCAAGGGATTCCGCGAAGAGATGCCAATTCCCGGTCTATTCAAACTAGATTGGTATGCTTGTACAACCATGAGCTGCTGGGCCAACTCCATTAGGATGATCTTATTAGTTGGATACCTGGGTAAGCTATATGGCTCCTCTCTGAAATACCCCACCCTTAGGTAGGTGAAGTTTGGGAATTGGAGAAAGAGGCACCCATACTCATTGACTTTATTCCAGGCTTCATCAGAAACCCTCCTATTCGGGAGTTCTTTATCAAACAAGCATCTGTAGTGCCCAAAGAAAGCATCTTGCACTCTTCAGTAATGGATACAACTTGATCTCAGGGGAAGTTGATCAAAATAGACCCAAACAGACACTTGTGACCTCTCTGCTCTGGTAGTGAGTCCTGAAAAAGACCCTATGGTAGCAGCAATATAAACCAGGTACAAATTCATGTAGAAAGTACCAGTCGTTGTAACTTGTGCTAGCTGCTCACAAAGAGAGTCACTTATGAGCTCACCCCAGAAAAGCCTCTGCCTTGACTTCAAAATCAAAGAGAAGTACTTGTACATTGAAGGCTCGAAAAGATTTGACTCTTTAAGTCCTATGACTCTTCTCAATAGGGTTATGAGATCATAAATTTCTTCCTTGAAATCGGACCTATGCATTCCCTTAAGCCATCTCACAAAATTGGGCCTCTTGGTGACTAGCCAGTGCTCATTGATGTACCTCATGCAAGCTGATTTTCCATTTTCCCAGCTATTGAGAGCCTTGTCCACCATCATGTCCATTACAACCGGAGTTTTAGGAACTCTGAAAACTCGGCGAATCGTGTCTGAATCTAGGCTAATCACCACTTTCCCATCTTGATCTTTGATTGTTCTGGAGACAGGATCAAAGTGTTTGGCACATGCAATAATGAATTCAGGTTCCAGAGCCGCTGTAGGGAAAGTGAAAACGTGGTGTATGTAACTTTCCCGAATACTAATCATCTCATCCTTGGTCGATGTGTCTACTCTTCTTAGGAATTCCTCCACGTCAAGGTGACCAATTTCTGTGTCTCGAATCTCCTCTACATATGATGTAATCTTAGATGAGGAAATGGAGTTCTTATATCTGTCATACTGGTACTTCATCTTTTTCTTACTCTTGCCTTTTGGGGATGCAGATCCTCTTTCTGACATGACAAGATTCGCAGTTGCAGTAACTGTAACATGGAAGTTCCAGAAACAAGCACTTTGTCATTGAGAGAAGAAAAATCCATCTTAGATGCAAAACTAAGAGAAAAGGGCAGCCTTTTGTGAAGAAGAAAAGTAGGTAGAAGCGGGGTTTCCTAACGCATATACACATTTTGGAGAGCAAGACAAAAATGATGAAGAAAGTATCTTCAACTTGGAGCATAGTGGAATTTTTGCGCAAGCCTGTATATTGGATCAAAAAGTGGGTTTTTTGTGCATGACTGCATATTGGGAACTTCATGTCTTTCTTTTTCAAATGGGAGTATGAAAAAGGTGGGTTTTTATTGACAAATTGCACATAGGACAACACCTTGCACCTTGCATCTTTTTATGTACTTTAGGGAAAAATCACCACAAGAACAGGGTTTTTAATCCCAACTGCATATGAGAATAAATTGCATTCTCATATGCAACTTAGAGAAAGAAGAGAGAAGTAGAAATGAAACAGCATATGTACAAACATAAACAAAAATGCAACAAAGAAACAAAGAAGAGGAATCTTACCTTTCTTTGAATACAAGGGGAAAAACCACAAAGACTCTTCACTCAAGAAAAATAAATAAAATTCTGGAAATGAACTCAAGAATTTCGAATTTACATCTAAGAGAGGAAAAATAGAGATATATAGACCATAAATTTGACAAATTCTCATCAAGAATGAATGCAAATCTAATGAGTCATGGATGGGAAGTGACAAATGTCCACAATGCAACTCAAATTTGCATAAAATCAGCAAATGGGAAGAGGAAGTTTTCAAAAACATGCCCTAAAACATAGCAACTTCTTTTCTCATTAAATACCATAATAAGAAAGCATTTTGAATCTGAATGAGAAGAAAAATGTTTTCAAATAACATACCAAATCCGCCCAAGACAAGGAGTAAAAAACACAGAGATTTGTGGAGAAAATCTTGCTAATGAAACAATTTCTTCCTTGCAAATGCCCTAGGCGCACTTCCTAGTCCAAAACGCAGCTATGTATGGTAAAGAAACTCACCTTTTTGATGCAAATCAATCACAAAAATCCGCCATGCATTCCTTTGAGGAGAAAACGCAGCCTCTTGTGGATACGTTTTATACAAACATATGCTATTCTTCTCAAAAACAGTGCCTGATACTTTAGCTGAGTGTTTGTATGTGTATACTTTCATTCGAAACCAAAGTTGCACGGACACGGGTACGGTATCGGATACGGATACGGTATCGGGTACGGATACGGCCATTTTTTGAGACCTCTCATTTGGAAACGGCAGGATACGACATTCATAAAATACATATATATATATATATATAACATAAATTTTCTAAGCCATTAAAGTTAATATATGTTCAATAATTCTTATTTCAAATTTAATTTGAGAAAATATTACTTTAAAATTTAAATCTAAACTATTTATTTATTTAAATCTAAATTATTTATAAATTTAAAATATATTAATAATATTTATAATATCAATTAATTTCTTCAAAATTATATACCTAATATTCCAACAATGACTACTAAAATAGTTTTAATTATATAAAGTAAAATAGTTAAATAAAAATAAAAAATAAAGTTAACTTAAAATTTTTAATACTTTTAATTTTAATATAAACTCATTTAAGAAAATTAAATAATATTAAATTTAAACAATTAAAATTTAAAATATATTTATTCATACGACTATTCTTACTTTATTAACTATTTAGTATAATAATCTGAACTGTATATATTATAGAATCATATAATATTTTTTATTAAAGACCAAAAACTAAAATCAAACAAATAAATTTAACATAAACTATAGTTTATAGTTTATACCTGTACGCAGATGGGAAAATTTGCACGGAACAGACGTTTATGAAAAATGCAAACGCAGCACCAGAAAATCTCAGCGAAGGAAGCAGCAGACGTGACGCCCAACAGTGAGAAGAAAACCCAGAATATTGCAGTTAACTGAATATTGTTCTGAAAAAATGGCTATTTATTTTTATTTCATTTTAAATCTATAGTTAACTGAAGATTTTTATGCAAATTAGGCTCTATTTTTTAAAAACTTTGCATTCAGCGATTCGGGCACGGGTTAAAAAACGGCAGCAATCCAAAAATGGGTGGGAACGTTATTCCTGCCGTATCGTATCCGTATCCGTATCAGATACGGCAATACGCGTGTCAGAAGTTGGGGGGTGGCGTTTCCGGTAACTCTGTTCGAAACACATGCTATATGCCATAAAATCGACGCCACAACATATGAAGTGGAAACCATGGGTCTTTAAGAAAGACCATTGCATATGTTTTATTTTCAAAATGATATGCAATGCCTTTAGAAATCGACGCCTTATGACTTATGAAAAACATGTTTTCTGTCTTTTAAAAACACATGCATCAACCATTAAAAACGACGCCACATGATTTATAACCAAGTTGCGGGCTTTTAGGAGACTAAGAGCATATATATTTTGACATGCTTTCTCCTCCAAAATCGACGCTTTGCATATTTTAATGAGACCGAAGTCTTTGAAAGAGGGATCACGGGCTTTATTAGCCAAGAAGCATACGCTTTATGCTCTTTAACGAAACCGTGGGCCTTAGGAGGAGAAAAACATATGTGTTGTAACAAACACATATGCACATCCATTAAAAATCGACGCTCAGTCACTTAAAGTTAGCCACGGGCCTTTGGAGATTCACAACATATGCTTTATAACACCAAAATGTTTATGCGATATCATAAAAACTCGACGCCTCCAATTTCTTAGAGAAAAATGCATATGATAGCATATGTTATTTGCTTTAAAATTGACGCTTTGATGACTTGAGAGACAAAAACACATTTTTTTTAAAACATATAGCATATGCAATATCAATAAAATTCGCCACCATTTGATTTTAAAAGATGGGAATGGAGTTTGTAACGAGCTTTACATGTATTGTAAAACAAAATCCCCGCTATTCACCTTAAGTCAAAACTTAAAAATGAATGCGACTTTATTTACAAACTCCACCTTTTATCTTGCCAATTTAAAAAGCAAAATCTTTAATAATATATACACATTTAATTTAAATATACAGACACCGTTAAAAAGTCTACTTTAATGAAGAAAGAACATAATCTTTATGTGCAACTTAGATTTTAATAGCTTGATATGTAGATATGATTGAAAAACCCACTACTATTAAAACACTAATCAAAACCTCACAGAATGATGTGAAATTCAAAATGGAGTTTCAAATCCATTTAGCACATAAAACAAACTCTCAATTTGTGTGATTAACAAGGAAAAGTCCACCTTTTTGACGATTTTTCAAAGATATGCAGACTGTTCGAAAAACCCCTCTGGCAGGATCTTGAAAAGCCTATAACTTGAGTTTGACTAACCCAAACGACGCCTAAGAGAGCTTGAAACGAGCGGGATGATGAAGACTACAAACCTATGACAAGAAAGAAACAAAAACTAAACACCAAAACAAGGAAAAATGAAAGAAAGATGCGATGACCCTATTTTTAGCAGGTTGTGGCAGTGACTTGGTCAGCTCATCATCACGACCCTCGTGAGCTGATGCAGGGTTTTGAGGGTCCCAACTGGCAGACTTGCTATTTTTAGTAAGTCTAGACTTACTATTTCTAGTAATTCAGTGGTTAGTTTCCACTTCTGACATGGCAGTATCGGCAGTGGTCAATTCTCCAGACGATATTCAGTTATGCAGTTTCTTGGATTGGGGGACTTACTATTTATAGTAAGTCTATATTTGGCAGTTGCCAATTTTGGCAGGGCAGTGATGAGCTTGTTGGACAGTCAGTATGACAGGTGTTGCAGGAATTATCATCAAAATTATATTTGGTTATTGCTTGTGTTAATTAATAATAATATGTTATTAATTAATATTAAGACGATATTATAATAATAATAATACTTTATTATTATTATAATGTTTTGGAAGTTTATATTATGAAGAGCAGTTAACTGATGATGGTTTTTGGAAACTATGGAGACCAGGAGTTATAAATATAGGCTCATTTGTGAAGTTGGCGATTTATCGAATATTGATTATTGAATTTGTTCTTGGGTATTGTTCCTACTTTCTGTGCCCTAGCTGAAGGGTCAAATTAGTTGATTGAAGACTGATTCTTCTTCATCTAATCCACAATTGATTGCTGTTGTATAATCAATTGCTTGTAATCGATTGCTGTTGTATAATCGATTGTGTGCTTCTTCGTGCTGATGTATACAAGAAGTTCTGAATTCTTCATCAAATACCATTGAACTGAGGCTCGCCAAAGGAGTCAATTCCAAGTGTTGAGAATTACAAGAGACACAACGAATTGTATCGGATGTGGGTGAATGACTGGAATGTTATTAAGGAGGCGGAGTGATTGCAATTATAACTCCATGCAATAAAGAAGGCAGCTGTCAAAGTCTGAACGCCATACTGTGGAAGTCGTGGCCAGCATATGCAATCGCCACTACACAGTATCCGACGCCCACACAGGAAACCGTGGCCCATCTAGAGCTTGCCGTAATGCAGGGTAGTAGCAAGGAGGCTGTGGCTTCGCCATCGGACACCAAACACTCCCCGTAGATGCTAGTAAATCCCGCGGGCAGTATGCTATCAAGCCGTGGAGGTAATACTGTCAGCCACGGCAAGCAAACCAACAAGGCCGATCTAAACCAGGTTCATTTATTATTTGATATTTGCAAATAAGGCTTCTGCTTGCTGGCGTGTAATATTTTGAATTGAAGTGGATCAATTCTCTTCCAGAAGTTTTAGAAATACATTTGGAATTTCTTAGAATTCTTCAACCTATGATTTGTGTTAATTACGAAATACAAGAAAGCGTAGAAAATATGTAATGCTTTCACGTTTAAGAAAAGGTCGTGTTTAAATAAATAAGAATTTATATGCACATGTATATCTCTAAATCTCTTTGCGAATAGATTGGGAAATGCCATAATATCAAACGAACTTAAAGTTTGCAGTCAAACTTGCATAAAGAGACAACCATACTCATTCAGAAACAAAAGGGGTCAAGAGATGTTAGCTTGGAGAAATTAGTAACTTGGTCAAAGGATCTGATCCATTTGAGAAATTGGGTAAGAACTGAATAAGTTCCTTACAGTGGTTGACTGCCAACTGTTTGACGAAATTTCAAACGTATGACTTACATAGAAATTGATTAAAAATTGATAGTTTAAGGATGAGTCCAAGTTAGGTTCATCACAAAAGACCAAAGACTAAATGTTTTACAAGAAATAAAATTCGAAAAGAATCAAGGGATGTCGGATTCTGTCGAAGAAACATCTTCCAGAACATCGACCTCCTTAGAGATAAACTCCTACCAATTACTTGAAAATTGCGTAGGGTTGTTCAATTTTGTGAATGCAAAATTGAGGACAACACAATCTGATCAATGCATCAAAATTCATGAAAACTTGAAGATAAAGATATCAGATATACTGAAACATGTTGTCGAATTCGCATACCCATCTTTACAATCGTGGAGTGATGTGGACTAAAACATGATCAATTGTATCACTGAAATTCCGAAAGCCATAATAGTATAAGTCAATAGAAGTATGTTGACATCAATGATAACTAGTCGTGCAAGTCCTCAACATTCTCCTTCATCAATGACAAACTTTCCAATAGATGATGGGAGCTCTATGGAGCTAGATGACTGCCTGCAAGTTTGATCTCTATGCCAGGTTATTGAAGTCTTCACTGTGTCGTTGTATATGTCATGTACATTCTCGCTATTTGGAATATCTCTATTGAGTCAAGAATTATTGTGTCAAATGATCTTCCTCACTGCCGTTGCTAGAGTAGTTGTCAGCAATCCAATATTTGCTGATCCACGGTCCTTGTTTAGCACTGCACACTTAGTTTGTATCACCCGACAAGGATAGTCAGAGCACAAGACACCCACGATTAGGATGTTATCCTTTGTCTACTATTTCACATGACTTGCCAGTGGCAAGATAAATTGAAGATTGATCTGAAAAGATGTTGTATATCAGACTGAATGGTTCCTTTGGATGTTGCAATTTGCCAAACATCGCTGTTAGATACCAGGTATTGTGATGCTTAAGTTGTGTGGGTATTTCCTCTAGTGTTGTCACCACTTGTCTATGATGTCACCTCCTATTCTTGATCAAATGCTTGCGGTTGAAGGTGTCGCTTGAGTTCGATGATTAATGCAATTTTGTCTCCTGGAGGAGACTTCACAAAATTGTGAATGTTGAGCAGACTAGGGTTGTTTTTTGCTACCAAAATTGCACTTGAAACCTTAACTCCAAATCTGGAAATGGAATAAGAAGCAAAACACCGATGCTCAAATGCTTTTCCAAGAGCTCTATTGATAAATTTGTAGTGCCTTTCGACAATTTTCCCTTAAATATTTGGAAATACAAGTCGGCGCATAATGAGAGGGAAAATTTAATAGAAGTTGCCCAATTATGAAAATTAAATTAATCAACTGGGTCCTTAATTAAATTATTGCTAATTTCCATATTTTTAAATAATAACCTAAGTGAATCAAATCAAATATTAATAAGTCTCTTAATGGCCTTTGTTAATTAGAAGGGGACATGACACTCTCCCCTTCCTGGAATTGCTGCCCACAAGCAATTTTCAGATTGGGATGGTCTAAGATCTGTTCATTCTCCCATGTAGTGTCTTCAGCCAGTAAGTCCTTCCACTTGACTAGATACTCCTTGATAGTTTGACTCCTTAGCTTCTTCTCCTTGATGTCCACAACCTCCTCAGGAATCAACTCTAACTTGCCCTCGTCATCAAGAGGCAAAAGCTCCACTGAAGGGATGAGTAACTGCCAATGTGCCCTTTTGAGGCAAGAGATGTGTAAAACATTATGTATTTTGCTGCTCTCCGGAAGCTCCAACTCATAAGCCACTTCCTCTAGCCACCTTGTATGGATCGTAGAATTGTGGCTTTAATTTCTTTGCACCACTTTTCTTTAGGGAAGACTGTCTATAAGATTGTAAGCGAAGTTAGACCAAATCTTTTGGCTCAAAGCTGCGCTCAATCCAGTGCCTATCCTCATAGATCTTCTATTGATTTTGGGCATGTTGTAAATCATCGTCGAGGGCTTTAAGGATGTACTGGCATTCCTGTATCCAATCCTTCGTCTTGGGTGCTCTGCTATCCCAAAATGCCATGCCCACAAATGAAGTAGCCTCATATCCATATAGTGCCTTGTAGGGCGACATCCCAATAGACATATGATAGGTGGTATTATAAAAATACTTACTTGGGTGGAGCTATCGAATCCAGGTCTTTTGTTGTACTTCCACATAATTCCGTAGATAGCCCTCCACTCACTTGTACACAATTTCTGTCTTCCCATTGGTTTGCGGATGGTGATTGCTACTCGGAGTTAGCTTGGTGCTTGCCGACCTGGAAATCCAAAAGGTTCTAAGGAATTTGTCATCTCTATCACTGACAATATTCTTCGGAAGCCCATGCAATTTGAAAACCTCTTGAAAGAATAACTTCGCAACCTATACTGCCTTATGTTCATTCAGAATGGTGAAGAAGTTTGCATACTTGATCAATTCGTCAACCACCACAAAGATGCAATCCTTGCCTTGTTGTGATGTCCCCTTTTCCTAAGGTTGAAACCTGCAAATAATAACATAATGAATAACAAATAAATAATAAATAATATAAATCAATATAATATATTAATGATAATATATCAAATATTATCATAATAAAATATAATATATATGAAATGATATGATACTAATCATGTAAAACAATTATAGATGATTACATCATTAACCACAGATTCATATCATTTTATAAATATACCTTGTATATCAGATATTATATATATTGATTTATAATGATAATATGTATGCCCATAGTTGCAAGACTTGCTGAGTACTCGCCGAGTGGCGAGTACTTGCCGAGTATTTGACCTCCGCGAGTTTTTCAGCAAAAAACTCGCAACTCGGCAATCGCCGAGTTTTATTGAAAAACTCGCCGAGTAATCGGCGAGTTTTTTAGTAAAACTGGGCGAGTTTTAGTTAAAAACTCGGCCTGCGTTTTTCTAGGCGCTGCTAAAGGTAGAAAAATGTCTTTTTCATTATTATTTTCACATTTGCAGCATTGGGTTTGAGTTTACAGTTTTGCAATTCAGGGGCGGGAGGATTTATACAAATATAACAAGTATAAGTATGATTTATTTAATTTCTTATACTTTAAGTTATATTTGTATAAATACTTTCCAGGATGTTTGAGATAGGTTCCAGCTTCATAGGAGTTAAGGTGCAGATTCTAGATTTTGGGGGTTTTCGAAAAATTCCAGACTTAGCCAAATTTCAGGATTCAACAAGCTTCACTAGGGTTACCTCCCACAATCCATCATGGCTTTCTAAGGTCAAATGAAGCTGGTAAAAGGATTCTAAAAGGGTTTTAACTGGTTTTATCACAAATCACTTGGTTTCGACCCCATCTCTATGACAAACTTAGCTTAGCTCTCGCCCAAATCCCAGATAGACATGACTTACCAACAGGCCAAAATACTCAAACCTCATTTGCCGGACCTAGGGACTTGAAAAGAACCACCAACAAAGACTACCTAAGCGCTAGTTATGAAGACTTTGACATTTGCCATTGATCAATGATCAAGCATCATAGATTCATACTGAGTATGAAATACCAGGATGGAGAGCGAGTCACACATCATTAGAGATACCGAGCGAGGAGGCACAGTCACACCCAGTGCAGGGTTCTACTACTAGGACTAGACCCTCTAATTCCTCTCTCGTATGCGTTTATATATATCTAAACTCAACTTGTTTCTTTTGTGTTCTAATTAATTAACTCATTGGATGCATCTTCTCATTGAATTTTGCAAAAAAAATACATTTCTAATTAAAATTAAGTTATTTTTTAAGTTCCCGAGTTTTTTGCCGAGTTTTTTTCAAAAACTGGCCGAGTTTTTCCCCCTTTTTTTTTCAGGCCTTGGCGAGTTTTAGCCGAGTGCGAGTCTTGCAACTTTGTGTATGCCAATGCTATACATCCAAAATATATATTAATTAAATATTATCACATAAAACTGAAACATAATATAATATATATTATAATATTCACATCAAACATTAAATATCATTAATACTGAAATATCATACTATATATTCTACATTAATAAAAATATATATTATAATGTATATCGATCACTAAATTGTTAGGAATATAGGATGAATAGGTAAGTGAATAATTTGCTCTTGTTGATGGACTGAGGAATGCAATGGCCTTTTTGATTGATTGATTCCTCATTCCAATTAAGCATATATATTATACAAAGGGTTAGCAACTTGGAGGATCATGACTCTTCATGATGCACATTAATTACTAACTAATATGATTAGTTTACTTAACATCTCTTAACTGATCATCTCCAGACAAGATAGATCTGCATAGGAGGAGTTTCTAGAACAATAAGCATAATTAACTATTAAGAGTGATCTGTATTAACGTTACAGTCCAGATTATAATCTGGCTGTAATGCTAATGCAGAGCATTACATAACTTATATAATTATATTTAATTGTAATTCTACGAGCCATTAAATCTGATTGAAAATATATTTCAACACTCCCTCTTAGTAAAAGAAGGTTTAAGTCAAACTCTCAGTCATGACAATTTAAAACCAACAACTCAATGTTGTCTAGCCATGAACATAATATTTTATACAGTCCGGAACACATCATGACAATTTGAAACCAACAACGTAATGTTGTCTAGCCATAAACATAATACAGTCCGAAACACATCACGACAATTTGAAACCAACAACTTAGTGTTGTCTAGCCATGATATGGTTATTACACAAGTAATATCATAGTGTTCAAGATATCCGGCGCAATCTGGATCATTAACTTTGATAAAGTCATTCTTGACACTTGGTTAACTATTAACAACATCGTCACCTTGAAAAAGTACCCTTAACATATAGAAGATCGTCACCTTCTCAAAACATCAAGTTAAATATTGCAATATTTTATTTATTTATTCATGAATAAATTACACATAATAGAACTTAGTTCTAATTTTCTCATTTATATTTAATCATACCAAG
>MU224951.1:4916803-4929628 GCA_018584345.1 Thuja plicata
CTTCTCTGTTACCCCCATCCCCCTTGCCAATCATGCTTTCCTGTCTTTCCATTCTGTCCACGTCCCCCTACCCTCGCTTCCCCCCCCATCCGTCCCCCCCTTTCCCCTCCTACCATCTTCTGTTTTGACTATGGGTTCTGCAACGTTTTTGCCCACCACCTTTGGGAGCTTCCCCCTGATCCCCTTTTCTTCCCTCTCAAGTGCACCACTGCCAAGTTGAACCTCCTCTCCGCTTCCATTTGGGATGTTGCCCTTCTCTCCTTCCCTCATATGAGCACCCCCCGTTCCCTCCTTCGAGGTCTAGGAACACTTGTCCTATCAACAAATGGTATGATGAGTATTTCAAATCCCACCATTAGGCCTAACATTCTACTTTCATCCATCACTGGCCCTCCTTCGTCAGCTTGAAAGTTTCCTACCGTCATCTCCTTTGCCTCAAAAAGCATCTCTTCATTTCTTGGCCTAGAAGTGCCCTTCGTGCCACTCTCATTCATTCCCCTAAGTCCTTTTGGTGTACCCTTTTCCCCCGCACTTCCACCCTTCCGGCTGATTTGAATCTTGTCTCCTTTGCTGCCCATACCTCTTCACTTTATGACATCCCCGACCAGCTAGTCATTCAAGCTACCCCCCCTCTCATTGCCACCTCTTCATCCACACGAACATCAGATATGCAGTTAGATCCCTAAACAACAGTAGGGCTGCCGACGAGGAGGGGTTCTAGGCTGAGTTCTTCAAGCATGGCTTCACCATTCTGGGAGCCTACGTATCCGACCTTTTCAATCATGTGGTCCGCACAGGGTTTTCCCCTTTCTTGTTACACCACATTATTCATCCGATTCATAAGTTGGGCTTGACCTCTGATCCCAACAATTATAGAACTATCATGGTTGGCCACACCTTCTCCAAACTCTATGACACAATTCTTCAGAACATTCTTTCTAGAGAGTTGAATCAACATTGCATCCGTGTTAGAGGGCAGGCCGGTTTCAAGCTAGATTTTGAGACCACTGACCACATTTTGACTTTTCGGGCTATTATTGAGGAGGCTAGGCATTGCTTCTTGAAGGTCTATGTTTGCTTTGTGGATTTCTGCAAATTGTTTGATACCATTCCGAGGATGGCCTTGTTTTAGAGACTTCGTGACATTGGTATATCTGAGACTCTTATTACTGCCATCATTAGACTTTATGAGGTCGTTCCTCGCGCCTGGGGACCCCTGGTGATCTTTTCGGTTTCGTGAGGAGTACCATCAGTGTCAAACAGGGCTGCCCTCTGTCTCCCACTTTATTCGGTATCTACATTGATGAGTTGGAGGGGTTTCTACGTGAGCATTCTTAGGTTGACGATGGCTGCCTACTTCACTAGGTTCTTATCTCTGTTTTGCTTTTTATCGATGATGTGGTTTTACTGGCCCCCTCTCCGGAGGGTTTGTAGAGACAGCTTGATGGCCTTGCAGCTCTTTGTGATCTTCGTCAGTTGACCGTTAATTTGGGGAAGATGAAGGTGATGATCTTCAATTGTCTCAAGACCTCCCACCTTCATATTTTCTTTAGGGGGGTGGAGGTAGAGATCTCCCCGTCTTACACCTACATGGGCGTTAAGGCTCATGGGGTTAAGTTCTTTGACCCTTGTTTCAGTTTGAAACCCACCCTCTTGCTGTGTATCAACAAGGGTTATGGTTTGTTGGCTTCTGATATCGCTTCGAGGACACCTCGTCCAAGCTGACACTTATGGACACTTTGATTAGACATATTGTTCTTTATGGCTTTGTGGTCTTGGGGCCTTGTCTTTTGGATTCTGATTGGGCTTCGACAGAATGGGTTTAGGTTCTCTTTCTTTGACGGATTATTAGATGCAAGCAGTCCATTCCTCATTCTATATCCTCCCTGAGTTTGGGGCTCACCCCTTTAGGCTTGGAGCCATTTATGACCTTGTTTGGTTCTTGCATCACCTACATGGTTTTGCTGGCTCTAGTGAGGGGCGTCAAAGATACCCCTACCTCCCTTACTGTTCTTTGAGCTCCTTTGGGCCGGGCCCGTTGGTTTGCTGGGGCCTCGACCCTTCTAGGTTCCATAGGGATTGAGATGGATCGTCTCCCTCCTTTTTATTATTCTCTTGACGTTCCTCACTCTCTTCTACCGTCTAGACAAGAGTTGAATAGGTGTATCAGGTCTGACATTTGCAGGCAGTTCATTCAAACTATTTGGGCTAACCCCCACGGGTGTCTTCGTCCAAAGATGGCGTTCTATGCTGAGCACTATCTGGAGTTGAAGGACAAACTTATTGTTCGTCCCTCCTATCTCACCACTGGGCGCATGCCCTATGGATCTCTCTTGGTTCCTTCAGAGTGGGTTCGCATCATCTTCGCATTGAGACTAAGCACCAGCTGGCTAGGTTGCACAAGATTTGCAAGTTATGCAACATGGATGAGGTTGGGCGTTGTTTTGAGCATCGGCTAGACCCTCCTAGCTATTCTCAGCCTGCGAACCTCTGGATGAGGTCTATCCTTCAACAGTCCTCTTCTTCCTCTTCCCCTCTTGGGAAATGCAGGAAGTGGTCAAGATTCCCCCCTTATTGCTCTTTGGGTTATCCTTCTGTTCTGAGGTTCTTTTCGGCTAGCAGATTTTGTAGCAGGGTTTTGGGTTTTCCTTGTTAGAGTCCTCTTCCCCCCCTCTCTCTTTCTCTTTCCGTTTTCAATTGTTGTTTGGTTTGTTTCTGCTGCACTTTTTTGGACACCGTTTGGCGCCCCTGCTTTGGGTCGGTCCCTTGTATTGTTCTCGACAGTCCCGTGGACCTGCTTTGTGGTCTTTTGTTGGACATTAATAGATTTATCTTATCTTATCTTATCTTGTTTAGAGCCCGATAGTTAATGCACATCTTGAGAGTCCTGTCGTTCTTCATCATGACAATCGATGATACAAAAGGGCTCGAACTAGGCTTGATGTGTCCCATATTTAGAAGCTCTTGAATTTCCTTCTCAATTTCATCCTTGAACTTCGTGGGTTGCTTGTGGGGGTAGGGATGACCGGTTTGGAACCCTCCTCTAGCTCTATAGTGGGCTCAAATCCTCTATTCGGTGGTGCCCCAGGGGGAATGTCACTTAAATCCAAATTATGTCTATCCAAACTTGTTTGAAGCTCATCATCATGGTAATGCTTAAGCTGGTTGGCCAATGGCTTGGAAGAGACCAAACACTGTGCTGCCCATACCACATTATCATGTCTGAAAATTGCCTCGGTTTGTTTTGCTGAAACAATTCTAGGTCCCCCGTTAGACATCCCTCTCATAATCACCTTCTTTCCATGCACCTTGAATCTCTTGAAACTCTAGGAGTACTTGTTAAGAATCTCCATCCCTTGAATGCCCAAAATAACATCCGTGTCATCCAAGTCTAGAACAAAATAGTCATCTGTGACTATGTAGTTCCTAAGGGTGATACTCATTCGTGAAACCAAGTGGCTGCAAGGCAGTAATTGTCCACTTGCTACCTTCATATCAAATCCTTTGTACTCCATTGTTTGCATTCCTCTCTTGGCAATCAAGGAAGGGTTATGAAGTTCTGAGTCGCTCCACTATCAAACATGAAAATGACTCATTGTCCTTGTAATATGCCTCGCACTCGAAAGATGTATCATGGTGTACCTGATAGGGGAGCGATGGTTCCTCCATTCTTCTCCATTGTTGGTGTCTTCTATATGTGAGGCAACACGTCATTTTACTCTTCGAATTCATTGTCGACATGACCCTTCTCCTCATTGTCTATTACAATCTCAATCTAGTGATTCTTATCCTTGCCAATGCATCTATGTCCAGGTTCCCATGGCTCCTTGCTGCTTAAGCACAGCTTCTTCCTTCTCAAGTTCTTCCTTGTTTCGTTTAGTTGGTTCTTCTGGGGCAAATCCTTCTGGAAGTCCTTCTTGCCTTTTGAAATGGGTGCATTAGGTGGGGCCTGACTCTTTGAACTAGACAGAGCCATATGTCGAGCTTTCTTGATCGCCTCTTGGAGCGAACTTGGGCCAAGGCCCTTGATCCATCCTCTCAATCGATCTAGCAATCTGTCCGTGAATAGGGTGATTAATTTCCTCTCCGATATGTCTATCACCAACATCGAGTCTCTGGAATTCGACAATATAGCCATTGACTGATCCACCTTACTTCAGTTGTGCTAACTCCTTGAAGTTGAGTTCAGGGTCCTTTCCATCTAACCTCTTGATTAGTCTCTTTGTGAAATTGGCATATGAGGTGATTTGATCATGTCCCAAGGTGACCATTCCTTGATACCACACTCGTACACAATCCCATCGACATGTAATGTTGTGAAATTAATTGGTTCAGCTCCTCGCATGGGGTTGAGTTAGAAGTATGCATCCACCTTCTGTACCTAGGCATGTGTTGTTGTCCTCCCGAGGCCATCAAAGAAGGGTAGACTAAGCTTGCCGATCTCCCTCATCAAACCGTTATTGTAGTCTCTATTACCCTTGTTGGATAAAAGCCTCATCCTGAGATCCATGTAGTCCTTGAGGGACATATCTGGTTGTAACCCTCCATCTAACCAATCTTGAATTGTTGTAATTCGACCAATGAGGGAGAATGAGTCTCTTGTTGCTGAACTCTAGGTGGAGAAGTGGGCATCATGGGCCTTGAACTGGTTGTGACTTGTTCCATTGACTTAGTTGTTGCCGTGCCCATTGTTACTTCCGTTATTGGTGCCATTGTTTTTCAAATTTGACAAACGTGTAATTGCTCAACTATTTTTTGCTGTCCTCTTTCGGAATCACCCGATATCACCAAAATGCTCGATCTGGTTGATCGTCTCCCCTTATATATTCGGGATTGGGGTTAGTGAATGTGCTCGTTGCCTTCTTTTGTGGTAAACAATGTATGCCACTTCTCCACCACTCATAAATCCTCAACCTAGTAGGCTGGTATGGTCAAGGCTCTATTACTACTATAATTTTCCGAGGAGAATAATGGCAGAATAATGGCAGAAGTAGAGATGCACCAAACTGAATTTTATTATAAATTGGAACTGAATACAAACTAAAATACAAAATGCTTGTACGTTGTGCTATAGACGATAAGTCTGAGTAGAAAAGTATGGAAGGAAGACCACAATTTGACTCAGGTTGAAGGGAGCTCTATGGAGCTGGATGTCTGCTATTCAATTGGCAAGAGAAATCCTTTGTCTACTATTCACGTGATTGGCAAGAGAAATCAAAGACTGGTCTGAAAACGTGCTGATATCGGACTGAAGGATTGCTGTTGATGCCGCGATTTGTCAATGATCGCCATCTGATGCCAGGTATTGCGATGCCTCAATTCCGTTGAAATTTCCTCTGTTGCTGTCACCACCTGTCTTTGATGTCACCTGTTGTTCTTCATCAAATGTCTGCAACTGAAGGTGTTGCCTAAGTTCGATGTTGAATGCAATTTTGTTTCCTTGAGGAGACTTCACAAAATTGTGAATTGGGAGCGGATTACGGTGGTTTTTAGCCATCGAAACTAACAGAGAAACCTTGACTCCAAATCTAGAAATGGAATAAGAAGAAAAACACAGATGCTCAAATGCTCTTGCAAAAGCTCTATTTATAGTGCCTTTTCACGATTTTCCCTCCAATATTTGAAATACAAGTCAGCCCATAATGAGATGGAAAATTAAATAAAAGTTGCCCAATTATGAAAATTAAATTAATCAACCAAGCCCTTAATTAAATAATTGCTAACTGCCAAAATTTCTGCTTGCCCTACTATTAATCTTTTTTCTTTTAGATAATCAACATTATACATCCCTTGCCTCATCACTCTTTCGTTTAGTGCTGATAGTTCTTGCTCTATTCGGCCTTTCTCCTGAAATATGTTCTTAAAAGAAGTCTTATTCCATGTTTTAAGATTGCCTATAGTGGATTTTATTTTTCCATATGCATAAAACTTTCCGTACCTGATATTACTTTCAGATTGGACCACCATTGTTGAAGGAAGAGCTTTAATTCTTCCCTTTAAAATCACATCCTTTCAATTACAAACCTGGTCTTAGATGGCAAGCTATCCGTTTTAATCCACATCTGAACTGGAAAGAGATCCGATTTTCAAAGGGAAAAGTAGCAGTCTCCCATAACGCAAACAAATTTAGCTAGTTGGCAGTCAGTAGATATATGTGCAGTTGTTAAAAAGTCTCTGATAAGTTTTGTCTTTTGTTTGTCCATATAAAGCATCTGTTGCTAGTCTCCACATCCAACAATTCACTATCCATAATGAAGCTTCTGAAGTCCTTTAGGGTGGCACTCTCCTACAAAAGTCCACCACTTTTTCTTTTAAACTCAAGATGGCACTAAAGTCCCCTCCTAAAATGATTTTCTCATCTTTCCTTGTCACAATTTGCACAGATAATGTGTTGTGCAATTGTACTTTTTCCTTTGCTTTTGTTGGCCTATAAATTTTAGAAGTGTGAATTCCAGTTCCACATGGTTAGTTTTGCAGCGCACCTTGTCCAATTCTCTTCCAAAATGCAACTGCTTATTTTGGATTTCTTTGGGTTCCATATGATTGCCAAACTGCTAGCCCTCCCAATCGCCTCAGAGGACTAGACCTGCCAGTCATTGCAACGGTAGGCCAAAGCAGAGGCATCACTAACATTTAATATAATTTATTGTAGAATTACAATATTGGCCGTCATTGATTTCAACTGACTCTTAAACAAGTACCGCTTGTTAGTGGTGTTTAAGCCCTTGACATTGCATGTAATAAGCTTCATGGCTTGCTAAGGGAGGGATTCCTCCCTTAGATCTCAACAGATACTACTTAATGCCAGAGTGTCCCTTCTGAATTGCCATTTCCTCTCTTTTCTGCTTGTTCATCTTTCTGCGTTTCTTCCTCCAGAGGGATTGTTTCTTGTCGAGCTTTGAGGTTGATTGACTTATTCATCTTTGATTGATTATATCTAGTTCATCTTCCTCTATCTCTTCTCTGTTGCGCCATTGCAGCACCAACACACCAGCCTGATTGCTCAAAAGCTTATTCTTTGATCCTTGTCATTCGGTTGAAAGTCAGGGCTTGGGGATTCCCCCTTCTCCATTTCATTATCCTTCTCTTGTATTTATTTCATTAGCGTTGTGCATCTTCGATTTGATCTCCTCATTTGCCTTCACGTCTGGTTCCAGATCAACCTTCGTCGTTTTGATTTGCCACTCTTACTTTGATACCTCGGGTTTTTTTGGTTTTGTTGCGACATGGTTATTCATTATGATTCCGCCTCTTGCATCTAGGACAACAAAACTTGGTCTCATCTTTCTTTATTCCTTATTTCCTGTCCCCAATGCTTGTGCGAAGAACCAAAGAAGGAATGTCTTTTATTGCTAACAGCTGTATTCGTGCATATATAAGGGATTCTCCGTTGGTCAAATCCACTTTAAGTGTCTTATCAAAGGTATCTCCTATTTTCTCAAAGCACTAGCCAGATCAGTTCTCAAAGCACTTGCCAGATCAGTACTCAAAACGGAGATTGTAGACCCTAATCCATATGGGGCTGTTGGGAGGGCATGCTTGCCTGAGATCAAAATTAGGAATCTACTTCTGCACGTAAAGAGAGGCCTCTCCGAATTTCCAAGTTTCCTCTAGCAATATATTGTCTCTCTCATATTCCAAGTCAAAAATTGCAACGAAAAAACCTTTCAGTAGGAAATTGACCACAGGGTCCGTATTATAGTTATCCACAATCTAGCTTCTGATCTCATATCTGGAGCATCGTTTCCCACAAAAACTTCCAATCAGCGCTGTTTTTGCTAGTTTGGCTGCATTGGTTTGCATTATTGCTGAAACATGAATGGTTTCATCTTTCGTGGTTTCCTTAGTCTTCCCTATATCACACTTTGTTCTGTCTTTGTACCCTTATGCCATTTATACATACATATATAATCTCATTCTAGCCCAAATTTAATCCAGGTGAAGATCTGGTATTCCTTTGAACTCCACTTGTCATATTCAGGATGGTATTATTTTGCCCCATCAAAGACGTTTTTCTGTAGAAGAAAAATCCTAAATTGTAGGCAGACATTCAATTTATAATGATGAATGAGTGTGCATTAAAAGGGCAACTATAATGGAACTAGGGCAACTATAATCCCCACCAAACCTGCAATATAACCCCCAATGCAGGGGTGGGTAATTTTGGTCTCTGCTTAACAAGTTGATGCATTTACTTCTAAATCAAGATGGGTAATGAAATGATTGCGAGTGTATGGATGGAAGATTGCTTCAAATATACTTGGCAAAAATTTGGCAAGCCTAAATTTTCACTTGGACTTGGGGGTCGGGTAAAATTGGCAAAATTTTCAAAGATTAAAAAGCACAAATTTTTAAATTAATCTTTAGAAACATGCATAAAACTGAACTAATAGAAATCAGGAGCAGTTTTTCCTTGATTTATTGATTAAAAAAAAGAGTTCTTGTAACCAAACTATCCGATCCTGACATCTTGTAACCAATTGTGAGGTTTCAGGACGTTTCAGTGGTGTGAGCATCCTAGCCTTATTTTTTGCATGCAATAGAAGGATATATATGTATAGATTTATTGTCAACCCTGGTCAGTGGGTGCCATTTAGGTGCCAGCAATTGGCCTTGGAGGTCTGTTAATTGGAACTCGTGACATTTTGTAACGAAAATCTACATGACTGATGGCAAGCAGTCATACAGTAATTAAATCGTTCTCTGTCATTTGCAGATAATACTAATGCTTGAAGATTCTTATTGTTTTGAAAATTGGCTCCCTTGCAGTACACCTTTATTTGCACATAGTAGTTTATGATAGCATGAAAGCACTTGTCTTATAAATACATTATTTTGGGTTTTGTGTGCTCACAGATTTTATGATTTTGATGATCTGTTGCAGATAGTTGAAATGTTGGAGTTGCTTCCGTCCCATGTAGCGGTAAATTTTCTAAATATACTTGTCCCGTTCGAGAGAAACTAATGAAAAAACTAAAAAATCTTGTTTCTCTTGCTTTTGCCTGTACAATTTTTTTGGTTAAGAGCATATGTGCGTGATTTTTGAGAACAAGGCTGTATATTTTTTCGTTGGTAACAACAAATTACAAGTACCATTCCTGTTTGTTGTTGTCTTGCAAAAATTGAACATTTGCTGTAGAAAATAATTTCCAGTATTTTTATAAGGCATCCAATAGGAAAATGGATTGTAACAGAAGAAACTCAAAATGTGTAATATGAGGACCACTTTTATGCTAGTTGTGATTAGTTCAAAGGTACAGTTTATGATTTCAAGTACTTTATCAACATGAAATACTTCACTAATGATTTACTATGGTAAAGCTGTAATGTTAAATTCTTATTGGTTTTGATTTTGGACTTTTTAGTGGTCTGTCAATACGAGATTGAAAGGTTTTGAGTAAGCCTCAACATAACAAAGTTGGTTGCCTTCCTTATCTGTCCACCTATGCTTGAGAGAGGCTAATGAATAAAGTAGTGTCAAACGAAATTAAAATTCCTCAACAAGAATCCTAATATTGTCTTTTGGGTTTTATTTACATATAGAGCAAAAATTATCCACATATATTATTCCATTAACTTGAATTTTGATCCCTCTAAATGTTTGAATGTGGTTATTCTGAGCATCATTGATCCATTCCTATTATATAAGGGTTGTTGCATCCACCACTTGTAGCTTCCTTAGAAGTTGATGCTTTAGTGGCCAACACTTGCTGTTCTTGTTCTTCATGCTGAACAAGAGGTCCTTCACTAAATGGCTTGACACCATATATTTCTTAAATTGATTGCTTGGACAATTGACACTTGTTTGCTGTTCCACACACCATTTTCTACACTGTACTTTGTTCTTTTTATTTGTTTTGGCTTCTATCTCCTTGAATATCCTGATCATTTGTTCCTTGAGGGTTTTTATTTTGGGGGGCTCAGAGGAGTCCTTCTCATCCCTATAGTTCCCTAGCTTTTGGACTTGTAAGTTGTCCTTCACTTCACTTTCTAAGTTGATTGCTTTATCATAGATTCAGTGTAGGTCATTAGCAGCATTATCTTTACTATCATTTTGAATTTTGGTCTAATGCCCTATAAAACCTCAATAATCATCTTTTTCTTGATCCTTCCACAAAAGGGTATTCCAACTTAAATATCAACTCCTTGATCTCCCATTATATGTGAACAGAACCACCTTTTCGTTGCTTCATGTTATAAATATCTGTGTTTATCTTTAATATCATCTTGAATTTTGGTTTAACGCCTTACAAAAATTCAACAATCTTTTCTTTGATCTGTTCATAGGAGGCTTTTCGAACTTGAGACCAATTCCTTCGATCTCCCATTGTGTGTAGATAGAACCACCTTTTCTTCGCTTCGTGTTAAATCTCCATGTCTATCTCACTGAACACATCTTGGATTTGACACAACCAATTCCTTAATCTCCCTGTAAGATTTTTGTAACACTTCTCAAGGTAATTGGAAATGATGGACATCATTCTGATCATTTGTCCATTTGCTGTCCAGATTCTAATAAAACTGTTACAGTTATAGACATTGTCTCTGCTACTTTCCCCCCTTGGTGGAGGGCTTGCACTGCTGTCTGGCTCTGACAGTGGGCATTGTCTTGGTGCTATCCTTCCTTTTTGACTCAATAGGCCTCGCCAAGCCTCTCCTTCACTTCTGGCCTGCCAACCTCAAATTCTCTAATGAAATGATATCTTTATTGGGCTTCTTTGTTCTGTAATTCATATTGCACAACTATAACAATGTTTCCACCAGTTGCAGAATGTCTAATTTTCAGATTGAACCTTTTCTCCTCTTTTGAACAAGCTTAAGAAAGCCTCTTGCCAAAATTTACTATTTATGTTTGCCTTTATATTTGATTTTCCCATCACATGCATATGCTTTGCTTCATTTACATTTTTTGTACACCTTATTTAGCAACTGTTTTGTTGTTTCTGTATCTCATATTATTTTCTTTTCTTTTCTGTAATGTTCTATAAAATGAATTCTACAATCTTTGATATTTGTTATTTTTTATTGGTACATATTTCCAATCAAAAGTGGTTAACTCTTATTTGTTTGTTGCAGGTGGTATTTGACTATGATGGTGAGCTCCAACTTTTGGGCTTCAATATTGATGGTGCTGGTTCCAGTTAGCAATACATTTTATTTCCTTGCCCATTATTTGAATGTTTTATATTCTTCTTTCTTTCAAGATCAAAATTATAATACTTGAGAAAATGATAGGTGTGTTACTTTGTTAGGAACATTTTATTTGCATCTTTGTGATAGTTTTCATCATATTGAAAAATAAAAATGATCTATGTGTATATATTGTGTATACCAATCAATCTAATTTCAGAAAAGTAATAAGATTGTTTTGTTAGGACTAGAAGATTAGGTGTTATTGTACACCTTGCAAAGTCCCATGTGTGGGAGCAATTATTTAATACTAGTTAAATTGTAAACTATGTGAAAACATGAAAAAGGACACCCCACTTGTAAGAAGTTATTGAGTAGAGGGGTATCAGGTGGGCTATGACTGTTCTATTTAATTGGCTATCTAAACTCTTGTGTAAGAGGTGTGTAAGTATAATTATTGTATCATGCTGGAGTGCTTGGGAATTACAATTGATCCCTTATTCATAGGGGTCAAATTGGTCAATTGGGAGTTGCATTCTTATTGTGGAGTAACGCCCTAAGGTCGAGTGCAGGTTTTGACTTAGACCACCTTGTCTTGATTTTGGTAATGGTGTTGAGCCCATGGTCATGGAAAACCATTCTTGGTTTCTTGGATCTTGTTGGCTTATATATATACTATGTTACCAGATCCCTCTGATATGCCTGGGATCCTGATCTGGTACGATCCAGATCTTGATTCTGCCCGGATTTTAGCAGGATTCTGGATTGGAATCATGATTCTCTGTGGATTCTGCAGTGCAGAGTCCGCAGAGAATCCTGATTCCACTCCAGAATCCAGGCAGAATCCGAAGGAATCCATGAGAATCCAAGCATGTGGGTGCCCAAAAACGGGCCACACATGCCAATTTTTCTTTCTTTTTTAAAACTAAAATGCCTCTAAATCCTAATTCGACCAGTAAAGTATACATTTGGTCATTTGATGTTCATTCATTCATCTCTCAAGCGTTTTTGACCATTTTTGCTTTGTTCATCATGTAATGACATTTTGAGATGTTTGCAAAGTATGAATATGATATAATCATATATTGGCAATTATGGATTTATCATTTTATGAGAATCACGCTTCTAACTTCTTAATATTATCATTATATGTTTGAAGTTTTAAGTTGTGAAGTAATGATGAATGAGCAGTGACATGTTACACGTATGGAATCTATGAATACACACACACACACATATCGAAAATGTCTATATATATACCTGCGGAATCATGATCTGGCCTGTTGATGTGAGTTTTGTTCCACCGCAACATGCGGATTCAAATATCCAATGTTTCAAGATGAAACATCGACTACTCAATCCTCTCTTGATATAAGGTCATCTCTCATGCTAAGCTTGCAAAGTAAGATCATGAAATGACTTCAAGGTTCCTTCTATTGTGGATACTCGCTCAGTGAAATAATGTGATTTGCTGGTAATCACTTAGGGGGACTTACGCTATTCATTCAATGGATATCAACTCTTGCATCTCTAATGATCTGGACTTACAATCTGTAATGAAAATATAACTTCTCTCAGACTTCCATTTCAACAACTTAAACTTGCTAACTTAGGCTTGACTTCTACTCCTACTCCTAACTAGGAATGCAAGGAATCATGGATGGCTTGGACTCTACCAAGTGGAATCTTGTCAGC
>MU224951.1:4929884-4969906 GCA_018584345.1 Thuja plicata
ATGGAAATAAATCTACTCCAAGTAAGAGATTGAAGAAACCATGAAATACTCCAAACGTCACATACATTCACCATGAAAACCAACAATGAAAGAAGGAATACTTTTGGTAGTATTATATCAACAATTTCATCAAGTCTTCCTTGGCTAGCCTACTCTATTCTATCTTTTCTCCTACTCTAATCTAATGCTCCTGAGCTCTTGAATCTAACTAGCTAACCAACTTCCTTTTACAAATGAGAAGGCCTTGGCCTTTTATAGATGTTCAATTACAACGAAGGGCCAAGATTCATTTGAAATGAAGGGTCGATATTCAATCCTATAAACCCTAATTAGGGTTGTCACATTTTCAACCAATTACACGAGGGCACCAAATCATGGGCCAATAAGAAAATTACAAAGATTTCTCAACCAATGAGAAAACAGGACACTTGGCGCGCTGTGATTGCTTGTGCTTGAAATCTGGAATTTCTGATTGGAGAAGACACTTAGGTGCCACCTCATCATCCTTATCCTGTAGCTCTGATTGATCTTTGGTGGAGAGAAAATATCTCTTGATACTCAACATTTCTAACTTTGATTAACTCTTCCGAAACTATCAACTCCTTGGAAATGAAGGGGATGGCATGTTCCCAAATTCCTTCGTTCTCTCAACTCTTCCATTCTTGTCCTTGGAAATCTTCTCATGGCATGATTTGGATTGGCATCCTTGAACTTGCACCCTATCTGATTTGAACTTGATTGTACTTGGAAATGCCTTCAAGCGATTGGGCTTGTCTCTCTGATCTCGATCTTGAATCCCAACTTGATCTCAATTTAAATAGCCTTTGATGTCTTGTCTTGGACCCTTCCGTAACCTGGTGTGAACTTCCTTCCCACTTGTTGGCGTGATGATGGAGGATATGGATACCACCCTTGCTTTGATCTTCTAAGTTGTTCCAAGGCTTGCCCTCCAAGGAAAATAGCTTCCCATGATTTTGTTGCCAAGAGTTCCAAGATTTGCCATCCAAGGAAAATAGCTTGTTTCCCCACCTTTCGCTATTGTTGTCTTTTCTTTCCCTCAGGGAGTGCTTGAAATTGAAACCTGGAGCATCCTCTTGGAGTTTCAAACATTTCCTTGCCCTGCAAAACATCAAGGAAACATGCCCTTAGTTACCCATGTTCAAGATACCACAAAAAATCTTCGAGAAATAAGAAATTAGGAAGCAAAATCTTTGGAGGATGCCATCGAAGTTGGATCAAAACTTTAAACATGAAGCTATTCCCAGATTTCCACACATCTCTCTACCATGAATTACCTTTCGAAGATCTAAAGATTCAATCCACTAGCCATGATTATCAATTCTCAGATTATGACAAGATTTCAAATTCTGATTATTTCCTTAATTAAACATCCTTTAAATATCCAAAACTTGAGAAAGGAAAACTAAGGAAGATGGGGCTTGGTCTCGCTTGGAAATCAAATCAAATCAGCCATCCTTACTACCCTTCTACAACTTGGAAAGAAAATCAGTCGTAATCAAACCTGGAACTTCCCCATAATTCTGAGATTTTGATGCTTGAAGTGAATGTCAGAATTATAAATTTAGAGTTTGATTGCATTGAAATTACATCTCTTTACAGCAAGAACTAAGATTTTGATTCACTAGAGTGAAAAGAAAAGGAGAGCAAGGGAAAGAGTTTCGAAAACACCCCCTACCTATACCCGCAATCTTTCACCAAAGACAAAATTCGAAAGCAATCAAACCCCCACCTTACTGAAAAATCTGAGATTTCACAACCAGCCAGCTCCCTTCTTGCATAAACGATATTCAAATTTGTTCCTCACCTTGAAGAAGTTGGGAGAATGAATGGAAAGAAGAAGATCTTCCACAAGCTTTGCTTCCCAAAAACGAATTTCGAAATAATTAAGTCTGCCCTGCTCTGCTGAGAAAGAAATCGCATGTCAAATGGTGTCTAAATGAATCCAAATCGCCGCCCATATATACCTTGTTGCTCACACTTCCCAAGGAGGCCGACTTGCACTATCAATTTCCAAAATAAAACATGAAATAATCTCCCCCCTAAAGTCGACTTTCCTTGCATTTAATTTCTTGCTGTTTGTTTCTGTTTGCCTAGGAAAATGCACCATGGGAGGGCAGACTTGCATTGGAGTCAATGTTAAGAGCATGGCGGAATCGTCCTATCCATGGGACAATTCCGCCCAAGGGAAAGATGGAGAGCTCCTTCCCCAAGGACTGAAATCCACCAAGCAATGCCAAGACATCCTCGCCATGGCCAAAGTACTGTATCTCAAAGTCTTATGGGGGAGCGGAAAACTGGGGTCTATAGGACAGGCCATGGTTTCCAAAACTGAATCCCCCATAAGACTTCATCCCTTCGTTTTTGGGGGTTCGTTTTGGCTAGTGCAGATTCTAGATTTTGGGGGTTTTAAAAATATTTCAGGACTTAGCCAAATTTTAGGATTCAGCGTGCCTTTAGCAAAGCTACCTCCCACAATCTATTTCGATTTTCTAAGATCAAATCGAAGCTGGAACAAGGATTCTCAAAGGGTTTAAACTTGTTTCATCACAAATCCTTTGGTTTTGATCCCATATTCCCGAAAGATTTAGCACAACTCTCGCCCATGTTCTAGACCGACTTGACTTCCTAGTAGGCCAAAATTGCCCAAAACCAACTCTCGAACTTCACTTGCCGGACCTAAGGACTTGAAAACTACCACCAACAAGTCCCCATTTGCAATGGGGCGATGGTGTGAAAACCTCACAACATGGCCCAACATTTTTTTTGCCGAATCCAAATCCGGATCCGGATCCGGATCTGGATCCAAATCCGAACCAGAATTAGGATCGACTACTTAGTATATATAGGGTTCAGGATAAAGATATTATGTCAATTTTAAATCAGGTTTATGTTGTTCAATTTCCTCTAATTTTAGTGTATAGACCTCATTGAAACATGGAGACCTTGATATTGTATGGTAACCTTTGTTGCTGATTAATACATTAGGTGTGGTACTTTGGGGGTTGGGATTTTCCCTTGTGAGGGTTTTCTCAAGGTACATATGGTGTCTCCATGTTGTTGTGGTGGTTTCATTTACTTTTATTGGTATTCTTGTTCTTATTTTGAGTGTTGTTACTATGCCAAAAATCTACTGACATTTATAAAGATAAAAAAATTGTATACTTTTCTATTAGGATTAAGATTTGGTGTATATTTCCTTTTACTTAGTATCAAACTTGGCGAACTTGTTAGCTTTGTGGGAGTAGGGCTGTTCTTTGTATTAATCCTTGTTCAAGTGGGAGTTTTGCAATTGGTCTTGTGTTTTGGTAAATAGATATGTCTAGCACTTTAGAATGGAGCAGTGAAATTTAATGAAACAAACTTTGAGATTTGCAAACACAAGATGGAGGATTGGGTAGAGTGTGGCAAAAAAGAAAGGAACCTTGTTCGTTTTGGCTTGTATATTTAATGTTCTTGAATGTATTGAGAGTAACCACCACTGGGATTCTTTGGAGGAAGTTAGGGAACTTGTACTGGATAAAGTCCCTTGTTGAGTAGCTCTTTCTATGGAAGAAGCTTTACTCTTTGAGGATGAGTGATTGAGACTTAATGATGGAGCATCTGATGTACTCAACATTGTGGCGAGCCAATTATCATTTTTGGATGTGAAAATGGTCGAGTAGGACCAATGGATTCTTCTATCTTCTTTTTTATGAGGAGATGAGGTGAAAAATGCCATAATTTGTCAAAGATGCTTTTGTTGTTAGAGATTGTATGAAGGAAATGATTAAGGGAAAGGACTAGTGTTCTAAGCCTAAGGAGAGATCTAAGTTTCTTGACACATTTGAGGTAAAATGTTGGAACTATGGTAAAATTAGACACATCAAGAAGGGTTGCAAGGAAAGGAAGGTAAAGGAGTGTGGTGATGATTCTAATTCAATAGTTTCTAATGACTATGGGGGTGGTGCCTTTATAGTAGTCCTTGTTACACATGCACATGAGAGGATGGTTAACTGATTTGTAGCCTTCTTTGCATAAATCCTGATAAGGAGTGGTCTCAGATTTTGAGAGATTCACTAGTGGACGGGTGTTCTTGGTAGATAATTCTTGTCTCAAAATCATTGGTCAAGGTAAAATCATGCTCGCAGATGGAGATGGAAGTACCCAAACCCTCTCCAATGTTCTTTACATTTTTAGTTTGATGAGAAACCTACTTTCTATAAGTAATTTGACTAATGTTCATGTGTAGGTTGAAGATAGATGGAAGATAGTGAGTGAGGGCCATGATCATGGATAAGGGATTTTAGTTTGGTATTCTATTTTGTTTAGAATCTAGATGCTAGCACCATAGATGGCATAGTTGTTCAGTAAAATACAAAACGATTTTTTCCCATGTTTACTCGCCAAGTTTTTGGCAAGTAGTCATTGATTTTTTGGTGGCTACTCACCAAAAACTTGGCAATTTTGAGAAAAAAACTCGCCAGATATTAAAATGCAAAACATGAACTAAAGCAATTTTTATTTTTTAAACTGTCAAAAAAGTCAAGATTTTGCCTTTATGAATGCATGAAGGCCTCTCATGATTTCTTACATAACACTTGGAGAGCAAATGTTCTTCATAAAAATGTGCCAAATACCTAATTCTGTCTAAGTGATGATTTGTGAAATGGTGTGAGAAAAAGTTTTGCGTGGTTTCAAAGCCCTTAATTTTGCATTGCCCCTAGACCCTTCTAGGGGCGCTGCCCCTCGACCTCGCTGGGGGTGTTTCCCTTAGACTTCTACAAGGGATGTCGCCTCTCAACCCCATTGAAATCTCCACTCCTAGACCCCCACTAGTTATTGAGATCCCTTCTCATATAAAAAAATTGATTATGATGAGGGGCTTTGGGATTGGAGACTAGAATTGATAGCTTAGACACTCATCTTTATCACTATCATATTATTATTGATCAATGATGTAGTATTATACTATGAGTATCAAAAATTCAAATGCCATTAGTATTATTATAAAATATAACACAATCTTCAGACTTGGACAAGAAATGTAGATGACAAATTAAAGGCATTCATTGATTCTGTCAAATTAGAGCCACAAACACATCCTTCAATGTCAAGTGAGGAGGTATGACAAAGTGCAAAGATTTGAACCTACCCAATTTTTAATAGACTAGGGAAGAGGATGTCAAATGTTGTAATATGCAATTCATGAATTATGATGATTATTTTCAAAGGGGATCATCATAAATTCATAATAATTGCTAGATGACTATTGTATCAGGATTTCACATGATGATGCAATTTTGTACTCAATTTGTATTCAAATGAATCAAATTTAATAGAGAACACTTTTGTATTTGCTCATGGACACATTGGATATGTTTTCTCTTTGAATTTTGAATTTTTTTTTAAAAAGAAATTTAGGTAATTTTGTACTTTGTCGAGCTTTTTGCTGAATTTTTATTGAGTTTTTGCCTTGTCTAGTTTCAGTAGTGTTCTACTTCTGTCGGTCCAACCATCAGTCATGATGGTGCAACCCTTCCTCTTCCATACCTCAGGTTGTTTGACAATTGTGGCTTTGACATCAACCACCTTTTGTTTAAAAAGAGGACCTTTAAGCTCCTCATCATTAGGGGCTTTGAACCCCACACCACAAACATAACAACATCTACCATAATTTGCCAATAAGAGACCTACACCAAATTAAATAAACAAAATAAGTATTAAGCTTTACTTTTAACTTTAAGAATTAAAATAATCAATGTGGCATACTCTTCAAAGAAAAAAAATCAAGATATAGAAATCAAAATAATAATGAATACCTTGCTGCATAAAATGGAAGGTTGTTATAGAACCAAAAATCTCCATTTGCCATTTTTGCAACCTCACGCTCTTCCTTATTCCAATCAATGCTCTCAAGCAATGGTTGGGCACTCAGAGTCGTGCATGGAACACCAAGGGAATGTAATGTGGATTTCTTTTTACAAATTTGAGGCCCAATGCTCACGCTCACACTACCACTACTTGTAGATGGAGGAAATGGAGGCCGAGGAATTGAAGAAGCCTATCCACCAATGTTTGCCGTTTCTGCCATATGCTTATGTCTTGATTCTTTTTTCTCTTCAAATTCCTCTTATCTAGCTTGCACTTCATGTATAACATCGATGGGTGCCAATTTGCATGGTTTGGCATCATGCCCTGATATATGTGCAAGGTGATATTTCAATCGGTTAATACCTGCCCCACTATATTTCATTTTGCAATGAAAACATATTACATCTCTTTTTTTTGATTCGGGGATTGTAATGTCCCCATTTTTCTTGAGCATCAGAGTTTAAGGGATTAGCCTATTATTGCGACCCTTTTAGGCTAATTATTTTGGATAGAGGGTCTTTTGAGGTAGAGGTTTGGTTAGTGGAGGTTCTTATCTTCTCTAGAATTTCGTATGTTCTAGTCTGGTCTTCGTTTGGCTCTGATTGGACTTTATTTGGGCTCAGTTTCATATACTTACTATTAATAGTAAGTTTGAGGTTGATCGAGAAGGACCCTTTCTATTTTTGGAAACTGCATTTGGTCACGTGGGGAAATATTAGGTGTGATTCCTGTTTCAGACAACATATTTAAAGGATAAGTAATTTGGGAGTAATTATTATTTTAGTGGCCAAATTATTATTTAATCATTAAATGACTTATTATAAAGTTATAATTTAACTTTATAATTTCACTTAAGTTGAGGGTTGAGTCATCATTGGAAGGGGCCATTTATCCAGTTAATTCATTGAAGACTAAGCCAAAGTATTAATTAAAGCATTGGAGTAAATGAATTATTAAAAGGAAAAGTATATCTATTTATCCCACATTGGCTGGAAAAATGTGTGAATTCTCCCACAAAAGTTATAAAAGACTCACATGAGTTCTTTTTCATTATTCATGACTTGTGCATTTGCTTTGTTTGTGTGGAGAAGAAATTCAAACAAGGGTTTCAGATTTTGAGCTTGAAGAATTGTGAATTCTTCGAAGTTATTTCAGCATAGTGAATTGGTGAAACACCCAACGAATTATGTCAAGCGTTGGCTTCATCCAGAGACCAAAAATGAATTTATTGTTGCAGAATTAAGGGTTTGAATGCTTCATTATTTACCAGAACAATTTGCAGTGATAGAAGGATTTGGCAGCCATTATTAATCAGATTTCAAAGCATTTATGAGCAGATTTGTGAAGTTTATTCAAGGGTTTCAAGACATCATACCTGTAAGTTCATGAATTGTAACTCCTAAATTTTTTGGGTATTGTAAATTTAGATAAGAGGGGATATTTTATGAACTGGGTTGTCGATATTTTGTGAAAATACAGACTATCTAAGGTGTTGTAAAAATTTGGAATTTTTAGCTATATATTCCCTATTAATCAGATTTCAAAGCATTTATGAGCAGATTTGTGAAGTTTATTCAAGGGTTTCAAGACATCATACCTGTCAGTTCATGAATTGTAACTCTTAAATTTTTTGGGTATTGTAAATTTAGATAAGAGGGGATAATTTATGAACTGGGTTGTCGATATTTTGTGAAAATACAGACTATCTAAGGTGTTGTAAAAATCTGGAATTTTCAACTATATATTCCCTATGTAATGTCCAGTTTTTGAGTTGAAATAATTATTGCAATATCTTATATTTTGCTGCATTATATTGATGTATCAAACATTGTAAATATATTAAAAAACATCAATTGCAGCATACCAACCATAACAAATCTAACAAGAACTCAAATCAGCAAGCTCAGACATTGTTTGCTAAGTTTTTGACGAAATCACAAGGCACTATTAGATCAGAAAATACAGTGATAAAGTTAGAACCAGCAGGGGTTCTTATAGGGATGGCTTGTTCCAAGCCTTTTCCTTTTTTTTGGGTCTACATTTGGGTTATCCCTACTGCCACGGTGAGACATTATGCTACAATATATCATAAATGAAAAAAATCAGCATCTACAAATTCTACACATTCTAATCAAATTAAAAATAAATAAAATAAAGAAAAATCAAAACTACGGTTTCTTATTTATTCTATTTACATAAAATGAAACAAAACTAAAAGTTTAAAACAAATGTACAATGAAATGGAAAAATGAAAGTAAAAATATAAAAAAAACAACACAAATTAACACACCTCTTCAAATTTGCTCCTAAAATGAAGAAATGCACTTCAAATTTGTAGGGGCTTCCTCCAAATCCTTCTTTTAACTCTTCTAAATGCGTGAATGCAAGCAACTAACTTGCACAAACAATCAACAATCACTATTTCCTTTTCAATCGATCTGCTGGTCTGCTCTTCAATGCTTCAATATTTTTTCTCAAATGCCTCTTTCCTATCCTAGTGTTTGCAAACAATAGAAATGGACTTATAGGGTTGCGAGGCAAATATAAATTTAAGTTGAACAAGGAAAAGTCATTAAAAATGTTTTTTTTCCCATTTTTATAGCCTTTCAGATGTAGCAGAGTCTTAGGCACGGGACTCAACGAGTCTAGCCAAACTTGGCTAGACTCAGCCGAGTTCGATTCCAGAGCTCAATAGACTTTGTAGAGCTGACTCAGCTCGAGATTTGTAGAGTCTGGGGTAGACTTGCAGAGTCTTGTAATACTATTGCAAACTCAAAGTTGTAGTGTACTTCAAAAATCAAATGGGGTCTAGTGGCAATGCCCCTTGTGGGGTTGTGGGGGCAGCCATAGAGTTCTTGTATTTAGGAGTGGAGTTGAGAAGCTCAATCCTCATATTTATGCGCCATATAGGATCACATATGGGATTAGTGATGTGGTGTATGAGTTGGATTTAACAAAGCATAGTAGGACACACAATGTGTTCCACGTATCATTACTCAAAAGGGCATTGGAGAACATGTTAGTCCTATTGAGTTGCCTCCTTTGGGTGATGAAGGCTAATTGATATTGGTAGTTGAGACTCTCTTGGATGTGAGGAAGAAGAGGGTAAGGAATTTGATGATCACAAAAACTTTGGTACAATGGAAGCATCCTCCTATTGAGGGTGCCACTTGGGAGGGTGCAAAGATTCTTGACTATCTTAGCTTGCAATTGCTTGAGGGCAGGCAATTTCATAAAGGGTGGACTGTAATGTGCCTTTTTTCTAACTGAGTCAAATCAGAGGACCTACAAATTATGTTTATTCTTGACAGGGTGAAGGAAGGATTTTGTAATGTCCCCTTTTTAGGGCACATTATTTCTGTGCCTCGTTAGCTGTTTTATCTTGGCCCGATAGGCTAACCAGGGCTTGATTGGGGTTAGTATGATAATTGGCCTAGGGAATTTTAGTTTCAGGCCAATCAGAGTAGTTTCCGCAGGGTTTCTAGATACTTACTATTTATAGTAAGTCGTCAGAGTTCAGTCTTCGTGGCATTTCAGTATTGGACTTGGAGCGTATCGTCGAGAGTTTTCCGGCAAGCTATCACATGTCTTATTTCGAGTTCGTTTGGTCATCCATTTTAATGCCATAAGATTTCTTACTTTATTATTTTGTCACTTTATTATTAAATAGAGGTATTGCTTTAAAGTGACAAAAAAGTGAGAATACGAAAAGATAGAGAAGGGAAACTGAAGAGTCACAGCTATTGCTTTAAAAGAAGGAATGGAGGCTCATTTGAGATATGCTTAGTTTATGAATTCATTTTCTCTTGGAGAATGCAGAGAGCTTCAGCTTTCGATTCTGAAACCTGAGGACGGAAACCTTCAGGCTTTCTCGGTGGATTGGATGGAAACCCAGTTCATCTCGAGGTGGATTCACAATAGAGTTCACCATTGCATTTCTAGGTTCTTTTTGTTATTTGATATTCTGTTGCATATTGTAGTTCAGAATTGGATTGTTGGAAATCCCATTGTTATTGTATTGCTGTTGTATGATGCAATAATATGTGTTGAGGGTTTCAATGGAATATACTGCTGGTTTGTTGTTATCGAATCAATGGTTTATTGCATGCATTTAAATGTTTAAATCTGTTTGAGAAATATTTGTGGAGAACTGGGAAATACACAGGTTTGGGACATTTCAGTGGTATCAGAGCCATAAATCTTGCCAGCCTGTGAGGTTTCCTTCAGAAACAATTGTGCAGAAGAGTTTTCTGAGTAACAGATTTTAGAATTATTTTGGATCTCGGTTTATTAAGTTCAACACAGATTTTGGTTTTTTTGAGTTATTGCCATTTTAGCAATAGCAAGGCATTCAACTCCAAAAACCAACATTCTGGTTTGAACTCAGCAAGTAAGGAGCTATCTAACAGCTGTGACTTGTGATTGGAGATTGAGTTCCAAGTGATACTGGGCATCCATTATATGTGGTGTATGCACAGTCGATAATACTTGTTGCTGGACGTCACACTCCATTGGATTATCGGGTGAAGGAGTAAAAGCACAGCTAGGCAGGGACAGGCGTGAGAAGAGTTATAGTGATCGCGGGCTGGGTTAAAGAACACAAACACCAGTGCCGTGATCCCGCGCGAGTTCAGTACGCACTAACGCCCAGTCGAGCCAACTGTAGGCAGACGTAGCACTCTGAAATATTCATTCCCATGTATTGTGGGCAGAGGCATTCACGGGCCAACAAGTATCGACAACACCACTCCCAGTCGTATAAAATTTTATGGATTCTATTTGGTAGCAGAAGCATACGAGATATTACATTTCTCAGCAGTATACCGGTCTCCAACGTGAGGATGCAGTGAAGGCGCAGTCTGTGTATTGCTCATACAACAACATAAGCAGTCGGGTGAGGACAAATCCATTCTAGAAATTTATTTCCGAGCAAATATTTCAAGTGATACTAGTTGACGGTGGTATATATCCGGAGGGTAACAATTGATAAGTGTCGGGCAATTTGGAGGTGAGAACAGAACTGGGATGTCCACGCAGGAGTCCAACACGCACAGACATTGGTGATAGCGAGTCGGGTGTCTTCTAGTCTGAGCGTAACCAGCACGCACAGCCGACGGTGATGTCACGTCAGCATTATCTTCAGGCTCGAGCGTAGCTCGAGTGTAACTCAACATTTTTGGAGTCATCTCCCTTCATACCATAGGCAGTGGTTGTATTGCCGACTCACTGTGATTAGTGGATATTGATTACGGGCACCATATAAGGCTCCCATTCTGGACATTGCAAGACAACAACTCTCGCTTCCAATCGTAACACCATTCTGGACGGTTTCCACATTATAGCCAGGACGTGTGAGTGGATGGAAATCTATAATCAGGTTCAACAAGCAAGGAAGATAGTATCATTCCACATTTTTATCATAATAGTGCGAACTTAGTGCTGGAGTAAAGACTTGTTCTTGGTTGTTAACACCTGTGTATGTGGCGTCAAGATTGATTACTTTACGACAGCTGTGCGGGTGTGAAGACATTCCCTGTGTTTTGACAGGACCCAAGCTGAAGGTGTATCTAACCGCGCGTTCTCTAACAGCTGAGAAACCGGTTAACACATGCGGCTAGTCTTTGTATCGGGCGGCTTTGGAGTGGTTATTGTTGGCGGTGTTGTGAAACGTACACAAAGACACAATGGATGTTCTCAAAATGAGAAGGGTAGTGCGTGCAGCGTATTCCTGGTAGTAGTTCTGCGTGGGAAGAGTTACCGTGTGTGTGGGAGTTGCAACGTAGTCTAACTGGGACGGACTGTGTAGTAGCTGGCGTGGGTTGAAGATGTGACAATAGTTTCCAGCTGGTACCAGAGTAAGGATGTCGCAGGGCTGTGATTGCTTGAAGAAATCCTCCACTCGCGTAGTCTTATTTGCATGCTACGGACCAGCGTGGACTGCCTATCCTTCCAGCGCGGGTAACAATTATGAGCATCGCTATTTATGAACAGCAATGGCTACTACGGATTTGAAGAGGAACAATGAAGGTGCACACTAGTAATGTTTTGTTTGATATTTGTAATAAATCTTTGTTTGGCGAGTTATGCTTTCTATTGTAAATTGTGTGAGGAACTTGTGTAATATCTATACAAACTCAGATTCCAGATTTAAGTTAACAAGAACAATCTCAGAAGTAATTCCGTTCACCTCTATAATTTGAAAGACAAACATTGAGCAGTCTTTATCTTGATAAATCAGCTAGTAGTATTACTGGCATGTGTCTATTTGCTATTCTGGAACTACTTACTGCAAGAAACCGGGTGGGCACAAATTCTGAGAATATAAATCAGAAAAAAGGGGAAACAACCTAGTAAGGAGCATTAAATTCTTCACAATGACATACAACTTATAGAGATTAGTATTAGTTTGGGCATTCACCTGCAGAGACAAGTAGTTTCCAGCTAGGAAAGATGCATGGTTTGGAAAAAGTAAGGAAGGATCTTGTTAAAGTACATCAACAGTTAGCGCAGAGTTCACAACCTGAAAAAAGGACTGAAATACTTGGCATGTATGATGAGTATAACACACTTCCTCCACAGGTTCAGAGAGATTTAACTTTTTCTAGTTTCATGGACTTTCATCCAAAGCTACAACACAAGACTTTAATGACAAAGAAGCAGTATCATGATTTGGCTCGAGATCTACTTGCACAAGATAGGTGCAGAAATTTACATGAAGAGTTTCCAGCTATCATTAATCAACCCATAAGTGAACAAAAAACTAAACCAGCTATTGAGGAAAAGCGTTGTGAGGTTGTCATCAAAGCAGGAGATTGTAAAACCAATATTAAATCAATGTGTGAAGGAGAGGCTAAAGAAGAGGCAGCAAATCTAGAGGTTACATGATGGTTTACTAGAGAAGAGCAACCGACTTCCATTGATTCTCAACCTTCACTTGATCAAAGAAAAGATGGAAAAGATATGGTTAAAGATCGTGACCACCAGTTGGATGTCTTTAACAATTCATGTAATGAGGAGTCATCTGACTTCTTTAGCAGCACCTCACTTATGTATAATGCTGATTTGGATGACCCATTAGATAATGCATCCCAAAATGACAATGATGAGAAGCATACCTTGAAGAGTCAGCTGAAAGTCAATAACGATGCTATTACTGCAGCTCTTGTTCACCATGATAGCACTCACCAGATTATTGAGGATCTTTACAGGAAAGCTCAAAAAGAGACATGACAAGGTGGTATAAGGATTGGATCCTATGTTGCAGATTTACAGGGGGTCAAAACAACTTTTGAGGATTGGATATCAAAATATCTGTGTTTACTTTCAGACCACGACTACCTGTTACAGGTTGCAGGAAAATATGCTGAGCAGTTGAGGGAAAAGGAGGACGGGGTTAATAAGCTCAATAGAGAGCTTTGTGTCACTAGCCAGTATAGGGAATAGGACGACAGGGAAAGGTTCGAAGTCTTTCAAGAGGTGATTCAGGAACTTGATAGCATACAACAAACCTATGACTTGGATAGCTGTTCCAAAAGATCTTTGGATCATCCAGAGTTTCTTTATGTGTTAGATAGCTTTCAGGCGGTTGACAATTCCTTGTTTGAGATGGATGCGGATTTGACATTTGGTAATCCTTTCTTTGAGCTAGATGAGGAAGGTATTTCTTATCTCCATGACGAGGATGAGATTGATTGCAGAATTTGGGACCCAGGTTCAACTACTAGAGATGAGTCTTGGTCACCAGATTGGAGTAACGAGGTGAGTTCAGTTGTTGAGCAGTTGGGTTTCTACGTCAGGGACCCAGGTTTAGTTACTAGAGATGAGTCTTGGTCACCAGATTGGAGTAACGAGGTGAGTTCAGTTGTTGAGCAGTTGGGTTTCTACATCAGCGGTTCAGGATGGGCAGTTGTGACTTATTGCATGATGGGTGATACACTTTTCATTGCTTTATCTCTCACTGATGGAGAGATGTCTAGTATTGATGGCATCCAGGAGGCAGTTGCCTTGTCACTCTTGATAGATGCACATAATGCTGATTTCAAATCAGCTTTGGATAGAGACTTGGTAATCAGTATGACCAAGGGGTACCGAAGGGGAGAAGACAGTTTTGATGAGTATCCCTTGATTCGTTCCCCTCTTCACATAGCTGGGACTCAACCACATTACCGTACCGATTCATCCAGTGCCTATGGTAACTCTATCATCACAGGTTTTGAACATGATGATGATGTTTGGATAGAGTCTAGTATGTATGGGATGGATGGCAGGTTTGATACACTTCCCTTCTTGACGAAGGAAGCCATGTCTTGCAGTTCTGGTAGTTTGCTTCTTTAGTTCAGTTTTCGATTTGAGTTACATACTGGAGGGACAGTGTTTTGGCAATTGGGCCTTTTGTGCAATTCACTCATTATGGCCATGGGTCGACAAGATATTTCAGTCATCTGGGGAGATGGGTGGCCCTTTTGTTTGTGGGACCCAGGAGGAACTTTATCCTGGTTAGCGATAATTCAGGGAGCTGGTCGACATATTGTTAGGTCCCCACCTTCATTTGATCTTAGTAGTGCTTATGATTTCAGTTGGAGTGAGGCTTTCGGTTGGATTGAGGATCTGCTCACAGATGATGGCAGCACAGGGCAGGTTGATTCGACTGATCAGACCATGGGGAGATTTGGGACCCCAACATTAGTTTGATTAATGCATTGTTGTTGTGTGGTCTTGATGATTGGCTTCACAAGTCTGGACAAATTGTTTGTGTCAGTTTTGAACAACAGATTGGTGGAGCAGCTTCCTTAAAGTTGGTATGGGATCCAGGCATTGTGGTTTCAGCATGCAGATACCGATTGCTTGAGGGCAAGCAATCTCCAAGAAGGGAGGATTTGTAATGTCCCCTTTTTAGGGCACATTATTTCTGTGCCTTGTTAGCCGTTTTATCTTGGCCCGATAGGCTAACCAGGGCTTGACTGGGGTCAGTATGATATTTGGCCTAGGGAATTCCAGTTTCAGGCCAATCAAAGTATAGTTTCCGCAGGGTTTCCAGATACTTACTATTTATAGTAAGTCATCAGAGTTCAGTCTTCGTGGCATTTCAGTATTGGATTTGGAGCGTATCACCGAGAGCTTTCCGACAAGCTATCACATGTCTTATTCCGAGTTCGTTTGGTCATCCATTTTAATGCCAAAAGATTTCTTACTTTATTATTTTGTCACTTTATTTTTAAATGGATGTATTGCTTTAAAGTGACAAACAGTGAGAATATGAAAAGACAGAGAAGGGAAACTGAAGAGTCACAACTATTGCTTTAAAAGAAGGAATGGAGGCTCATTTGAGATATGCTTAGTTTATGAATTCATTTTCTCTTGGAGAATCTAGAGAGCTTCAACTTTCGATTTTGAAACTTGAGGACGGAAACCTTCAGGCTTTCTCGGTGGATTGGACGGAAACCCAGTTCATCTCGGGGTGGATTTACAGTAGAGTTCACCATTGCATTTCCAGGTTCTTTTTGTTATTTGATATTCTGTTGCATATTTTAGTTCGGAATTGGATTGTTGGAAATCCCACTGTTATTGTATTGCTATTGTATGATGCAATAATATGTGTTGAGGGTTTCAATGGAATATATTGCTGGTTTGTTGTTATCGAATCAATGGTTTATTGCATGCATTTAAATGTTTAAATCTGTTTGAGAAATATTTGTGGAGAATTGGGAAATACCCAGGTTTGGGACATTTCAGATTTGTAGGGAACAATATAATAATAATTTATTGAGTGTCCGTAAAGTGCATAAATTATATTGTTGAAGAAGAAAGACAATTTATTATTATTAGTTTGTACCAAAAGGGAAAAAAAGACAATTTATTCTTATTATCTTGTTCATTCTATGATTAGCGATTTTCTAAAACCATTTGCAGAGCTCAAGTGGAACATTCTTTTCATGGAGGATGAAAACCCGCTTGGATCTTCGGGATTTGGGAGACTAAACCCTATTATCACAATAAATTAGGGAAATAAGATTTTAATTACGAGAAAGTAAATAGCAATGTAATTGAAATAACTAACTTTCAATTTTCTTATGAACAGGAAAAGTAAGTTACAATTAACTATCCAGAAGAAGTTAGTAATTGCATTTCACTTGAAATTGAATTTAAGTAATTCTTTTAATTTTCCAAGGAAAGTAAAACATTATAGAATATAGAGATAGAAATAACATAATTAATTGACAAGAAAAGAACTTATATATGTTGTCCCTTTTCAATTGTTCCTTAGCTTATGTGCATCATGGGCGAAAGAGTATCATGAGGGATTTTTACCACCCAACCATGGATCTTTTGTCGTGACTAACAATCACCCATACAACTTCCAATGGAAGTAGCCCAACCCTTCCTAGGGGCACACGAAGACGGTTTCCATTTTCTTGCCATCCGAGACTTGGTGTAGAACCCACAACCACCGTAACCAGTCATCGTAAGGACATCTTCGCCAACTAGGTGACCTTCATAGATAGTCGCTGCACTACTGGTTCTAGTGAGTGACGTATGCTACCCGTAGCACCACCTTGGCCAAGGTTTTAATAAGTACAAGCACATATTTTGTGCAGCCCGTGTCACCTCCAGACTTATTTATGGGTCTTGACCCTATAATTTGGATATCCACATCTTTATGCCTTTAACCTCTAAGGTATCATAAGTTTCAGTAAGTGCACATTTCCCATCCTGGGGCTATTTTTTAAAACCACTTATCAAATTAATCAACGATTTGGTCACTAGGAGGTTCAGTTTCATTAGACGGCTCTATGGCTCAAGACAAAGTTGTTCAAATCTCTCTAAGACTCAGGCATAAGTCTCCGACATAATTTTCAGAGTAAAAGATTAATGATGCGTCAATCCAATCAAAGTACCTAATTGAATTGGTCTTCATAACGAAATCAGATTAATGAAATTTCATCCTTGCTGGATCTTTTATGAAAATAGAGCTTTAATTACATCCACTGTACGCATACCATTTCAATGAATCTTTCATACACGTTGCTATGAGTAAACATTCTCCTAAAATCAATCTGTATGCAGATTTTATATGAATCCATTGTTTTTTGAAATGCAGATAGAAGTATGAACTTCCTACTGACTTCAACAGTAAGCATGCAGACCTGCATATACAACTACATGACATATGATCAAGTATAATAGAGATGTGTGGATTGACCCATTAAAACTTTAAATGGCATGCAGATCAGAGATGATATCTTTCTAAACATAATATTATGAAGCACACGAATGCATACATTCTTTAATAATCTGAAATGCATAACAACCAAACGATTCCTCAATTGAAACTGTAAGAAATATCATTAACTGCAAGCATCTAAATCACAGCTTCTTGTGCATAACAGTGTGGCTCAAGATCTTTCACACAGAACTTAAGCAAAGAAAACCTCAATGCAACTCCACTGCAAAGCATTTGAGCAAGAGAAGTTTAGCTTAAGGAAATCGGCAGAGAGAAAGGGGGAGGACGTGCTTGCAAAAGACTCATGACCCCAAGAAGAGACAACCACAATCTTTTCCAGATGCACAGACCTTTCCCAACGCAACAACAATCCAAAGTGCAGTGCTCAACGCAACAAGACAATCCAAAAGGAAAATACCCAACACAACAAGGCAATCCAAAGTGAAAAACTCAACAAAGAGCTCTTTTTCCCGTCCCCCTAAAACCTGAATCAAAGACTATGATCCCAAAATAATAATGCATCTCTAGCCAACAAAAGGCTTCATAGGGGGGTGCGTGGTGGCAAGAAGGATTTACTCTTGCCACCTCATCCCCCAAGAAAGAGCAAGCTTACGCAACTCATAAAGATGAAAACATACCAATATGCCATACATTGGATATTATAAATGTTTGAAAATAATTTCAAATACACACACACATTAATACACAGAAATATATACGCATTTGCTAATATGAATGCATAATAAACGAATTATCAAGAGTGTGTATATATATATATTTATACACTTATTTATATATATACATATATGTATAAATATATTTACCATTGAATTAAACATAGAAATAGTGAGGCATCCCAAAAGAAATACTAGATGCAAAGCATTCTAAAAACATAGGACCAAATAATTAATGATTGCCAAGGTTTTTAATTAAGATCGATGAGAAGTCTCTAAACATAAAAACACTTGCTAAGCCATCTTCTATAAAGCCAGGGTAGAAGGTAACCAACTAGACATCTAAAATACCACACTCCCAACTTAGGTAATAGGTGATGGTTGAGGTTCTAGCTCGGATGGCATTACTGACTTTCACCGTATGTTCGGGCGCTTCTACTTTGATGATACTCTTCCCCCACCCGCAAGATGGGTTTTCCTCCTACATCCACTGACATGGAAGGATTAGATATCCAGGCCATTGCAATAACCACTTGTTAACAGGATCAATATAAATATACATCAAATATTTCAAAGAATTACTATCAAAATTTATTTCCAAATATTCATCATAAGAAATATAAATCATCCTTCTAGTATCATTTCCATTAACAAAATGAGATATACATAAACTATACTCATTAGCAATTAACTTAACCAAAACAACAAAAAATCATTAAACCATTATCATCACACTTCACATGAAATAGTTATTAAAGTTATAAAATAAAATGATCACAAGGAAGGGATGTAACAAAAATCTCCTAGTTCTTATATGTTGACTTCTTTCCAAGGTCAAGATTGAGCTTACAGGAATTCTACCATTTCAGAGGGTATTGTTGTTTTGAAATAAATTAGGCCATACCAGTTTATTGGTATTATTATTTTCAATAAATTAGGTTATCTCATTCTTGCACAGGCGTCCCAAGATGACAAGCAATGACAACAAAATCTAGGAGATCATGGACTTAATCCTGGTCAGAGAAATTGGAAAAGAGTTTTAGTAGGACGTGGCACCAGGTGCCATTCTCCAACATTTAAGAAAAGTCAATAAAGAGGTGGTCACTGAAATAAAGAAGGTAAAAAGAAAAAATTAGAAGAGTTGACAGTTCAGCATGCAGATCAGGTAGAAAATGGAAGTTTTAATTGTGGTTTCTATGCGAGGTGCATTATCCCCATGCCTAGCCACCCTTAGGGAAAATCAGTCAAACGAAAGAATTGGTTGCATGAAGAAAAGAAGCATGGGACCTATTCAAAACTTTGTTGTTTCCAGTCCAACAACGAACTGCCCTTGATTTACTATTGCAAAAAAAAAGAGTAAAAGGAATTGCAGGTTGAGGAGAGGTGTAGACAGGTCTTGGAAAGCTTCAAAATTTTATTTGTAAATTGAAGCAGCAACACTACCTCAGATTGGCCACCACATCCGACATTGTTCAGGCTGAACATTAAAAAGGGGACTGCAGGCATCAAGGTCCTAAATTCGTAAAAATCTATGTAGATTTGAATTAAACTCCATTCATAAGCTTTTTTTATTGTATTTTATTTGAATTTAAATGATTTTTATATTCATATGAAATGAACAGTGTTACGAGAATAAAAATAAGATAGAATTGCATTCTCAGAAAACAAAAATAGCATTGGCATAAACTTGAGTTTTTTGTGTGGAATTGTTGCAAACCCCAAAAAGTAATATTTCACACGTTTAAATGGTGAATTTAAATGGTTATAAGTTCTTCCAACAGATTCACACATCCTTATGACCTTTTAGTAGAATTCTTACTTCCTTGCCTTTTAAAGGGTCTTTTTGACTCTGTTTGCACTTTTACTTTGTTTGAACCTTTTTACCAATTTACCTTGACCTATTCCTGCAGTTTTCTTCATTTGGGTTGTGATCTATAATCTTTAAACATAATATGTCAAAAGTTCCAGGGGAGCTACCATTGATCTCTCAATAATATTGAAATTTGGGAAAGTAACATGATTGCAGTGCATGTGTGGTGTCATTGCCTTTTGGGGACAAAATATTTTCATATGAGCTAAGGGCATATTATCAAATCATGTGGTATTTGTCGACTCAGCTGAAGATGGATACACAACAATGATATTGGATGGAGTTATTGAGAAAATGTGACTGATTTAGTGTCCTCAAAGGGGGATGAGGATAGAGTAGTCCAAGGAGCTAAAAGGAATGGTTATTTAGGAAGTTCAGAATATAGCATATGAATGATATCCTAGAAGTATGGTAGTGATCATCAGCTTCGAGAAGAATTTGGATTAGCTGTCGATGGAGCAAGACATTGTTGCATATGTGGGCTGGTGTGTAGATTGTCAAAAGGTGAGAGTTGGTCTTTGCCATTTTGTTGGAATATTAAAGCTACAAGACATTTCTATTTGGATATGGAATAAAATATCATTTTATTTATTGGTAGACTGTCAAAATTGATTAGTTGACACTGGATACAATATCATATTGGTTGACATTGATGAACCAACAAAGTCATCTTGTTTGGTTGTTTTGCATTAGATGAATTCTGGACAACTGATTGCAGGGGTATTGGCCGAGGAAGTTTTTAGATTACATGTAACTCACAAGATAATGATATCAAATTGATATCCTAGGTTCACATATAAATAAATGGGTTATACACAAATCTTTGTGCAAATCTTGATCACATCAGATCACATCATCACACCCAAGATCATTGGGTAGAATGATACAGTGATCCATTGATCGCGATTTTTCCTATTCAATTAGTGGAAATGTTGATGACTATTTGCCAACACTAATTCTGTTGGTTAAAACCATTGGGAAGGCTTATTTACATAGGCATAGTCTATAAAATTCAATTTGAATTAATACCAATAGCTGAGGGCTCCATGTACTTTGTGCGTATCTTTCATAAATGGTAACACAATATCAAGCTTCTGTTAGCAAATATCTAATAGTAAATATTTTTATGCAAACGTGTGTTTTGTTCATAAACTTCATCAAGTGCTAGCATAGCTGCCTCTTATCCTTGAAAAACATATGCATTTGACAGTTTTATGCCAATATTGTAATGTCACCATTTTTGTGCTACAACAGAGTTAATGGGTTTAGCCTATCACTGGGTCCTTGTAGGCTAATATTGGTGATTAGAGGACCATGTTGAGTTATTTGGCTCTACAGACCCTCCATATATTCTGAAGCTAGGTTGTTCAGAGGGTTTTGGCTCCATTTTGAGGGAATTTCTATTTACTGTAAGTCAATGGATGACTTCAATGAGCTCAGATGATTTAGAAGAGTCATATGACGCTTTTAGATGTCATTTCCAACTTCTGGTTTGGATTCCAAGATTCTTGGAGGGAGCATCTATTTTTAGTAAGTCACCCAGTCATGCTCGTTTATCGTTCATCATCAGGATCACCCCTTTGCTATCAGATTTCGCTTCCGGTGTTGTTAGGTCATTTTTTGCAAGTTGGGTGCATTATTGGTTATAATTTAATTATATGTACCAAGGTTTCTCTTTTTATTGAAATTGTTTAATGGGCACCTTCGTGTTGTAGCTCGTTGGAATTGGGATGAGAAGTTTTAAATCATGGGCACATGAAACAAGGACCTTGACACCTTGTGTGTCAGAATATCATTATATCAATGAAAAGGTTATTTTTGGAGCAATGGGGGAGTTTAAATTAATAAAGGGACTTTATTTTATGTCAACTTTTAATAATCACATAAAGTTGCTCTTGGAGGGAAATGTAATTAAATATTATATTTCAAACTTTGGAACAAAAGTAAATATGTTTTTAAGTTATGTGGAGTGTAAGTTTGAAGCTGCCAGCCGATTTGCATTTGAGAATTATAAATGCTTTCAATGCAAGGGAAAAAGCATTCCATTGTGCATTTGTTATTTGTGAATTTGTTGAGGAGTTGTGCCAAGGGTTTCAGTTATTGAGAGCTGGAAGAATTGAGAATTCTTCTTAGTGTTTTGCACTCTTAACTGGTGAATTTATCCAGTGACATTGTGCCTGTAGGGGCCTCATTCAGAGTCATCCATTGTTACAAATTGGGACCGATTTGAGAGACTAGTTTCAGCCTTTGTATTTAGGAAATTGAGAGTTGCAGGTTTATTCTAAAGGGTTTGGATTAAATTTTTAGAAGTATTGTTTGCAGAGGTGGAAGTGGATAGAGAGCAAATAAAAACACAACATTTGGCCTATGTTGAGACGCCATTGAGGCAGCCACACTAAACATTACAAGCCGCGTGAGTCTTAGTGATTGACGCCCAGCTTCCAGATTGGCACATGAGGGGGTTTTGAGCAGCATTTGGGTTCAGACTTAGGCGCCTGAAGGTCTTTGTGCATTATGTTAAGGCTGCGATCTAATTTCAGTTAATTATGCATAGCTGCGTCCATACTCCAGGTTCCAGATTTTATTTATTGATTCCTTGTTTTCTATAATGGACATCGTGTGCAAAGAGCATATCATATATCGAATAAATTAGAATACTTCTGCATTGATTTGGAAAAGATAGCTATTTCATGCATTGTTATTTATTTTCAGAAACTCAAAAGTATTAAACCTCAAACACATTAAAATTTGAAAACATTGCAATAAGTTCAAAATTGGTCAATTGCCAGAGAGATTAAGGTTCGAGCCAGCAGGGTTTCTATCCATTGTTACAAATTGGGACTGATTTGAGAGAGGAGTTTCAGCGTTTGTATTCAGGAATTTGAGAGCTGCAGGTTTATTCTAAAGGGTTTGGATTAGTTTTTTAGAAGTGTTGTTTGCAGAGGTTGAAGTGGATAGAGAAAATAAAAACACAGCATTTTGGCCTATGTTGAGATGCCATTGAGGCAGCCACACCAAACAATACAAGCTGTGTGAGTCTTAGTGATTGACGCCCAGCTTCCAGATTGGCACGTTAGGGGGTTTTGAGTAGCGTTTGGGGTTCATACTTAGGCGCCTGAAGGTCTTTGTGCATTGTGTTAAGGCTGCGATCCAATTTGAGTTAATTATGCATAGCTGCGTCCATATTCCAGGTTCCAGATTTTATTAATTGATTCCTTGTTTTCTATAATGGACATTGTGTGCAAAGACCATATCATCTATTGAATAAATAAGAATACTTCTGCATTGATTTGGAAAAGGTAGCTATTTCATGCATTGTTATTTATTTTCAAAAACTCAAAAGTATTAAACCTCAAACGCTTTAAAATTGAAAACATTGCAAAAAGTTCAAAATTGGTTAATTGCCAGAGAGATTAAGGTTTGAGCCAGCAGGTTTCTTACAAATATCAAACTTTGGTAAATGCTACATTGGGTATAAATACAATGTGCCTCAAGGACAGCTCATCATAACTTCATGGTTTGCATCCATGGAGATCATTATAACCATTAGAGAATCACATCGATCATCGATCCTTTACATTATTGGCAAATAATTTCGGCGCTCAAGTGCTGACATGGGCAGCAGAGAGCACTTAACCCAATTGTGAGTTCAGATAGATCATAATATTCGTCAAGTGGATGGATTGCAAGTTGTGCTTTTTCAGCAAGGAGAGGCCAACTGAAATTTTCATTTTGTTTTCAAGTGCTTCATCTGCTATGAGTTTCACAAAGGTATTTCTGCTTTGTCAAATATTCTCCATTCTATATATTTCCATCAGTATACAAAAGATACTTTTCTTTTTTTAAAAGAAAAATATAAATTTTAGATAACATCCATTACTTAGTTCTTCCAAACCTATAATGTTGATTACATTTTTTTCTGCTCCATGTTATTTGGCAGTGGTATGAAATGCATTGAGTCTACTGCGCCTATTGATGCAAATAATGCTAGACCATTCAAATGGTGCTTCAATACCCAGTTCCACTTTTGTGACCAAGATGATATTGTTAGCTTGTTTACTTCATGCAAGAAATTGTTGGCCCTGGACTTTAGGAGGCTTCATCTTCTTTGCTTATACTTGAAAATAATTTCTCCGCCTGCCGCTTTCATTCCAAGCCACTCTGCAAACAATGCACTCTGGTTCATTTTGTGGCATGAAATCCTACAGATTTACCTTGGTTCTAGGCTTTATGTTGTCTCTGTAAATTCCTTGTAGCTTTTTGATAGATATTCTTGACACACTTATTTTGATGCTATTGCTGTTGGTTGTACTTTATAGTTTAGAGTTTAGATTCTTAGACAACTGTTTTTTGATGTCCCCATTTGAAATAGAAATTAATAATAATTAAATAATAGAATTTTATAAAATAAAGAATAATGAAAGAAAATTTAATAAATAGAACGACATAACATAATCTATTATTAAAATAATAATAATATATTATTAAATAATAATATATATTATAATAATATTATTTTAATAAATGAATAAAGGATAATTAAATAATAATATTATTAAGATATATATAAGATGCTATAAAGATTTAATAAGTTTAAATTAGAATTAAACTTATTATTGAAGGACAGCAAACATTACATATGAAGACCAAATGAAGGGAGACATAATATCCAATTTCTTGGATCACATCAAGGTTTATTATCTATGCATAATCGATAAGAATGATTAAGGAAACTAATGAATTAACAACAGCATGAGCAACTAATAATGACAATCAGACCAATATATCAATAAGAAATGAGAATCCACGACATCTATTTCATCACCGCCATTCTCCATTGATAATCCTTGGACGAATGATAATTATATTATCGATATACTTCAAAATGATAAGCAGCAAAGACTATTGGGTGACTAACCACAAACGATGACATAGAGGTGCTAAAGTTAACAATTGGATTAGAGACAGACAGTGATTAGTCAAGAGCTGCAGTTAAAATTAACTTGACACCGTAAGTTTGAAGTAATGCGATCTGTTGTAGTGAAACCCAAAGATTAAAAAATATAAAATACGACTTGGTCAAAGACAAGGAGAAGGTACGAGTCAATGTTTGCTAAAGAATTGTTATCTTCCAAAGGTGCGATTAAAGTGAAGATTTATGTAAAGGATCAACAAATCTGATTATGTGAACTGGTGCGATGGTATTACAAATTTTCATTGATTTAGTTGACTATGCAGCAATTAATACAGAGAAGGAACAATTAATGATAGTTATAAAAAAAAAGTGCCAAGTATGAATGAACATGAGGCACGTCTCATGCAAGGAAACTCCTCATTCCTGAATGAAGGTACAAGTAGACAACTCCGCTTACGGGGAATACACAAGTATAAAACAAAGAAAAAGAATCACAGATCATTACATGTAAATGTACTAGAGTTTGAAGAAGAATTGGTCCACCATTTCACAAGAGGATCATTATACAAGCAAAATTGGGTTGATCCAAGGAAATTCTATGCATAAGTACACAGTGTTATCAGGACAGCTTTACTCTTACATGATAACTACTTAGATCAGATCTGTATAGATATTATTCTTATACATTATATAAATATATATCTTGGATCCATATAATAATATTGATATGATCAAAATCTTACATAACCTAGGATTTTTATAGAGAAGATAATGTTAAGTAGAATTCATCTCTTAATTTAGATGTCAGCACATTCATCGAACCAAGAAACTTTCATCATCATTAAAGTCTATTTCCGATAATATTCTTGCATACAATCAAGATAAATAGCATATATTACAAATATTTAACAGAAGAAGTCTCTTGCCATAGAATTTTAAAGAAATCAATCACAAATTTCATAAGATCAGACGAATGGACATTGCATGTTCACTCTTCTTCTTCTCTACCACGAGAGTTTTATTGGTCATGGATATTAGGATAGGTTCCAGAGGGATTGCTCAACTTCCTTGTTCGATTGTCCAGCCTTGCCCCATCAGACCTAATTCTCTGAGCAGCATTACCAGATCCTGCTTTGGCCCTTTTGCAGTGATAGAAGATAATTTTGTTGGTGCTTAGGATCTGATTTTTGAATCACATATATGTCATTGCTAGTCTCTTCTCATGATTTGTTACTCTTGTCTTTGTCAGTTACATTCTTCCTTGAGGGATTCTATTCTCACATGGCTATCTACACTTTAGCTCTCAAAATCTGGGTTTTGACCATTTGAAGTTTATCTCGAGTTATGTTATATTTCTTGTATGATTAGTTCTTAGTTACCTGTTTGCAATGAATGGTCGCTTGACCCCTAATACTTCTGTTTTGAAATTGAAAGTACTCTAGTCCCGTTGACATCCTTTCTGTCATTTGTGAATGGTTATACAATTGCTTCTTCTTTCTTTGATTCTTTTTTCATTGATTGAAGCTGATGTTTCTTGGAGTATTCCATGTTACTGACCTTGAGTAACATGTCTATGTTCCATTTTTATTAGGAGAACCATGTTGTTACAACCCTAACGATTCATGCCAACAAGTTCACATGTCAAAAGGTATGATGCTGACTTTCACCTAGCTTAGATTTGTGGCTTCTGAACATTATTGTCATGCTATAGATTAAGTTTTTTGGACCAGGTGTGTTTTTTAGATCTTTTTGTAGCTTCTGTGATACCTTGTATAATGGCATCCTCTTTAGCTGATGCTCGTATTCTTAAAGATTAACTACAAGAGTGTACATCATTCTCCGAGTTGTTTCCTTTCGATAGTTCTATCTATCTGGACAACATACTTGGACTGATCATGCAGACATTCTGGTCTGCTTGTGAAGTAGACACGCTATTAGTCCACAGCTATATTAATTTATTTAAGTGCTTATTGATGTGTTTTTTCCCTTCTAGTTATACTCAAGCCTTATGCTTAGATTTGATCACATACGAAATAATGATTTTCTTTTCTTTAATCTCATTTATACATTTTGTAACATCTTATGTCATTGAAAATTTTTGTTCACCAGAGGATTTCAATTTTATTAATTAATTTATTTTTAATTTTTGAGCAGTCTGGGATCTGGTATTTCTAAATTGTTGTTACTCATAATTACCTTTGACATTACACTTTTGGCTTGCAATTGTTAAGCTGTATATTTTTTGATTTTCAAGTGGAGAAAGTGGATATTGAACAGGATTCAGTTTCTTCAGTTGACACCTGGTGACATTCCAAAGGAAGCGAACTGTCCAGCTCTTCAACTCCACGTATTTGTCAGAACTTATCAGGAGTTATTTTTTAAACATAAGTGTCACCAAGGCTGCTAGCCATAACGATGCAAGTGCAATGATATTATGAGATATTATACTTATTTTTTATAGTATTCAAATCTCATGCACTCTCTAAAAATCAACTTGTTAACTTTCTTTAGTGGGCAGCATTTTTGACATTTAGACAGTTGTTGATAAATAGTCTATAAAAATTCTGCGGCAGCCATGCATAGGCCTATAGTTCGTCATGTTTTGCTTTTTATTTTAATTCTCTGCATACAGCTTGGCTCAGTTTACCACAGTTGAAATTGTTATATAGCTAATATTTTAATAGTGTGTAATTTATGGCATAATAAATCTTGATCGGGACTATATCTAAATTTTTCTATTCAATCATTGCATTTATAAGACAACAATGAAGTCTATTTTACAAGCTGTCATTTTTTATTTCATTCTTATAAACAATGCACGGGAGAGCTTTGGTTCATTGTGTCTTTTTTGTCTTCTTTAGCAATATTTAATCATCATTAATTTATTTCTGATTTTAAGGAAGAAGTGAATGCTACTGCAGTCAAAATAAAATGCTAATATCAAGTGCACATATGTTTAATTAATGTGAATGAAGATCTGAATGCGAGGACATAGAATAATGTTGAGTACAATTACTTGCCTTATTTCATCATTTGTGTTGCATTTGGTGTGTGGTATCAGCTGATTGTATTGTTTGATTGAGTTCTACTAGTCTATTAACTGCTCGTAAACAATGTATAAATGCAAAGCAGGCCTATTTACCACTACACACATTTGTAAACAAATATTTGTAAGCAATCCTTGTTATTATTGCTAAGGGACAAGGAATTAATTAGTCTTGCAGTAAATCAGGTAATAAACATAAAGCAAACATATTCTCTAGCACTGCATAAGGAAGATTGATTAGATCGATCAAGGCAGATTATCCTACCTCTATTGTTTCCTAAGACCACTACGTTAATTAACAACTAATAGTCAAACAAAGTATGTTCAAAGTTAAGTGGAGGTAATAAGATAATAACATGCAAAGATGGAGCGCCTTCAAAAGGCCAATGACCTGTATCATCGACCACATAACACCAGGGGATATTATATAAATAGCGTTTGTACTCAGTTATGCAGTGATCTGCTATACTTAGTATTAAAGCAGATTCACATAAGGCAGCAATCTACTTTAGATGAAACAAAAGAATAAAGTAATGCGATTTTGAGAAGTAATTATTGTTTAATAGAAGAAAAGCAAATGGCGGCAATTAGCAAGAAGACAAATGGCTACCAAATGAAAGGCTGCGATCTCCCAAAAAGTGTGACTTTGTATTTCATAGAAGAGGGAGTGATTAAGGAATGATGAAAGCAGAAATTGATTAGTTATCTAATTGGAGGTACGATCAACAGAGTAAAGAGACCTATTCATCAATGGATGTGACTGTTCAATGGTGAAGAGATATGACTCTTTCATAAGAAGTCATATATAAGGGATCAGCAATCAGTGAACAGGGGGGAGGGATAAAGGGGAAGGCATATAAACAGCAGACACATTCGGGATCAGACTCTTACTAATCTGATTCAGACTTGTTATAATCAGCATCTAATAGTCTGAATGACAAGCTCTCGTGGTAATATCATGGCCTATGCATTATTGTCAATTAATTATCTTTCTATATGTTTATTTATGATTTGATATAAAGGCATCGAATGGTAAGAAGCAAAGATAAGCATCATCTCAAATGGTGAATGAGAAGTATCACAGCAAGAGAAGATCAGATACAAAGAGTCAACGATCTGTTCACTTCCAGGGACGTCGAACAGTAAGAAGAAAAAGCAATAAATCCTCTCCAATGCAAGATCAAATCACAACTTATTCCATTCATCCTATTTAAGATCTGCTCCTTTGAACACTTGCCTTATTGACACAAGGCATAGGAATATAATTATAATAAGCGACTATGAGGGAAGATCATCTTGCATATTTATCTGCCATACCTGATACAGCAGAGATCATAGTAGTCATTAACTATAGATTTATCTACAAGATCAACTCATTAAGGTTGCATCTAATTGTCTGAATCAGTGATAGTAAGTGGCATTGGTATTAGTCATTTGACATATCATTGACTTCATATTATAAATTCATGAGCTTATAGTGGAATTGGGATTGTAATTCATAATAAGATCAAAGAATTCAAGTTAGCTGTCACTTAATTCCAAGATATCCTAAAATGGGACATTACAATAAAGTAGAGCTACAATATTCCTTCAAATGATGTATTTTGTAACTAAGATACTTATTTAATCTTTCATAACATGAAGGTGAACTCTATGAGATGACTGTTAAAGTTTATGCTATAGGTCACTCGCACATTATAGCTATGTTAAATTCACATACTCAATCAGTAATGATGATTTGGGTGAAAGATTTAATTTATTTGAGGGACCAAGATGTTTGTTTTTAACTAAGATTTATTTTTTGTTACATTCTTGATTTTAAATGGCTGAGAGTATTTTTTTCGTTTATGGTTGTTTTTGCATATGATATAACAAGTTTTAAATTTGTTTGGCAATGGGGTTATGTTTGAAGGTTTGACATTCAGGCATACTATGTATCCTGCTTATAAGGGCAACCGCATTCCTACTCCTGATACTGTAGTTCAGGCTCTCCAATATTTGAAGGCAGCTTTGAAGGCCATGTCACTAAAAGTTATTGAGGTGTGCACTCTGAATGCATTCAAATGGTAGAGCAAACAAACACAAGATCTAGATTACATCATTGCAGAAATAGATATTGAAATATATGTTAATTTTCATTACTCATTGGAATTTTCATACACTGATTTTACATTGCATTGCATTGGCTAATAAAGCTTCTCGTTTGCATACAAAATTGTTGAAACTATGTAATGAGAAAGTAGCTCCCAACACCAATGAACATCATTAATTATTGATATTAAAAAGTAACACCAATTTTTAATTTTTTTTTTGTACCTATCTAACTATATATTATAGATGTAAGATTAATTCCAACAACCCCCATCTCCCCTTATCGTCGTTGTTGTATTACATCAATCCAAAGAAAGTGTGGAACATTGCATGAGTGAACACAACTGTCAATTTGGAGATCTGATGAAGCATCTCAATTGAATCTCCTCGTATACCCAAAACACACTGAACGGGTCACATTAGTGGATGTCTTCATTGTTGAACAATACTTATGAATTGAGACATACTCACCTATTGACAACTAGAACGCTTATTTTGTATGGAGACATAGTCAACTATCCACAGATAGACACCTCCACGTCTAAGGATTGAGATATAGTCAACTATCCATAGATATAAATAGCCAAGTTTGTGGATTGAGACATACTCAACTATCCATAGATACAACTCGTGATATTGCCAAGTACTCACATAGTCAACTGTCCATAGATATAAATAGCCAAGTTTGTGGATTGAGACATACTCAACTATGCACATATACCACACATGATATTGCCAAGTACCCCCTACTCCCTGACAGCCTTTTTCCCTTGCTTCGAGAAGGGGCACAAATGTAGAACTAGTGCTTCTTATGCAAAGTACCATTGCTAAGTGAGAAGATAGCTTGAGATGATAAGATTCCTCCCAACTTTCAGTGCCTCCAGCTTCCTCTTTGACCCTGCTCAGTCCTTAATAATTATAGTCCTCCTCACGCTGATGGTGGGGAGAGTCGCAATTATGTACCACAAAACCATGACATTCTATCTTGTTTTTAGTAGCAGTCAAGGCTTTATTTGTCTTCAACATGCCACCAATGAGATCCTTGGCGCATTGAATACAATTCATCATGATATGCCTCTTTGATTACAATAGAAACATTTAAAAACTTTGTTCTTCTCTATTGAAATGGTAGGCTTCTTCTTGACAAGTAGAGCAGTTTCTTCATTACAAGTGATTTTTGTTAAATTATAGCTTCGATCTGATTGATTCATCAACACACACACACACACACACACACAGTTTCTTCATTACAAGTGATTTTTGTTAAATTATAGCTTCGATCTGATTGATTCATCAACACACACACACACACACACACACACACATATATATATTCGAATGAAATTATATTGATCAGATTCAATATGCTTATGTTAGAATGAATCGACTTTAGTCGATTACACTTAATATAAATAATATGTATTGGATCGACTTTAAATATGGTTGATACCATATGTTACGATAACTATCATTGATAGTTATACGTAACCCTTGCTAATGAAATCGATTATAGTCGATACCGATCATATAATGGTAAATGTGTTATGATAACTATCGGCCGATAGTTATACGTAACACATCATATATTAGAGATGTGTTAAACATTTCCTTGCCAATCTGGTATTCTGGTATTACTGGTAATTGCATTGAAGGTATCTCTGAATGCTTGCTGTATTGTTCTGTATATTCTGCATTGTTAACCATTCTACAGATAGTTATACATAACACACGATGTATATTGTATATGCCACGGTTTATATAAAACAATAATTACGTTAATGAAAGGGTATGTCTGCGTAGGACATGACCCTACGTGGCTTAAGCCACGTACGGTCATGTCTCTACATAGACATAACCTTTATATTATATATAAATGCAATTGTATGTGGCTGTGGAATAATATCAATTACAGTGTGCATGTTATTACCACAGCAACATACGAAAGACATATCTCGGCAATTATAATTCAGCACAAGAAATATATATATCTACTTAAGATAATATTTTGTGTACAGCACAAATAAAGAACATTGAATCTTCTCTAATAAAGATCTCAATTCCTTAACAGTCAATTTTCTTCATCAATCAAAGAAGAAATCATTGTTTCGAAACTCAGATTAAGTTTGTGTAATGTAAATATAATGTTATCAAAACTTGAAGGCATATTACTCAATAAAATTGCTTTAGCATCATCATCTTCAATCTTAATATTAATACCAGCAAGTTGATTGTGAAGAGATCCAAAATTGTTGATGTGCTGAACAATACTTTCACCTTCATTCATCTTTAGGCCAATTTTATTTTCCTTGATTGACATCTTCGTACTAGAAGCTTGGAGCCAAATAATGTACTGAGACCATCCCATATTTGTTTTGAGGTGTTTGTAATATCAATGCGATAAGTATGCATCTAATAATCCAAGACAAATGAGTGTTGTTGCTTTATGATCTTTAATTGTTTATTTTGTAGCTTCATCTACATCTTGTGGATTTTTTATGTTTCCAGCTAGAATATCCTATAAATTCTTTTCAATTAAAATCAGTTTTACCTTGATTCGCCACATATAAAAATCGCGCCCCTCAAACTTGGCAAATGATTTCTCCATATGAGTTCAAAAAGAACAAAAATTCAGCTCCCTTTCAAGCAATTATTCTTTTGAAAGATTTAAGTTTGAACACCTACTTAAATTTTGAACCCATGACTATTAAACCTCTTAAAGCTCTTCACAATCAAAACTAAAACCTTCACTGACTTACCTTACATTGTTGAGATGCCACCAAGGCAAAAGTTAAAGCACTTCTCACATACTGGCCTTATTTCAAAATTCATAAAAGAGTATTCAGTTAGAGAATAGGCTCAACGGGATTGTAGTATTCAGCCTTGCAAGTGACCATGCCATTCAAAAAATAACAAGCTGACAATTAAAAATCCTTGACCTACTGCCTAGTCTATAGCAAACGAATAGCCATATTTATTGGCACGGAATAGATCGCATGCTAATTGTTGGCTTTGCAACAATCACGGGAAGGAATGGATATGACTGTCTTATTCCCATACAATCTTTGTAGAAGCCCTGTGGGGCAGAATACACAGTGGACAAATTTTTCTCCTTTCTATGCTTGTCTCCAGCCACTCAGAATTGCATGTCACAGACCTACACTTCCCTGTGACTCAGAAGGTAATAACAATATCCTGCAATGCTTAAACAGAATATAACACCTATACAATGTTAATGTACAACAGGAAACAAAACGTTCACATAATAACCAGAAAAATGCCTCTTTAACTCCTTATCTGTGGTAACTGCATTTTGTTGATAAGTATTGACTGTGTGCTCCTCCTCCACAATACTTCCATCATTTAGTCTCCTATCTTCTTCAGGACTAGCAACTGCTGTGACACCATATTGAAAATGGTTGAGCAAACAAAACAAAAAGTCTGGATTACATCCGTGCAGAAATAGATACCAAGATATATGATAATTTTTACTACTCATCGGGATTCTCACACACTGATTTTACATTACATTGCATTGGCTTATAATGCCTTGCTTTCCAGTACAAAACTGTCGAAACTATGTTACAGGAAAGCAACTACCAAAACCAATTAACATTATTACTAAAATTAAATATAATCACCTATTTATTTATTTATTTAATCTATACTATGTCTATCATAGATGTATTATAAATTCTAGCAGAATGAGAGTACATGACTTAACGGTGCTTTTTTTGATGTTTCTGTCGATATTGTCTTCTATAAGCAGGTTCCAGGTGTAGAAGCTGATGATGTGATTGCAACATTAGCTGTTAATGGAGTAGCTTCTGGTGCCAAGGTATACTCAAAGTGCCTGTAGCTTGTGCTGATATATAAGTAATTTTCAGGAAACAATATTAATTTTTTTGTATACTGGTGGGCCTAGAATTGAGGTTGGATTTTCATTAGTTAAAATAGCAGTTTTAGTTTTAGGAATTCCAAAATGAAGATTGAAAATAATGTAACTAGGTGCTATTGCACAATGAGAAGTTAAGATACAATCATTTCTGTGACAAGAGAGGAAATATATTTAAAGATTTTATGTTCAAATTGATCCTCTCATATTCTGATCATTATTTTCACTGTAGTCATCCAGTCGAGCTTGATTGTAGAATATATGTAGTCATGGATATTTAGTAACCCTACCATGGCTTATCCTATGACAGTTGTTTATTAGAGGAAGATGATTACCACGTGAAAGAGGGTGGGGAACGATATCCATATCTTTGGACAATTTATTCTTTAAACAATTAATCTCAATGTTATTTCAAGCAATAAATAAAGAAATATTATTATGTTTCAAAGTTTAATATATATGGCATTAGTAATTGTTGGCCTTATAAGCTGTAATGTCGTAGCCTGATCTAAAGTTGATTTTATATATATATATATATATATATATATATATATATATATATATATATATATAGCATTTAAAGATAATGAATGTTTCTCTTAAAATTATAGGTGATATGTTCTGAGATTATTTTGATAATTAGAGAGATTCAGGTGAGTTGAAAGCTGTTGGTGACGTGTGCAAGACTGGAATCACAAAGTTGATGTAGCATACTATCTGAATCAAATGACTACAAAGGAAACCACAGTTGCCTGAATTGGACTTGGCTTGGATCCTCCAAGACCGAATCCTGAGGCTGGCCTGGACTCTGCAAAAACTCAACAAAAGAGAACAAATTAGAAAATTATTGAATATACAACCTTTTACAAAAAAAACTCTTTTCATGTGCAGAAGAATTTCACTTAAAATAGATAAATATACAGTTTCATGGTAGCATATGTGCTAAGTACCATAGTGACTGGGGAATGCACCTCCACCCAACCGAGTTGGCCAATGAGAAGGCCAAGTCTGATTGCTTGCAATATCTCTTCAATAATTCTTTAATGGGAATGCATTATTTTACAAATACATAGCATGAATATTAAAGATTATCAAATGTCTACTAAAAGAAGCTCAAAAACACAAAGGGACTGGCATAAGAAGGCAGGAAAAGCTCCACTTGCTTTATATAAATAATAACTCAGTCAACAACAGTTCTCTTAGGATAGATTATAGATAAAAAAATATCAACTTCTATAAGAAAACAACTTTAAAATTCAAACAAATCAGCTACTGGTCATTGGCAAATGTGAAAGATGTCTCATTAGATTAAGCCTGTTCACTGCTGTAGAAAAGTCAGAATGAACAAAATAAAGAAATTTAAGAATCTTTGTTCCCTCGCAAAGGAAGGTGAAGTCATTAAAGACTGGCATAAGAAGGCAGGAAAAGCTATAATTCAATCATACAACAGTTCTTCTAGCATAAACTCTAGATGAAAAATATCAAGTTCTATAAGAAAACAACTTCAAATAGTTAGTGGTCATAGGAAAATTTGAAAAATATCTCCAGAGCTTAAGCCCATTCACCATCATAGAAAAGGCAGAATATACAAATAAAGAAATTTAAGAATCGCTGTACCTGCATGAGAGAAAGTGAAGTCATTAGGGACAACATGATTCTTCAAAAGGGGGATCGCATGCTGACAATATAATTCCATCATTGGATGAAAATATACAGTATTTTAGTGTATTGGAGAAGGTTTTTAAACATATATGGCAAGCTAAAGTTTAATATGAATTACAATTTGCACTCTATTAGGTATCTTGTGACATGCAACATTGTAACCAGTTTTTTTTGTGAAAACCTGCCATACAATGAAAGTAAGAACACAACCACAACACCAGGTAAACCATTGAGAAATAAAGTTTATTAATGACATGCCTATGCTGGGTTAAAATCATGTGTGCTGGATATAGTGTTCTATTATAATTATTAAACATCTGTAGAATATATACCGATTACCAAGGTTATTTGGAGACGGGGGGAGACTTGGAGGTCTCTGGTACTGGTACCGGTACGACTATTTTTCAGAAATAGGAGATGGGGGTACTTGGAGAGGGCAAATTTTTTTTAAAATATAATTTAATAATTTCTAAGAAATACCATAGATTCATAGCATAGTGGTTTGAAAACAAGAACAATGGAAAGTTATAAGTATGAACTTTGAACATTAAAAGTTTAAAGAGTCAAAGACTAATACTAAATAGTAATGTCATATTAATATAGAGTCAAATAGTTCAAAAATCACATTGCATATCTAATAGTCATATCTGATTTCTCAATATCGCATATGATCATCATCATATCAGATTAATAATCGCTGAGATTATCATTACATATTAAAATTTGAAATTCAAAAATATATAGTTTGATGCTAAATCGCTGATATGCAAACAAAAAACTCAGAACTATAAACAAAAATCAGAAATCTATCTAGTATCGTCTACTCCACAAGGCTGTGATCATCCATTTCAAGGTCTTCAGTTATGATGTCTAGAAAATTATCACTGTCCAACTCAGGTTCCTTTGATGGTAGTACAACTGGGGGCAATTCATTAAGGCCATCTGGTTCAACCGCTTCTTCCACCATGGTCAAAATGACTTAAATCATTTAAAATCGCCTTGCTAAAAAAACACTAAAATGAGGGTCAAAATCATAAAATGACTTAACGTTGTATTTTAAATTTGTTATTTTATTAGGAGACAGGCGAGAGATTTCATTTTTTGGAATTGGAGATTATGATTCTTCGGGAGACTTTGTCATGACGTCTTCAGCCATTTTTGAAGACTCCGGAGACGTGAAAAGTCTCAGAGACGCGTCTCCGTCTCCGAGACGCGTCTGTAGGGGGGGAGACGGGTCTCCAGGTCACACTGCCGATTACATAAAAAGGATAGTATCTTGTAAAAAATTTGAATACATAAGATGTTGTACGCCAATTCATGTTTAGGCTGACTTGAGCAAGGAACATGAGAAGTTATGAATAGTTATAAATATCCTAATCTATTGTACACCTTATCTTATAATGAATTCTTTTTAAGCAAGAAAATGTGCTCCAGCAATAGAAACATCACAAATTTCTACAAAAGAAAAAGGCAAGTTTTACTGTGTTGATTGTACTGCTCGCTGCTATCTGAACTATTCTCAAATTATTATGATTGCAAGGCTTGTGCACTTTTTCTCTATTGAACTCTTTTCTAAATATATTAAAAAATAGAAACCATTTAAGTTGATTTTAAGTTCCCTGTCTACATAACTATCTCAGCTTTGCATGATGATGACAGGAGCATCAAATAAAGGTGCATTTCTTCACAAATAGGGGATGGTTTAGTCTTTCAACATGAAATAAATATATGTATGGAGGAAATCTAGATTTCTATTCAGTCAATTGTATGCCTCAGGCTTTGCAAGGGAACACCAGATTCATTAACTGTTTCTTCCATGACATTTTAGTTGCCTTGGAATGCAAATAATCAGCTTTCTCTTTGGAAGGAATGCTGCTAACACAATCATCATACAATATTGTGGGGGACGGGGTGGGGGTAGACATGGGAGAGTTGACTGAGTCCATAATTTAGTGAGAATCAAATTTCCTTCAAGATAATGAAACAAAAATAAAACTATGAAGTGTTGCTTCTCATGAAAGGCAATGGATTGGTGTAATGATGACTCTATCATCACTCTAAGGGTTTAGTAGAACAATCAATTAGCACTGTCTTATAGTACTTGAGTGGGATTGTATTGTATAAGAAGTTTGTATTGAATTCTGTGGTCTTCTTGTGTAAGAATGTAGTTGATGGTAATGCTTATTTAGAAAGAGCATCTAATCTTCTATATTATTTTTTCAAATATGTTCAACCATACTTTGTTTACAAAATGTACTTCATAAACCTAATTATTCTTATTTATTTTTCTGCTTATAAATCATGTTCTTTATATATATCATCGCACCTTTTTATAATGAATTAGAGCAGTAAACATATTGGTTGTTTTGTTGATTTTCTTACCACTGAAGATATCTTTTAGGTGCGGGTTGTGTCACCAGACAAAGACTTCTTCCAGATTATATGTCCTTCAGTACGACTTTTAAGAATTGCTCCTCGTGGAACACAGTTAAATATAATAATTTTTTCACTTGACTTGTTCTTTGCTACAAATGTTTCATTGTTTCATCATTTTGAATGCATGCGACTCTCCAGTAATGCTGAGAGACAAATTCTTGAGCTTCACTCTTTCTTATAACTTCACTTCCTGAATCAAATTCATTTTTTGGTTATATGAATCATTGTTTTGTTTTATATGCAGGGTTGTATCATTTGGCATCGAGCAGTTTGCTGAGAAATATGGGGATTTGAAACCATCTCAAATTGTAGATGTAATGGCACTTGTTGGAGACCCCAGCGATAACATACCAGGTTGCGGCTTTTAACTTTTTACTATAATATATTTGATTGTGTTCTTCGGCATTTGTGGCGTCAAAGAAATTTTGATAAAAGAAGGAAATGGGTATGGATTCTGTTACTTCGAATGAGTGGGGTCCCTAATTATTTCCTTGCTTGTTTTATTTCAAAGTACACCTAGGTCTATGTAATTGTGTTCTCTTGGAGGATCTTGGATAATTGTATAGAGTACCCTCCCTATACTTGGATATGGAGAGGGGCAGATGCACATACGTGAATATTGTTGGAATGACGATGCAACATATTTTGAGCTACAAAGTGTGAGATGTATTTGGAGTTGTTAAATATGATAGCGTTGATAAGATTAATATATAAATGAGTATATATAATACATATATGAATATATATTAATATATATAATAATGATATCTATCATTATAGATTCATTAAGATATATCCATACACATATTTTAATGATAAATATTCTGATCCTATAACTATTGATTATCATGAGTAATGAATTGATGATCATCGATTGTCATTAGTGATAGATCGATAACCATCGATTATCATTAATGATAAATTGATGATCACCGATATATATAACTGTCGACTTACAATGAATACCAATTAGTATCGGTTTAAATATCAAAACTGTTATGTTATCACTGATAGTATTATCGGCTTATGTGATATCGATTCAATATCGATTTGTATTAACGGCTTGTTTGTTTTGAAGAGTCACATCAATGATAAGACGTGACTCATTAATGAGTCACGACTTATCATTTACGTGAGTCATTACATTTGCTTATACATATATGCAAAACGATCGTTGTCTGAAACATATTGAAATCAAACATAGTGTATTCAGCAATCTGCATACAAAAGAATTTAATTAGAAGGTTGTATATTCACAATATATTCATAAAGAAATAAAAGGGATACAAAAGCTATAATTATCATTTGAATAGAAGTTTGAATTGCATTTACATGGTATCAGAGCCAAGTTAAAGAAGATCGAAGAAGCTTTCAAACTTAAGACATTTAAATACAATTTATAGCTCATCACATTTCCATGGCAAGCGTTATCAGATTTGAGGATAGGCTTGAAGGAGAAAATAACTTTTCATCATGGAAGTTCAGAATACTAATGATACTAAAAGAAAATAAGGTTGAGTCATTCATAAAAGAAGACAAGATAGAACCGGATAATAATCCACAGAAAACTACGCAGACTGAAGGAAATGATAAGGCCATGAAAATCATAATCGATGGAGTCAGAGATCATATTGTACCACTGTTGTCAAAATATGAAACGACATATCACATGTTTAAATAAGTAGTGCCAACAAGACCTTAACCCTAAAGAGAGAGATTAACCGTATAAGTATGAACAAAGGCGAATCAATCAACTCATACTTTATGAGAATCTCGGCTCTAAGAGATAAACTGTCAACACTTGGGTACAAGATAGAATGTAAGGAATTATCATTAATTGCCTTAGATGGTCTACCTGACTCCTTGGAGACATTTGTTTCAGGCATCAGTGCTAGGTCTAAATTTCCAAAATTTGACTGGCTAAGATCAGATTGTCTCCAAGAAGAATCAAGACTAGCAAAGAAAGGACTGAAGAGGAAAGCCATTGATGAAGATCTTCATGTATAAAATGTAAATTCCCATAAGAAAGAAAAGAAGAAACATTTCAAGAAAAGGAAAAACAATCATGGGAATGGTAAATCCAAGAAAGATATGTCAAAGGTACAATGTTTCAGATGCGATGAGTATGGACACTATGTAGTAAATTGTCCATACAGAAAGCATCAAGCCTCATTTTCCAAGGTAAAGAAGATTAAGGAAGAGCATGAATCCGAGAATTTTGTATTCTACTCCGCACTTTCAAATCAAGTCTCTAATAAAAATACCTGGGTCATAGACAATGGTTCCTCAAGACATGTTACTGGATTCAGAGAACTATTAGATTCCATGGTGGAAGAAACTAATG
>MU224951.1:4977287-4990574 GCA_018584345.1 Thuja plicata
CATTTAGCAATCTGATATATTAGCTTCAAGAAAAGATCAGAACAAACATACAATATTGTCCATCACAAGAATAAATGCCAGCTACATGGGAATGCTTGATGTGTGCCCCAAATCTGAAGAAGATGCTCTAAATAACCCACCAAAGCGTCAATGAATGCTAAGCCGCCCAATAATGAGAAAAGGGCTTTCTCTAAACCCCACGTGAGCTGCTGGAATGAAACGTCTGCAGGCAATAAGCTAGCCGCCGAGCTGAAAGTAACTCTCTCCCACAATTGCAATGCCAATACCAAATCGATCACTTCCTCTGTCAATCCGAATGCAATGAAATACCAATCCAATCACCAGAGACTTGCTGAGCTTTGCATCCCAACAGTCTAGACTTGAGGATTTCGTCCCAAGCCACAAATCGCCCTCCAGAGCAATTTCACAATTCAAGAATTTCGAAAATGTAAAAAGGTAATCAGCAATTAAGCTTCCATCTCTTTATAACTCCTCTCAAGGGCAAATCGAACCCTAAAGGAGAAATACACTTAGCACTTTATAATAAAATAATATTTTCCCAAATAAAGGTGTCCATGCTATAGCAAAAATATTACTTTATTAAAATGTTATAACTCAAGGCACCAAAAGGTCTCCGGATAGTGAAAATAGTTTATAATAATTCGAGACCTTTCAAACGAGCTATCACATAAAGGCATCCCTGACCAAATGAAGCAATTATTCCTTTATTACTCCAAAATGGCTATATAAATAGACTTATTATAAATTATTTAATTGTTAACTTAGGAAATATTTAAATATATTAAAATATTCCTCCTTTGCCTCGGATAGCCCAAATCAACCCACTAAACATGAAACTGACCATGTCACCTGTCTGTGACTGATACCGGACGAGATGGGTGAACTGGTAGTCCCTTCCCTAAAATCTAGGGATGCTCCTAGAAACTAGGGAACACATCCTGTCATCCTGAAACTAAAACCAACTGAAGGTTCATGAATAACCTCACGACTGGCAACTATCACGACCTCCTAAAATTTAGGGATATCCCCTAAAATCTAGGAACTGCTCCAAACTGCCTGTAAAGCCAAAATCCGGTCACTGTATGCACTGAATGAGTCCCTATCGATCTCTGTTAGCCTAGGAGACTCCAATGATAGGCCAACTCCTTCGTCTCAAATGTCCACTCTAGAAAGGGGACATGACAGATACAAAGTGCTGATGTAAAACCAAATTGTTATAACCTATGCTCTTTTGTATGTGTGATGTGCCCTTTTTGAAACGAGATTTAATAAATAAATAATAATAATAATACAAAATAAAAATAAATAAATAAATCATATAATTACGATATGATTACAATATAAATAAAATAATCATATTAAAATACAAAAATAAATAAAATAAGTAATGGAAAATGCAATGTCCCCATTTTTAACAGGTCATTGAATTGATGGTGCCAGGTCATTATTGCGATCCTCGTGGTCTGGTGAGGTGTTTAGAGGGTCATTGGTGTGAACTTACTATTTATCGTAAGTCAATGGATAGTTCCGATGAGCTCAGATGAGTTAGAGGAGTTGAATGATGCTCTCGGTTTTCATTTCTGGCTTCTGGTTTGGGCTCCAAGAATGTTGGAGAGAGCGTCTATTTTTAGTAAGTACCCCGTCAGGTTCATTCATCATTTTTTCAACATCGGAATCACTCCTGTGCAGACAGATTTCGATTCAGATGATTCTTCAGTTGTTTTCGCAAGACGGGTGGTTTATTATTATTATTTAATTAAATTTGCTAAGGTTGCCATGTTTGTTGGTATTGTATGCTGGATACCTTAGTGTTATAGCTCGTTGGAACCAGGATGAAAAGTTTTAAATTTTGGGCACAAGAAACAAGGACCTTGCGTGTCATAATTTTATGATATTGGTGAAAAGGTCATTTTTGGAGCAAAATGAGTTAATAAATTATATTATTCAATATGTGCCTAAGTATAAAAAGTGTTTTAAGTGAAAAGTGTGTGAGAGAAGACACTTTTTAATTATAAAAGCAATGCTTCGTGAAAGGCAAATCATCTATTAAATATTTTATAATTTTTCTTCTTGAGCCTTGGGCTAGGGTTTCTGAGTTCTTCATTGCTGCAATTGTGCTGGGGTAAACAATTGCAAGATCTCTCTACTGTATTTCTGTGGCCAAGGGGAGAATTGGATTTATTCTGGAGATTATTATTTGAGGAAGATTACTGATAATTAATTGGCACACAAAGAGTGCAATTAATTCTGAAATTGGTTTTCACATTGTACTGGGGCTTGCATGAAGAGGTCGATCGGATTGGAGCTTGCTGGAGATTGAACTAGAGATTTATTGTTTGGTTTATGGATTGAGATCTTACTGTATTGGAGCTGAATATTTTTTGGCACTTGTGGAGTTTTGTTTGCTGCAGACGTTTCAAGGGTTTGGAGGTTATATGTTGGCTGAGAACAAATCATTCTCAGAATTTGTATGCACTTTGAATCAACGTTCCATGTTGGTGAATTGTGCTCGTATGGTTCAGCGTTAGGAAGCGGAAGTATTTCGTTTGGCTTTGACTAGTTTATAGTCCCTTCCTCAGTGTGAGTTTATTTATATCATTGCCTTGATGTATCTGTTTGATAGATGCCATATTTAGTTTGACAAATCCATAGGCTGGAGTTAGATGCTATTTCTTTTTCCTATGAAATTGTATTGGCTGTTATTCATATTGAAACGTTGGATTAGATTCATCTTGGATGGTTGTTTTCATACTTATTTGGGAATTACAAAAATGAATTATATAATTGTTCTGGAAAAAAATATCAAATCTCATTATTTTCAGAATTAGAAAAGTTGTTCATACTGGGTTATCTAGAAGGAGCCAGTCAGGGTCATTACAGTGGCATCCGAGCGGTTTTCTTGTGATCCTGTGGGGATTGTAAAAATTGTGTGAGTGATCAACACTCTATTTTCCAGTATGGGCAGGTACAGGAAAACATATAGCAGTACACAAAGGAGACCATTAGACAGTTTGTTTGAATTCAAAAAGCAAACTGATGCCTTGGTTAGATAGTTGGATCGTAGTCGGGATATTCAGAACAGGATTTGTGAACAGTTGTCAGATCCGGCTACGATTGACAAGGCGACTAGATACATGGTTTTGTTCTTAGGCAGATCTTCTTCTTGCAGGACGCAGGATACGAGACAGGTTGACATGGTGAGAGAGGTTAGGAGAGATCTACGAGATGATTTCACAGCTGCACTTGGGCCTAGCACATCAGTGCCAGGGATCAGTGCCCCTCCAGTTGAGTTACCCCACACTTTGATTGTAGGGTCATTACCTATCTCAGTGGATGAGCACATGACAGTTACACAGGCCGATAGTTGCATGGAGGCTCAACACTCAGTTGATGATCCAGTGATAGAGTAAGAGTTGATACCTGCAGCTGATTTATGTAGCACACCAGATTGTATTATAGAGATAGACAATGACTTATGTTTAGATTGCCATGATGATAGTTCTATGGTCGATGTTGATGGAGTTGCTGATAGTGGGGTGCTGTAGTGTTGAAGGATATGACGGTGGAATCTGGATCGCCAGAGGAGAAGGATACCACTTTTGAGGACTGCCTTGAAGAGATGGAGTTAGATAGTACAGATCTGGATAGCGGCAGTCCCGAGATGGGGTTAGTGCAGGAGATGCCAGTACTCTCCTGTGTTGAGGATTTGAGCATGGAGTCCGCATGTGATGATACTAGTGTTGAGTCGAAGACAGTAGACATGGACTCATGCTAGCATGACTCAGATTCATTTGTTAGTAGGGAGTCAGAGGAGGTTCAGTTCGAGTCACTAGAGGAGGTAAAGCCTTTGTTAGCATCTTGGTTTGCTACCGATACTTTCTATGTGACCCTTGAGGGTGACTCCATCAGCAGTGAGTCATGTCTATATTAGACCCTGGGAGAGGACTCCGAGTTGCTAGAGAGTGCAGATGGGTCCCAAGATCTGGATTATTCAGTGGTTGCAGAGGACGAGGCAGCTGAGAGTGTTGAGGAGGTAGATTTTGTAGTACCTTCCCCGGGTACAGAGGAATTTGATGGAGATGTGTCAGATGCTAGTACTCCATTTGAGGATGAGTTCAATTGTTAGTTCACAGAGCTCAGATGACAACACACTGGGGGATAGTGTTTCTGAAAGGAGTATGTTGGGTACCACTTCTATTCACTACTGACAGTGTGCCAGGGGTGATGCATAGGAGGCCTATTATTCAGTCATTATGTGTCTAGTCAGTTGAGAGTCAGCGAGCTTGATATTGTTACTACATTCGAGCATTTTGATGCTGCTCGACAACTGCTTGCTATTCATGGATTGGGTGCTCCTACAGATGGTGAGCATGGTATTTGTTACTTGTCTCTGACAGAGATTCATGCCTTACAGGAGGTTGTCAGAATTTTGAGATAGGACTTTTTTTTCGGTTGGTAGCCGACCGAGATCACCTAGTTGAGTGGGGAAGTACAACATATGAGGCACTCTTGGATAGAGAGGACGAGGTGAGTGATCTTACTCGGGAGCTCATGACGACTTCTGAGGTTTTAGAGAGCACTCAGTTGGCTCTCCAGGAGTCACTGGTTCAGTTAGCAGAGGTGACTGTGGAATTGGAGTAGCTTCAGTTTACACCAGCACCAGATCCATTGGAGTTACATATTGTGCTGTCTGGTGATTTGATGATGTCCATAGTTGGGGTTATTGGATGTGATGGTGTTGGGGATACATCCACCCTTGATTCTAGTGTTGGAGGTACATGTTCACTTCCATCGAATACTTGTGCAGTTGAGTTAGGCACTGCAGTAGAGGGTTGCAGTGTGCTTGACTTTGGGGTGGATATTCCGGTTGGGATGGATACTCTAGTTGGTAGCATTGCGTTAGCTGATATAGTACAAGACGTTGTAGGTAGTGTAGTGGACCCGTCAGTGTTCAGTGTTTCTGTTCATGACACTACTCCTTTGATTGCTCAGCAGGGAGGCATGGTATCACCTGAGTTGGTTGTTAATGATCGCATAGCTGGTGATGATAGGCAGCTGGCTATGTCACAGTTACACGATGACTAGTTATGGATCCGATGGGAGCAGATGGATGCTACCACCTACAAATTTTACTGCACAGAGTCATTCTTGGATCACCTTCTTGAGAGTTCAGAATTTCATGAGGGATCTTACCGAGCTTCGGAGGGTGTTCTCATTCGGGGTACTGACGCGATTCGGCGTTTGGTGAGAGAGATTGTAGGTACCTTGACTACGATGCTCCCTCACAGAGATTTCGAGGTTGGGTTTGCTGAGAGGGTCACCCAGGACCCTGTCCAATCAGTTGTGCAGAGTTCGAGATTGGAGCCATCTTTGGGTTCGCGACTGGGGGATGATGAGCCCCTGACAGAGATCGGAGCATTTTATTGTCGTTACATAGTGAGGAGTGCTCAATATTTTTCCTTTAACCCACATGTTGATGAGTTGATGACACATAGATGTGGGTTGGCTCCTAGTCTTTATCATCTGTTATGTGATGGGTTCACCCCATCAGCAGTTGATGGGAGTTTTGGCTGCAAGTCAGTAGCAGGTAACTTGCAAAGTTATGGTGACTGCAGAGATTATACGGTGGGTGGATATTCGGATCCTGGTACAACTTTGTTCAGGGGTATTCATCACTGTTGTGTAGATGGTCTACACACTCAGTACATGCCAGGTGGGTGTGCAGGGGGAGTTCAGTATGTATGGGATCCGAGTCAGCGATACATCTTGGGTTTTGATGGTCCTGAGATTTATCTCTCTTGGGATCTGAGCAGAGATAGATTCAGTACGGGAGTGTGGGTGAGTGGTTGTTATGGATCTTTTTACAGAGTCATCCCGTTTGTTTTTCAGGGGATGCTACAGGAGCCTGCACTTTGCGCCAAAGGCATGGCTTACAGTTTTCCGTGGGATACAGGTGGATTGTGATGTTTCTTGTTCCGGTGATTGCTTGGGGACAAGCAATCTTGGGGAGGGAGGACTGTAATGTCCCCATTTTTAGGTCATTGAATTTATGGTGCCATGTCATTATTGCGATCCTCGTGGTCTGGCGAGGTGTTTAGAGGGTCATTAGTGTGAACTTACTATTTATAGTAAGTCAATGGATAGTTCTGATGAGCTCAGATGAGCTAGAGGAGTTGAATGATGCTCTCAGTTTTCATTTCTGGCTTCCTATTTGGGCTCCAAGAATCTTGGAGAGAGCGTCTATTTTTAGTAAGTCACCCCGTCAAGTTCATTCACCATCTTTCATCATCAGGATCACTCCTGTGTAGACAGATTTTGATTCGGATGCTTCTTCAGTTGTTTTCGCAAGACGGGTGGTTTATTATTATTATTTAATTAAATTTGCTAAGGTTGCCATTTTTGTTGGTATTATATGCTGGATACCTTAGTGTTATAGCTCGTTGGAACCAGGATGAAAAGTTTTAAATCTTGGGCACAAGAAACAGGGACCTTGCGTGTCATAATTTCATGATATTGGTGAAAAGGTCATTTTTGGAGCCAAATGAGTTAATAAAGTATATTATTTAATATGGGCCTAAGTATAAAAAGTGTTGTAAGTGAAAAGTGTGTAAGAGAAGACACTTTTTAACTATAAAAGCAATTCTTTGTGAAAGGCAAATCATGTATTGAATATTTTATAGTTTTTCTTCTTGAGCCTTGGGCTAGGGTTTCTGAGTTCTTCACTACTGTAATTGTGTTGGGGTAAACAATTTCAAGATCTCTCTACTGTATTTCTTTGGCTAAGGAGAGAATTGGATTTATTTTGGAGATTATTATCTGAGGAAGATTACTGATAATTAATTGGCATACGAAGAGTGCAATTAATTCTGAAATTGGTTTTCACATTGAACTGGGGCCTGCATTAAGAGGTCAATCAGATTGGAGCTTGCTGGAGATTTTACTGGAGATTAATTGTTTGGTTTATGGGCTGAGATGTTACTGTATTGGAGCTGAATATTTTTTGGCACTTGTGGTGTTTGGTTTCCTGCAGACGTCTCAAGTGTTTGGATGTTATATGTTGGCTGAGAACGAATTATTCTCAGAATTTGTATGCACTTTGAATCAACATTCCATGTTGGTGAATTGTGCTTGTATGGTTCAACTTCAGCGTTAGGAAGTGGAAGTATTTCGTTTGGCTTTGACTGGTTTACAGTCCCTTCCTCAGTGTGAGTTTTCTTTGGTTGTTGCTGCTGGTTCATGGAGTGGTAATTTACAAGCAGCCACGTAGAGAGATAATATGGTGGCGTTTTTGAAATCTGCTTTCAGCCGCTTGGTTACAAGGTTGGACTTTATTTATATCTTTGTTGTGATGTATCTGTTTGATAGATGCCATATTTAGTTTGACAAATCCATAGGCTGGAGTTAGATGCTATTTCTATTTCCTATGAAATTGTATTGGCTGTTATTCATATTGAAACGTTGGATTAGATTCATCTTGGATTGTTTTTTTCATACTTATTTGGGAATTACAAAAAGGAATTATATAATTGTTCTGGAAAAAAAGATGAAATCTCTTTATTTTCAGAATTAGAAAATTTGTTCATATTTGGTTATCCAGAAGGAGTCAGTCAGGCTCATTACTGAAAATATAAAGATGCCATCCCATATGCATACACCGGCAAATAGTCCTCATATACCAATGCAATCTATGGAATAACGAAGAGGCTTAGTGAACGGTATTGATCATGGGAATTAATAACATTGATAAAATATATCAAGAAGTGACTAATAGTTGATTGTGATTCAAAGACAATGGTTATAAAATATGAACAAAGACTCATTAATTACAAAAGGGAGTCAACGGTGAAGACTGCGATGGCGTGACATGGAACATACTACTTCTATGGGTCAATGAAATCACAGATATAGAGCTAATATCAATTATCACTAAGAACATCTTTCTAACGAAGACATATACCCTATATTGATAAAGATATCTAATAATTATAGTGAATATCAATAGCTCGATATCGTAAGAAAGATTACACATCGATTATCGATTCATACATGATAACAAGTAAAAGTCCAAAGTCGATTCTATGTAGAAGACATTTACATATCTTATCTCTGAACGATCAATAAGGGATAATACTAATGACGAGTGTGATGTGAAGAATATTGATAAGACCCTTAATCGTAAAGGGGTCGTTTATGACACCGCAAGCCTTAAATATCATTACAAGTCAAGAGCGACAATACATCTATTGTGGTCATACCGTTGAGAATAAGGATTTGACGATACTCTAGTTATATCATCAACCATGGTGTATTTAAGTGATTGAGAAAGGAACATCGTGTTGACCTCCGTATGAAGATATATCTATATCAATTACAGTATATTGACCATATAAAGCCAAATCAAAGAGGTGATCAATAAAGCGACGATAGAAAGTAACAACCGGTTCCTAGGAGATCAACGATTTAGGAGTATCAAAGTTGACACGAGGGATATAGATAGAAATTCTGAACAGTACCAAGCATATGGTTTCTGGTATACTTGTCCAATGACAATACAACCTATCGACTTCCATTGAGGAGATTGTTATCCGTAAAAATAAATAGCTTCGTATTACAAACTAAATAATTAATGGATGGATGAAGGCACGAATCATCCCAATATAACAAGTGCATACATTGGATCCTTCTTCATACGTTCCAGTTCCCCTGTGGTGGTTCCCAGTCATGTCTCTATTGCTGACAACTGCTCCTTTCGAACTCTTGCTTCCTTCTCCCGAGCTAGTTCATTCTCCAAGGCAGTGGTAACTCGCCGCTGCTCTACCAATCTCACCTGAATAGCTGCCTCCCGTCCTAGGACTAGTGCACTCTCTTCTATGACATTTAGAGGAAGACTAGTCAATAATACCAAGATCCTTTAGGCATAGGTGCAGTTAAGCATAATAAAAGATGTGATTAGATCGATAATTAGCATGTTAGTGAAGAGGATAATGAAACGTCATAAACCACAAGCTGTGGTAAAGTGACTTCTTATCCAATATATAAGAAGGGAGTTCACAATCCCTCAAAGAGTCATCACATCAGCATCGAATATAATCAGTTCTCTCTTCAAGCAAATAAAGCCCAATGACAATCGCTGGAAGTATGATATCCATTCTCATTACATAGGATAAATGGTTTAGTAAATAAGAGAACAGAAAGTACTTTTACTATCAACAACATAATGGAAAGGGAAGGTGATGTTTAGTGGCAGGAGAGACATTTCCCTTTATTTAAATTTTATAAATGAGTACACTTTTATCGCTTCTCTAATTTTGCTGCTTTAGTGCAATATGACACAGGTCCATACTCACAATATTTGATATATCTCCTTACTTTAATTTATCCATTTCTAGTTGTGAATACATATTTGGGCCATACTCTGGATATATGGGGCAGTATATTTGATCTGTTCCTATTCTATATATTAGAATCATATATGTGGGTATAACTGCATCTTTTGTACTTTTGTTTGTGCACCTTTATTTTCTTATCTTTAAGTATAAGTTTCTTAAGATTTGGAACTCTTGGCATCTTTGTTCGTGCAATATATTATTTATGCTAAGTGACAAGGGATATTTGTTTTGATCCTGTAGGGGTTGATCGTATAGGCCCTGTACATGCATTGAGGCTGATCACCAAGTTTGGTATGACATGCTATTCTTTTGACTGTTAGATTTGATATATTACCTGCACTGTTCCATTAGTTTTGGAATTTGGCTATTCTGGATGCTCTATTGATTAGGTGTTGGAAGTGTTGCATGGATATGGATATGGGATATACATGTGGTTAATTAATAAGGTCCCCAAATATGGACACGAACTCATAAAAATGTGTTCATATACATATGTGGCAAAAGACATTAGAGTGCATTTACTTAATACAAATATAAGATGAAAAGAGCAGATTTTACATTACTAGCAAGCAATATAAATCACTGTGAAGAAAGTAATATAAATTATTTTTACTATATCCCAAAATGTGTACAAATATATTCTATCATCAAAACAACTACAATTCTAGAACCAAAAATTATAGTTCCACATCATCTAGATTATCTTGAGAGCTAGGATAGCTGGATTTGAGACAGCAATCATTCTCACTGCTAGAGCCACGTTAAGATGCACCAGTGCAAGGTAAGATATAAACAACAATTGCATCGAATTTTTAAACACAATAAACCTAGCGATATTTCATAAACATTGAAAGATAAACTTAATTTTAAAATACAAATTAAAACATTAAAATGATTTGTTTATAATATCTTATATCAAGTTATCATGTTAAAATATTCAATTAACGTCTATATTAGATTTTTCTTCTAATATTCAATATTAAAATGTTCTAATACAAGATGTATAATATCATTGACTATTTATTATTACTTTTAGATAGTTCTATGGAGTTTACTAATGGGGTGAGGGGTTTCCAAAATATGGGGATGGCAGGTCAGCAGGAAATATAATATAATACTGGAAAAGTAGTTATAAAAAATGCAAAATATCTTTTATGTAAAGTTAAACTATAAACACAAGGAAGCAATTGGACCAACAATGTATAAAAATTCCAAATTTTATTATAGTATTATATTAAATATCAGGTTACAAATTGCAATGTGTCAGTGATCTAATTGTCCTCCCAAAAGTCATGGATGAAGCTTTGTGAAGAGTTATTTTTCTTTTGTTCAATTGTTTCTTAGCAACTATCTTTCATATTATTGTTTTAGATTCTAAGAATTTTTCAGAAGGAAGGACTTGAGGGAAAGGTGGATCCTGCTGGATATAATAAACATATTGATATTACATTTCAACATGGTACCAAAGGTTCCATCATTTGCAAGAAGTTCCCTGTACCACTGATCTATTACGGCAATCATATACCAACATGCATAATGCTGGACAACCTAAAATCAATCATTATCAAACTAATAACAATATCACTACATGACAAACATCATTGCACAAGTAGGCCTTTATCATGAATTATTACCACATGAGCCAATGTAGGCGTAAGGTAATTAGCAATATAGTCTAAAGCACAAGGCATTTATAGATTAGATTCTTTCATTCTTATTGTAGCATTTTGATTTGTTTGTTTTAAGACAACTTAAACTAGAACAATATGTAAGAATAAGATTATTATAGACCTCTTCAAATTAAAAGAGGAACCTCCCTGAGATTTAAAACTATTATAGACACTAAGATATGGACAAGTTGTACATCTATAATTACTATACAATATTTCAAGGGGGATTTGCAATGATGAAAATAGTTAACGTCTGTCTTTTTGCTTAGGCATGAGTATAAGACTGGAAAAATGTCATCTCACAAGTGAGATTTTTAGATATTGATGAAAGCAAATTATCTAAGTACAATTTAAGCAGCTTCCTATTGGCCAAAACAAAGATTAGCAATCATATGCAATGCGCTTTCAAAGATGTAATGTCCCATCTTTGACAGATTTGAGAAATAAAATATTATTTAATTCCCAAAGGCTAAAATATATTAAAAGGGGAATCAATAGTAATTAATTATTTTTTCATTATTACGTAAGGTTTTTTGAAAAGGTAATAGTAAATAATTAATTAAATATAATTTTAGACAAACGATTAATTAAAGTTACTTCATTGGAATAAACGGGGTAAATTGATTTAATAATATTTAAGCTGGAGAAGGAAGGATTAATTGTTTTTTATATTATAGTCTCTGAAGAAATTCTTAGATTTGCAGGCTTGGAAACCTCGATAACATCATTTTGGGCAATGGAACTATCTGCCCTAGGTGATCTCGGAGGAGTCACTTAAACTTCTCATCTGGTGTGTAATGATTGGAAGTTAAATAGAATTTGTGAAGTCTCCTTTGGAGACAATTTGTAGAGGGATATATTGTTTTCCAAACTTAGAATTTAATAGATATGTATATTTGATAATTTGCAGAAATGGAGCATATTTTCAAGTGAAAGGTTTGATTTTCCAAATTTGGCTTCTGAAGTCTTGATTTAATGTTCAGAAACAATGATTTTGAAGGTATATAATGATTTGAATTAAAGATATCAACAATGACTCTATATGGTGCTGACGGAGGTATTTCTGATAAGTTAAGTAATTCAGTGATATTTTATTCTTTTGTTGTGACTATGGTCATTGGCATCTTGGCCTTTGATTGGGAATTAATTAATAAAGTTTTCCTTGACTGATATTTGGGATGGTTTAGTATTTGATGCTAGTGTTTTCATATTATTAAATCATGGACTTTTTCGTCATTATCGCAGCCCTTAGCATCTATGGTGATATATTTCTGAATATTTATTGGGAAGGAGTTTGGTGTTCTTTATCGAATTCTATCTTTAATAAATGGCGTGGAATTCCCAAAGTTAGGGCAATTCATTTATTATGTTGGCAAGGTTCGTGGTTGTGAGATTATTGGAAAGGAGGCCGATATTGGGTTATATTGTAGATTATATTGGATGTTTGTCATAATAATATTGTGGACATATTTAGTGATTGATATATTTAAGATGATTTCACTATTCAAAGCCGCTCCATTGAGAGTTGAAGCGAAAGACTGTAATGTCCCCATTTTTTAGCAGGTCATTGAATTGTTGGTGCCAGGTCATTATTGCGATCCTCGTGGTCTGGTGAGATGTTTAGAGGGTCATTGGTGTGAGATTACTATTTATAGTAAGTTAATGGATAGTTCCGATGAGCTCAGATGAGTTAGAGGAGTTGAATGATGCTCTCAGCTTTCATTTCAAGCTTCCGGTTTGGGCTCCAAGAATTTTGGAGAGAGCGTCTATTTTTAGTAAGTCATCCCGTCAGGTTGGTTCATCATCTTTTATCATCAGGATCACTCCAGTGCAGACAGATTTCGATTTTGATGCTTCTTCAGTTGTTTTTGCAAGACAGGTGGATTATTATTATTATTTAATTAAATTTGCTAAGGTTGCCATTATTGTTGGCATTATACGTTGGGTGCCTTAGTGTGATAGCTCGTTGGAACCAGGATGAAAAGTTTTAAATCTTGGGCACAAGAAACAGGGACCTTGCGTGTCATAATTTCATGATATTAATGAAAAGGTCATTTTTGGAGCCAAATGAGTTAATAAATGAAAGATCCCTGATGGATTCCTGTTTTTGATCTGCTGTAATTTTTATTTAATAAACTAGGTTTTTTGTAATTTTCTGGTGATCTTATAGAATAGACAGAAGTGCAGAAAGGGGTTTGTTTCTTTTT
>MU224951.1:4992033-5014811 GCA_018584345.1 Thuja plicata
TAAAGCCAAAATCCAGTCACTGAATGCACTGAATGAGTCCCTATCCATCTCCGCTAGCCTGCGAGACTCCAATGATAGGCCAACTCCTCCGTCTCTGATGTCCACTCTAGAAAGGGGACATGACAATAAATTATATTACTCAATATGTGCCTAAGTATAAAAAGTGTTTTAAGTGAAAGTGTGTGAGAGAAGACACCTTTTAATTATAAAAGCAATGCTTTGTGAAAGGCAAGGCATTCATGTTATTATCTAATGCATTTTATAATTTTCTGGAAATGAAAACTGGTGAAGGGTTTGAAGAAATTGTGCTTATCGAATTGTGAATTTGATCGAGTTGAACCAACACTTTGAATTGGATGGAGCTATCCAATGAATTGTGTATTTGGTTTACATTTGTTGTGAGGGAATTGTATCATGTTTGTGGTTTCGCAAATCATAGAGGCTGTGTTTGAAATTGCTTACCTATATCGCGGGTTGAAGGAAGGGAGTTGAATCTACTGTTTGGTGTCATCTCCTTTAGCATCAGCAGCCATAGCAGATTCCAGCGTTCATTGTCTTCAAACGTGTGGACATAGAGAAGACGTGCAAAGCTGTTTGAGGATTGTCGCGACTACTATTTATATCATGCGGCCAACACTCCATCAAAATCGACATAAGGTAGTTCTTGTAATTGATTTGGTAATGTTTCATGGTTGATAAAGGATTGCAATCGCTACACAATTTGATATTAATATTCAGTATTCGCATACAGAGGAGTTTAGCCTTTATTGGCGAATTTGTTATTTGCTTTCAAATTTTGGAAAATGTTTTAAAAAAAGGTTTAATATTTGTTTTCAAAAGAAGAAGTATAGTTTATTTTATCTTTTAAAGCAAAATTTTTGAGTTTGCAAAGAAGAGCCAGGCATGCTCTTTACAAAGACCTGTGACTCTTTGGCGTAAGGAATTCCATGGTGGAAGACGGGGAGAGTTGGCATAGAGATTGTTTCCTTATAAGCCGCGGGACCTTTCTTTGTGGTGCGGGTTCTTGCTAGAATGGTGTCTTTCATCGTTGGTGTAACTCTCCATATCTAAGCTTCCGCGCATGTCACATGTGCAACTCTTATTTCTACCTTTTCTGTCTTCCTTGAGATGGGTATGCATTCTTTCATGGCGTGAGTTCTCTGTGATGGCGTGTGGGATAAAGGACTCTCATCTTCATTGTTTCCGAACAAATTTGCAGTTTACGAGTTTATATTTCAAGCAAAATACTCGTAGATCAGTCTTTTGTCATTCTCTAAAGAGTGTGTCGACACACACACACACACACACACACACACACTTCGTACCTGTTCGATGCCTTTGAGTGCTTGACATCAGCCTTATTGGAAGATAAGTGACCCAAGAAAGTGGATATACTTCATCGAAGGCCTTCTCTTCTTACCTAGTGCATTCCTGATTTCACTTGTGACTGAGCGCTGTTTTCTTTCTTACAGATGAGGATGATCCTTTGCCTTACATCTCCATTGATGACAAACTCTTCCTGGATGTGAACAAATTGGAGGAGCTTATGTCTTTGGTTCCATGTTAATGTTCTATTGAAGGATGTGTTGGTGTTTGAAAACGTTTATGCTTTGAAAGCCACCAATATACCTTGAGACTGATTTTAAGAGTGGTTAGCTCTAAGTATGAAAGCCCTGCAAGGTAACTGGACCAACTATAGGGACAAGACTGCCCTCTGCACTTCTGGCTTTGCAAAACCAAGGCGGGTACACCTAATCCAGGAAGATACTCAACTCTTTACAACTCCTTATTACTCTGGATTTTGACAACGATAATGGTAAGAAAGTACTAAATGCTAACCACACACTCATTGACTCTCCATTACCATGCAGGACAACAACCAACAACTACAAAGATAAAAGGAACTGGAATGGTTTTGATTTAACTTTTGGGGCAGAATATAGCCAAACCTGTCAGATGTATATCTCAATAGAATATGCTAGTTCTTGATCAGTGCCTTATCCATTGGGCAACCCCTAAATACAAATATTGAAAACTGAAACCAACCTATTGTCAAAGACTCATAACCATAAACATAAGTAACCCAGACCACACACTTCTTATAGTATCCTTATGTAGATAACCAATTGAGATTATGTTATATCCAAAGCATTTTAATTTGATCCTAGACAAAAAACTATGCAATAAAACATATACATAGATATACTCTATGTAGTGAATCGGAAAATTTAAAACTCAGAAGATAACACCAAGGAGAAACTCAAATCTGAGAAAACTTATATTAAGTATGATGAATCAAGTTTCTGCAACAATATGACTAAGGACTTATACCCTTTAATAACATGCAAAAGGTCATAAAAAATTTCTACTCTATCTTAATATAGTCCAAAAAACATCTGCTATATCCTAGACTGGAAACAAATATACAACTTAATGCTTTTTCTATATTCTCCCAATCCTCCAAATCCTACTAAATGATCTTGGAAATCCTTTATAGGAAACATGGATTGCAACAAGCTTCAAACCATTTAGGGTTAGGGTTTACAATTCAGTCCTTTCAAGCATTACACGCAGTCAATTCATTCAACTGTCTGTCATCAAGTTGCAATCCAATTTTCACTCCAATCTGTGCAATCTGATCTGATCTGTAGCCATACTTCTTGGGATGTGGAGAACAGGTGCATGAAGTCTAATTTCCGAGCACCATGACGCGGAGAGCAACTCAACATAAATGCAGAGGAGACCAAGCGCTGCTATAAAAGGTTACATAAGGTATGCAAATCTGATCAGAAAACCCCACAACACCACTTCACACAAAATGCATCTCACACCATCATATCTCCACCCTACCATCATCCTACAGCTGTGCAAGAACAACCCAAAAGATCAGATCGACACATTTATGTCTAACAAAATCTCAGTTCGCCACTATGAAAACCTCTGAGAAAACATTTAAATATTTGAAATTCTGTTACAACAGCTATAGGTGGTGTGGAACATGGCATCGACGGTCGAGATTTGAACCCTTTCTATCTTTAAAACCAAGCTGTAGATCTCCTTTAAGTTACCCGGGCTCCGACGATCTCATCGGACAGGTGGCACCCTGTCACGATGCCTTTAACATTATCTCCTGATCATCTTCTGTTTGAGGCACAACGTCGTTCGTCCAATGAACAGAAACCTGCTTTACCCTTACCTGATCTTTCAACGCTGACTTTAGATTTGACTATGCGACGTGGCAGACAGGCGCGTTGCCCCAATGACTATCCTCTGAGCATCTTTCCTTTAAGGCATAACGCCAACCACTAGATCAACACAAACTTATCTGCTCTTTGTCCTTCCTTGAAAACCAGGGACAGGTGACCTCAACACAACTACGTGTCAAGCAGGCGCATTGCCATAATGCGACACGATCAGATAATCTTGCCATTGAGGAATAATGTCGGCCGTCTGATCAATCTCGCATCTGTTCTTTGTCTTTAACCTGCCTTTGACCCGGAGCGTTTCAATCCTTTGTATCTCTGAATCACCAGATGCTTGGCTTAACCCTGGTCTGATCATGAGATTCAAAGATAAAGGCTATCTCTGAATCGCCAAAAGCTTGTCTTGACCCATGGTTTATTTCGAGATTGAGCAACAACCGCACATCTGGGTCATGATCAACGGTTGGCGCTTGATCTCAAAAGACTTTGCCTAATTTTGGTTCTGTTATGAGATTCACAGACAAAAGCACAATGCGTGTCTCCAAATGAAAGTCTTAACCATGGTTTGGTCTTGAGATTCAGAGATAAAGGCTATCTCTGAATCGGTAAATAAATTACTTAACCAGACATAGCTCACGAGATCCAGCGACAGTCCTTGATCTTGTCTTGCATCAACGGTCCTCGCTTAATCTCCAGATTTTCCAAGACTTGACCGCATCATTACGAGATTCAGAGACAAGCATAAAATGTGAAGTCTTTCCCTTTGTCGTCAGATCTCCAGATGTTACTGACTTAGCTGCTAACATTACGAGATTAGGAGATAACCATCGCGCCAAGTCACTGAATGTCAAGAACTAACTGCAAAGCATTACGAGATTAGGAGATAAAGACTTAGGCATTGGCCCCACCAAGAAATATAACATGCCTTCGCGAAATCTCGGAATGAATAAAGTATATTCCCTTCCCTTTCGAGATTAAGAGATAGCCTTGCCGCGCCTAATCTCTAGATCACAAAGAATATTCGATCTCGATTGCGAGATTAGGAGACAAGACTTAGGAAAAAGTAAATAAGGCCCGGCTAGGCAACATGACTTAAAAGATAAAGTGGCCCCGCTTGGAAACGTTCCAAAGGCACATGGGCTTATAAGACTTAAGTGGCATGAAAAAGGTAACTTGAAATTATAACAAGCCACAAAGTCTTAGGGTTTTGCACTAAAAGAACCAGGGTTTCAAGCAGAAACATTAGGGCTTGTGAGAGTAGGGCAAAAAACACTTGGAAAAGCCTAGAACCATGAAGATTTTTGACAGTGCTAACAGGATGAAAGTTGCTGCTTAATACCAGCGAATGGTAACACTGAGTATTATTAAATATATTTTACCTTGAAGAGGAGCCAATTCAAATTTCTGTGCGTGTCACTATTGCTGTTTATACAGATCAGATTGCATATGGGTTTCTGAAATGTTTGGCTATTTACATTTATGTTCTGTTCTGTAAATCTGCACTGAATATTGTTAAACAAATCTCTGCAAAAATCAAGCGAATCATTTAAAATGCAAAACTGAAACACATTGAATGACATTTTTTAAACCCTTCAAGTTCAGTAAGAAGTGTTCATGGTGTAAAAAAAAGTGGCGGTACCTAGAAGGGGTCTTTACAAAAGAAATAACAGTTGGATGAACATGGTTTCAGGTTTTAAACAACTAGTTTACACTCAAAGCTACAACAGGTAGACAATATTGCCAATACAAAGCTTGATACTGATACTGTAATTTAATCAATTCAGTTCATGAAATTATAAACGCAATGATGGAAAGAGAAGAGATAACACACAGAATTATATTTCAGTAGCATAAGTGTAGCATCAACTATCATTAAGAATGTCTTGTGCTCAAAGCACTTGTTTATTGGTTATAAGAGTTTTCAAGACTTCAGAGTAATTATATTTTATCCCAAAAATCGCCATTTTAAAGCAAAATTCTTAAAATCTCTTAAAAAACAGTAAACAAAAAACTTTTAGGGCAAACTACTACTTAAGAAACAATAAACAAAAGTTCCACTAAACTGGCTTAAAAATATTCTTTGACTGTCTGTCCAGAAGTACAGGCACCAAAATAGCAACTGCTAGAAATAGCCCTTGCTAAAAACAGCAAGTTGACACATGAATGTCCATTGCAATTCTAAAGCAAATCCTAAAACCTGTGGATCATTTGATGAACATTGAAACCCTAACCACTATGAAACTTTAAAGTGATGACTTGAAACTGATATTAACTATTCTAATCCATTTAAACACTAGGAAACATATCCTAGGGAACTGAAAGTCTGAAAACCTTTGCAAATCATGAAAATAACCCAGATTTTGAATGTCAATCCTTCTTAAAATAGAAACCCTAGGTGGTGTTTCTTGCACCTTCAAAAAATTGAAACCCTTTGAAGGACCGCAAACCCTAAGCCTCCAAAGTTGTCATGAATGTTGTCTTGGTTTTATCTTGTTTTTTTAATCAAAATATATGAGATTTAAGAGACATTAACTCAACTGTTTGTGATGTCTAGCTGCTGTTATAGGCATGAAACCAGGTATAGTGAATTTTTTCCAAGTTTCCACTATAGTTACAGTAAAATCGTCTGATAGACATTGTTTTGCTCAATTTTGTATTCGCAAAATTAGAGCAACGCTACGGAAAATTGTGGGTTAAATTGTTGTCCTGTTTCTTGTGCTTCTACCCACACGACTATCCAGGATATCCTCCATCTCTTCTGTAGTTGAAGTAGGTGCGGGAATATTCCACTGTGCTTCTACTATTTCATGTTCCATACTACCTTCACGATACTCTGTCAAATTGGAAATATTAAACACAAGTGAAACATTGAGTTCAGTAGGCAACTCTACTTCATAAGCATTTCCTGAATCATGCTTCTTCAGGATTTTGCATGGTCAACTAAACCATGCAAAATAAACCATGAACCATGACTTCATCTCCAATCTGAAATCTCTCCTTTCTCAAATGAACCATGACTTCATCTCCAATCTGAAATTCCTTATGTCTGCTTTTCTGATTTGCCTTAGCCTTGTATTGAATATTCATTCTATTAATATGCTTCCTCACCTCTTCATGCAAATTCTTCAAGTGTTCTGCAAAGTCTTCAGCTTCAACACTACTCTTGTCTCCATTGTCCAACTGCCTTAATTCTGAAGCATTTCTAGGACGACTTTCATATACAATCTGGAATGGTGATTTACCAGTGCTCCTATTGACAAAATTATTGTATAAAATTTTTGCCTGTGGTAAAATCAAATCCCACCCTTTCGGTTTATCTCCAACTAAGCATCTCAATAGGTTTCCCAGACTCCTATTCACCACTTTTGTTTGCCCATTAGTCTGTGGATCATGTGCTGAGCTGAACTTCAAATTTGTCTTTATTTTTTTCCACAATGTCCTCCAAAAGTACCTAACAAACTCGGTGTCTCAATCCGAAACTATGCTCTTTGGTAAACCATGTAGTCTCACCACTTCTCTTAAAAACAATTTTGTGACATGAACACCATTAGTCTTTCTACAAGGAATGAAATGTGCCATCTTTGAGAACCTGTCTACCACCACAATTATGGAATTATGCCAAAGTACCTAACAAACTCGGTGTCTCAATCCGAAACTATGCTCTTTGGTAAACCATGTAGTCTCACCACTTCTCTTAAAAACAATTTTGTGACATGAACACCATTAGTCTTTCTGCAAGGAATGAAATGTGTCATCTTTGAGAACCTGTCTACCACCACAATTATGGAATTATGCCCTCTTTGAGTCCTCAGTAAACCAAGAACAAAGTCCATACTAATATCCTCCCATGGCCTCTCTAGTACTGGTAATGACTGATATAACCCTATATTCTGCCTGGTTCCTTTTGCCATCTAACATATTCTACAACTCTGTACAAACTTCTTAACATCTTGCTGCGATTGCGGCCAATAATAATTATCACTAACCGAAGCAATGGTTTTATCTCAACCAAAGTGTCTAGCCAATCCTCCACTATGCTTCTCTTTGATTAGGTTCTCCCTCATGAAACTCTTTAGAATGCACAATTGGCTTCCTTTGAATAACATCCCATCTTGGACTATAAAGTCCAACCACTTCGTCTTGTCTAAAGTAACAGGCTCCATGCAAGCTCTCCAGGCTTCACCAAAATCAGGATCCTTAGGATACAAACTCTTGTGTTCCTTGAACCCAACAACTTCGATTTGCGTCTTTGTCAAAATTTTTTGCCTCTTGCTCAGGGCATCTGCAACCCTATTAGACTTTCCACTCTTGTGCGTCGAAACAAAAATGTAACTTTGCAAAAACTCAACCCATTTTAAATGCCTCTGATTCAACTTTCCTTGGCTATTCAAATAGTGTAAAGCTCGATGATCAGTAAACAAAACAACCTCTTTAGGCAAAAGATAATGTCCACTTCCTCAACGCCTGAACTATAACATAAAACTCTTGATCATAAACAAAATATTTTCTTTTGGCATTAGTCAACTTCTCACTAAAATAAGCAATGGGTTTACCTTCCTGACCCAAAACAACTCCAATGGCATTGCCACTAGCATCGCAGTCTACTTAAAATACCTTATTAAAATCTAGAAGTGCTAAAACAAGTACTGTAACTTTTCTCTTCAACAAATCAAAGTTGTTTGCTGCTCCTGTAGTCCACTTAAACTCTTTTCTATCCCCTCTCATAGTTTTAGTTAAGGGTCCACAAATACTACGAAAATTTCCGATAAAATTTATGTAAAAACTAGCCAAGCCATGAAAAGATCCTACCTCAGTAGCACTCCTTGGAGTAGGCCATTCAAGGATAGCCTTCACTTTCTCTGGGTCAATTAAGACCATTGGTTGAGACAACAAATCCCAGGTACACTAACTCCTTAACAAAACTACACTTCTTCGAGTTAATGAACAACTTTTCTTCCCTTAGTTTCTCAAAGACCCTACGAATATGCATTATATGCTCCTCCAATGTCTTACTGAAGATCAAAATATCATCCAAATAAACAATAACAAACTCAAAAGTTCTTTCAATACCTCGTTCATGAGCTGCATGAATGTGCTCGGTGCATTGGTTAGCCCAAAAGGCATGACAAACCACTTATACAATCCCTCCTTTGTCTTGAAGGTTGTCTTCCATTCATCTCCTTATCTAATCTAGATTTGGTAATATCCACTCTTCAGATCTATCTTTGTGGAGTACTCAGCTCCACTCAAGCAATCCATAGTGTCATCAATCCTTGGCAAGGGAAACCTATACTTGATAGTAATTTTATTGATTGCCCAAGAATCTGGACACATCCTCCATTCTCCATTTTTCTTTGGTCCTAGTACTACTGGTACAACACATGGGCCCAAACTCTCTCAAATCAACCCCTTCTGCAACAACTCTTGCACTTGTCTAGTCAATTCTTTACTCTCTGCTGGAGTCATTCTATGGGCTTCCTTATTCGGCAAACTGGCTCTAGGAATCAAATCCATTTGATGACTAATCTTTCCTATTGGTGGCAATCCATCAGGTACATTATAATATACAATATCTTGAAACTCATCCAACAAATCTGCAACTTCGATAGGTACATCTTCTACTTCCTGTTTATCAACTTTAGGAATTAAAGCAAAACACATATGCTCATGCTTCATGCGTTCTAGAAACTTCCTTCCATCAACTAAATTTATTCTCGAATTGCTACATACATTTTCTTCTATTTCCTTCAATGGCTTCAGCTTGTGTCAGACTCTGTCCCTTGTCAAAGGATAGGTGTTTGCATACCCATCATGTACTGCACGACGATCAAATTGTCATTGTCTCCCTAGCAACAGATGACAAACATCCATAGGCATAATATCACATAGTACCTCATCATGATAGTTTCCAATTTTGAACTTTACCAGACATTGTTCATTGATCAAAGCCTTGTGATCTTTCTAGAACCAAGCAATCCCGTAGGGGCTCGAATGCTTTCTTCTCTCTAATTTCAATTTATCGACCATTTCCTCTGAAACAAGGTTATCAGTACTACCACCATCTCTAATGACATTGCATACTTTACTATTACACTTGCATCTTGTGCGAAAAAATTCTTCCTTGTCTCAGGTCCTTCTCGTCTTTCACCAAGGCTCTTTTGGTAACAAGGACCTCTCCTCTTTCAGCATCTTCAGAACGTGACGACTTGGCATCTTCATCTACATGTGCAACTCGTGCATTGTTGTTTGGTCTTCTATTTGTTCTCCCTTGATGTTGGGGACACTCATAAGCCCTATGTCCTTCCCCTCAAGGGAAACACGTCCCACGAAAACCTCCTCTTCCTGGTCCTCGCTCTCTTCCTCTTCCTCTCTAATCTCTATTATTTTGATCGCGAGGATGATAGAAACTATTTCCCCTTTGATTTTGACTACTACTAGAGTCAGCATTCTTCTTCTGATCTTCGTTTCGGCCTCGATAAGACCGCCCGCTAGGATTTCCACTACAACCTCTTCCAGTTTGTCTGCTCTCAAACTTCTTGTTTAGTTTTTCTTCTACCTTCAAAGAGAATTGATATGCATCTTCAATGGTAGATATTCTTACCATTATCAACTCTTCCTAAATTCTCGGCCTCAACCCATTTATGTAACAAGCAACCTTCTCCTTGTTAGCTGCCGAATGACCTGTTCTGATAAGTACTCGATAAAACTCTTCTGTATACTCATGGACCAATTTTCTTGCTTGCTTCAACCCTTGCATTTTCTTCAGCAAATCAAACTCATAGTCAACAGGAATGAACTGTCTGTTTAGTTTGTCCATCATCCAATCTGACCTTGTTATATTCTCCTCTCTTCTATTTCTGTCCAACTGAACCTCTTTCCACCAAATTTTAGCACAACCTTTCAACTTGGCCTTTGTGAATCTGTCCCTCTCAGGATCTTCTATTTCCTCAAGCTCAAAGTACTCTTCCATATCATTGATCCAATCGATCAACTCATCTAGATTAAGATTTCTAGAAAATGTAGAAACTTCAATCTTTGGTCTCTTTCCAATCTTGGAAATGGTCCCCAAAAACGTAGCTTGATCAGGATCCCTAAATGTTTCTTGCTCTTCTTCAAACTATCCTTCTTCAGATTCATCTTCACTTGCATCTCTTGCTCTAATATGGGTTCCTCTACGCAACTCCTCTTGCAGTGCTTTTACTTGCCTCTGCAGGGCTCTAAAACCCTCTTCTGTCACACCCGCAACTCTTCCACCACGGTTCCTTCGTGGAGGTATTTTTTGTACTTATCTCTCGAACCCACAATCACAGTCCTGGTGCAAACTGCCTCACGTTCGGCGATTTGTGTACACACTCAGGAACTTTTGCCGAGATACCACTTGATGAAGGGTACTCCCCTTATTCAATCAAACACACACAATGCAACATGAAAATAAACAGAAAATTGCAAGGATAGAACAACGACAAGAATAGAAACACTTGCTTTCTATTATTTTCAATGAAGTGACATTACAATATTTAGAAAAGTAGCATGCTACAGCCACATGGGCACTTTCATTACAATAATCTACAAGATAGAGCCATAATCTATACTGCTGAAACTAAACTCTAAATTCCCTTCATCCCTATGTAAGTAGAACAATTAACTGCCCTAGAATATTCTAGAAAGTGAAATTTTCCCATTTTGGCGCGTAGTGGTTCAATTTCCCACCTTAAGTGATTTTTGTCTTTATTCCTTTTGCATTGAAACTTGAATCCTGATGGCCCAACTTCCGAAAGCCATAACTTGCAAATTGTTGAGTCGATTGATTGTTATAACCCCATTTCAGGAATACCATGAAGCGCTCTACAGCTAGGACAATGAAGCACAGTCTTGGGCAAAGTTAGACACCCTTTCAGAGCCTCTAAAGCATTCAAAACCGAGTTCAAAGTTTTTGTGCCACCCCGCAAAAACAAAAAATTGAATATCTTCAAAACTAGATTTGATCTTGCCATGAAACTTTACCAAAAAGCTTATATATATATGAAATGAACATCCAACGAAGTAATTTGGACAATTTGTGTTGAAACAAAAAGCTTACTAAAAAAATAGTAAACTTGCCAAAATAGTAACCCTATCCAAAGATAGCCCTTATTGAAAACTACACAATGTTTTTGGGTGATGCAAGATTGCTCTTACACCCTGGATGCTTCAGCATGAAAATGCCTTGTTCTCGTGTACTATCTGTGTAGTAACACTAGGTGACATCCACTTTGTCACTGAGTAGAGCCCGTTCAGAATCTCCTCATCAGGTTGAAATTAGGGTGACATTGGAATGTTGGATTGAAGAAATAAGCGGTGTAGGGGCATGTGAAGCTGGAGGTGCCATCACCTATCAGTCATCTCCCAAATGGGATGATGCTTACCTTTTGACGATGATGGAAATTGACAACCGAATTTGCGAACCTAATCAAGCCCAACCATAAGCCCTAGATTCACAAGTTTAACCAACATCATATGAATGGAACTCTTTTCCATAAAAGCATATCAATAAAATTAAACATAAATATACCCAAATGTTGTCTTGAAATGCTTGATTCCATTGTCTTCTTATCCATTAACATCTTTTATTGTAATGGGTCGCTCTCAGTTTTGCTAGCACTTGCACAAGGGGCTTTAAAGGAATGGAGATATGGTTGATTGATGAAAGAATTATGAAAGTATGAAGATGATAATGGTGATATGAGGATGATAATGACAAGATGATAATGATCATAAGATGATAGCTATGGCTCTCAAAGATCACAAGTATGTAAAGACTCAAGTATGCAAAAGTTCATAAGTTCACAAATGCGTTAGGGGTAGCATTAGGATTCAAAAGTGTAATGATCCCGAATAGGACCATACTCAATTTGCTTAAATCTTCCAATTAGAGTTTTGATTTGTAGTTCCCACTATGAAATCATTTTAAATTTTCCTTGTCTCTTAATGCTTAATATTATAATGAATTTATTATTTATACTTCTCAGAGGGAATCTATCTTGGTTATGTGAGGTGTAAGGAAACCAATCAATAAGGTTGCCCAAATTTATTAACGGTGTCAAGGACTGATTTATTTATATACTTTGAAATTGTATCCTTACATTAGGATTGTGACGTATATATTTACCGATCTGAAATGGAAGATATTAATGATTTAAAGGTGACATTACTTTTGTCTTGAATACTTATGCTGACCCGTCCAAGCAATGATCTTGCTTCCCTCAATTGATCCTATAGAAGAAATGAGAACTAAAGGAGAACTCTTTGTTCTAAACCTCACCTTATCTTCCTCTCTAATTAGTGTCTTGAGAACATCCAATAATTACTGAGGAATATAGCATCTGATTATTTAGAGATGGATTTTTCGGTGTCTCATATGTTGATATATTTAGATGATTACAATATGCGGCTATATCTGATACGCTGAGTTGTATAATGAGGAGCAAATGATATGCTGATCTGTATAATAATTTGTTTCTTTCCAGTCCATGATTGAGAGGATAAATCAAATGTCTTCTAATACCAGAGTAAAGGAATGAAGATCCATGTGGTTGGGATGCGTCTCAACCCTTCATTCATAATCAACTCTTAATTACATCCTTTCGATTAATAACTAGTGTAATGGTTCCATCTGTTATTATTAATTGCATCCCTTATAAATGATAATCGCTAGTCACTAAATCAACTTTATACCTTCGTCGACATAGGCCTTATTATACATTGTCGGTTATTTGTGGATTGTAACTTGCTTATAATGGCGTTTCCAAGGAAGTTGATATATTTGCTATGTGGGAAGTTGTCGTCCAAACCCTTCCTCATTGCTGACACTACCAGTCCGAATCCCTGCTCGTTTCCGACGTGGACCATTTTTGCAGTGAACTATTTTGTGTTCTTTGTTTGGGCGGAAGACTTGCCAGGTTGTCAACTAAGACGACAAATATTATTTACTATTATGTTTTATATTATAATTATATTAAGATTTATTTTATGATATTATTTTTCTATTGCATGTAAAGTATAAACAGAATTACATCTTCATCGGTATGGAGTTTCTTGGTACAAAATTAACAGAATATCAAAACTCTTAGTACTACTGAGAACAACATTACAGAAGTGTACAATGTATACTAGCTATCAAGCATATCCAAAAAACATATTGTAGTTTAATAGTTAAGAACACTCGGCCTCATCTTCTTCTTCAACATCATTGGAGTCCGGAGAGATCGAATTGTATCCAATGATCTCATGAGCTCTGCCTCCGAGGGCTGCAACATTCTTTGGCGGATCCTTGCACTCCTTCCATTGTTCCGACTGTTTCAGCTGCTGGATGAATTCAGCAAGGGTAACCCCAAATTCCTCCTTAGTGTTCATGGTGGTATACCCATGAGCAATCTCAGCTTTGTCTATCGTGGTCTTTCCTTCTTTCAGAATTTGAAGAAACTTGCTCTCTTTCATCTTAATCACCGTGGTGACCTGCAACGCAATGTCAAGAAAGATGAGTCTTCTGCGAGACTTAGTAAGATTCCTGTCCTTTCCTGCAAGCACATCATTTTTCCGAGCCTTCTAAATGTACCATAATATAACAGAAGATAAGATAGACTGGAAGGTGTTACAAAATTTGCTGCTACTAATGGAACCTAAGATAATATTCATGGAATTAAAGTGAATTTTATAGGAAAGACCAAACATATTCCAAATTTCAGAGGCAAACAAACACTCAAAAAAGACATGTGTCACAGACTCTTGTTGTTTGCAGACCAAACAATGATTGGGATCCCCCCAGGCTTCTTAAATGGAAGCTTATGAAGAAAGAGTTTCCACAAAAAACATGCGATCTTTGGTTCCAAGGGACTACTCCAAAGGAGTTTGAAGAATTTGTTCCAATTAGAGTCCTGCACCTCAAGACCCCATTTGAGGTTGATATGGGAAAAAATATCAGAGTTCACAGGTAGGAGCTGGTATATGTACCAAGATTTACCAAGGTGGAGGGGGGTGTTATCAGGCCATATTAGCTGGAAGGTGCAGCAGTCAGTTGAGCAACAACCACTAAAAGGTTTAATGGTATCAAGGGCAGTAGAGAGTAGGGAATATGTTCTCCATTGGGATTTGGGGATGTTGAGCCGTGATTCACTTTGTTCCCATGTAGATAGCTCTCTGTGCTGAATAATATCTCGTAAAGTAGCAACTCCTTTATCTGACCACTTTCTAGCTGAACATCCTTGTAGAAAAGCCAAGGGTTTATCGCCATGTTTCAGATTCCACCAAATGGATTTGAGACCACATATTTTACCATTCTTTTCAGTTGGACCATTATTGCACAGGAGATGTTTCACATATTTCCACCCTTTCCAAATACTTCTGAATACATTAGAGCCCTGCACAGAAACATTGGACTCTATTGTGAGAATATCAGTGAAGCATAGTTTCTGCCACCCTTTTGGTTTGCTAGGGTGAGCCATGAATAGGTTGTTCCCCACCAATACTTTCCAAGGTTCTTCCCCATAAGCTGCCTTAATAATCCATTTAACAGCTAGAGCAATGCCCTGCGTCTTGAGGTCTTTGAGGCCCAGACCCCCCCAGGATTTATCTTTGGTACACCATTCCCATGAGACGGCATGCGTCCTTCTATTACCTCTGCCATCAAACCAGAGGAAGTCTTTGATAAACTTTTGGATAGAATTGAATTGATGCTGGTTAAAAAGCCATGAGGAGAAGTAGATTGGATAAGAGGACAAAATCTTTTGACAAACTTGAAACCTCCCGGGGAATGAGAGGAGGTTGTTGTCCCATCTTTTAAGCTTCCTACTAAGCTTCTCCTGAATCTAGCCCCACATCTTATTGATATTGAGGTTGACAGCAAAAGGAATCCCCAAGTATCTAACCACCTGGTCAGGTCCACCCCACATAAATTCATATTTGCTCCACCAAGTTGGGGGAGTGTGATCCCAACCTAACATAACATATTTGGATATAGAAACTTTGCTGCCTGATGCAAGGCAAAATATGTTCAACTTAGGCATTAGCTTGCCCATTATTAGATTCATTTGGGTGCAGTAGAATGGAGGTGTCATCTGCAAATTGGATTTTGGAGACTTCCAGGATATTGGTGAGGAGGATACATTTAACTCTCAGAGATAGAGTATCATTTCTAAGAAGGTAGTGAAGGGAATCAACAACAATGACAAACAAGGAGGGGGCAACGGGACATCCCTGCCTGATGTATCTAGAAAGCCCAATTTTTTTTGATCTAACTCCATTTACTTCTACCACAGCCATGGCACCGTATAGGAGAACATATACGATTTTGCAATAGTAGGGCGAGAATCCTAATGCATCTAACATCATAAGGATAAAGTTCCACTCAATTCGGTCATAGGCTTTCTCATAGTCAATGAGGAGCATGACACTCTGTTGACCAGACACCTTGGCCCAATCCAACACTTCCCAGGATGTTAAGAGGTTCTCAAGGATGTATCTCCCCTTCACAAACCTTGTTTTAGTGTTGTTAACAACTTTGGGAAGCAGGTTTTCAATCCTAAGTGCCAATGTTTTAGCCAATATTTTGTAGACCACATTGAGGAGGGTTATGGGCCTCTAGTTTTTAATCAGGAGCCTGTCTCCATATTAGGTATAAATTTAATGAGTCCTGCATTTAGAACAGAGCCAAGAGTGTCTGCTTCAATGGCCTCATTGAATACATTGAGAAGTTTCTGACCAATCCAATTAATATTAACCTTGTAGAACTCAATAGGTAGACCATCCGGGCCTGGAGCTTTACCATTAGCCATTGTCCGAATGAAGTATTGAATCTCTTCTACTGTAAGCCCTTTTGTTTAACACTGCTGCATCTTCCTTAGCTACCTTCTTAGGGATGATATCCCTAATCCTGTTTCTAACAAATTTCATGGGGAGGCCCAATCCTTCTGAAGTAAACAACTCTTTGTAGAACTTGGAGAAAGTATTAACAATCTCCTCCTGCGATGTGATGATTTTATCCTAATCTATAATACCTTTAATCTTATCTCTAGCCTCCTTTAAGGTATGAAAGAAGAATTTGGAACCTTTATCTCCCAGATTAATCCAGTTAATTCTAGCTCTCACTCTAGCACCTTTGGTTCTAGCTAACTGCAATTTTCTGAGAGAGTCCCTACAGAGCATCGCCTTGTTAAGCAAATCAGGGTTGGAGGGGGAGTCCTGAATCTGTGATTCTGCTTCTTGCAAAGATTCAACAAGCCTGTATTCTCTGCCTCTAGAGTTCTTGGCCTTCTTTTTCCCTATTGCTTTGAGCATACTTTGCCATGATTTCGAGGTTTGGGTCCATTTAGCAATGTCAGAATCATGTTGAGCAACATGCTCATTACACCAAACTATGACTTTGATTGTTGCCTACACTTCCTCATCCTCAATGAGGGAAGTATTAAGTGCAAATCCTTGCTTCTTAATTGCCTCATCTCTGTGATTACTGATAAGTTGTACAAAGGTGAATATAGGGTGATGATCAGAGAGTGTGAAAGGGAAGAGCTTAACACAATTATCATCAGGAGGGGGGAGACAACTGAAGAGATGCTTGTTGAGGTAGAATCTATCTAATCTAGAGTAGATCCTTTTATCACCTTTCTGAAAGTTGGACCAGGTAAACCAAATTCCTTTTCTTGTCTGCCATTGGATCAATAGGTTAAGTTTGTCAATCATCCTATTCCAATAAAGGGGTTCGTTGCCTCTCCATTCAAATCTATGGCCTCCCATTTTATCTTGAGCCCTTTCTACCATATTGAAGTTCTTGTCCTCAATTTTGTTTTCACAAAATTGGGGCAACCCTACGGAAAATTTTGTGGGTTAATTTCTCTAAGGCGTTTTCTTAGTCAATTTCTCTTAGTCATGTGTTTGGTTTTTGGTTTCTTTCTTGTCATGGGTTTGTAGTTTTCTTCATGCCGCTCGTTTCGAGCTCTCTTAGGCGTCAATCAGAGTTATCTAGCTCAAGTTATAGGGACTGAAGCATCCCGTAGGTGGGGTTTTTTTGCCTGATTGCACGTCTTGGCTAAAATCTTTTAAAAGTGGGCTTTTTCTTGTCAGGTGCATAAAATGAAAGCTTATTTTGTATGTGAAATAGATTTTAAACTCTATTATGAAATTCCGCGCCATTCTGCGAAGTTCTGCTTAGGAATTTTAATGATAGCGGGTTTTTACATCGTATCTACATATCAAATCATTAAAGTTTTAAAAGTCACATATAAAATTATAAAGTTCTTTCTCCATTTAAATACGTCTTGTAAAAATAACATTTGTGTAAAAGGCAATTGTTTTTAAAAAGTCTTATATTAAATGACGAGGAAAAGATGAGATTTATAAATAAAATTAAAATTTGTTTATAAATTTCATGATTAAAATGAGTAATGGGATTTAATCTAGCTCATTTCGAATTTCCATTTAATGATGACTTTCCTAATTTGCTATGTATTATTAAAGAATAACGTTTTTATCTAAAGTCCAAAATCGTTGAATTTAAAACATATAACATATGTTATTATGATTTTAAAATTTCGTGATATAATACATATTATTTTAAAATGGATGTGTTATGGCTTTATAAAATAAGCGTTGATTTTTAATTACTTAATGTACGTTTTCATTCCTTCTAAATATCACGGTTTTTAAACGTTAAATTAAAAATATATAACATATATTGATGTATATCGTATTACATATTTGTTATATGTATCATTTATAACTGTGGCTTGTATTTAGCTGGGAGTATCGTTCTAATCACATGGCGTGACATTACATATTGTAATGTTTGTTAAAACTTGTGATATAGCCTTTTTAAAAAGTTTGTGACATGTTTTAAATATAACATGGCGTCGATTTTCAATGGATGTGCATGTGTTTCTTCCAAGTTTAAAACATATGTTGGTCTCCTTCCAATGCTCGCGGTTTCGTTAAAGAGCATAAAGTATATGCTTCTTGGCTAATATAGCCCGCATCCCTCTTTCGAAGACTTCGGTTTCATTAAAATATAACATGGTGTTGTTTTTAACCTTATTCACATATCGTTTTGCATAAAAAACATGTGTTTTGTTTTACAAAAAACGTGGCATAGCTCTTAATGAAGTGGCGTCGAATTTTTGTGTTATTGCATATTTCGTTTGAAATAACTAAACATATGCAATATGTTTACCAAAGCCCGTGTTTTCTTTTCTAAATACATAGCATTGGTTTTTATGAAAAACGAATATGTGAAAGACTCATAAAAACACGTTTTTTCCTTCTTCAATGTTGGGCGTCGTTTTCAGACGGGAATGCATATTTTTGCATATTCCATGATTCCGCAAAAATGTTGAGTTCTAAAACCACAGGGAGCTGCGTTTTTGTTGAAGAAATCCGTCTGTAGCATCATCCAAGCAAAAAAGAAAACGTTTCTCTTTGAGCAAAAATCTGCCATTAATCACTGCGGTTTTTACTCCTAGTCTTGGGCAGATTTGATAAGTTTTTAACTTGTTTTTCAAAAAACGTTTTGCTTTGTCTTTCAATTTCGAAACTGCATTTGAATTAGTAAATGTATTTAATGAAAATGGCTTGATTTTAGGGCACGTTTTTTAATCATTCTTCCCTTTGGTTGCTGTTTTCATGCAGATTTTTGATGCATAACTGACATTTGTCTTTCCCCAAACCATGACTCATAATATTGGCATTAATTTTCACAAGAATTTGTCAATTTTATGGGTTATATAACTCTGAGATTTTTCCTCAAACAACAAATTCGAAATTCATTTCTCATTTCCAGAATTTGCTTATTTGTTGGAGAAGAGGTTTTAAGTTTTTCCCTTTGCATCCAAGGAAGGTAAAATATTTATTTTCTCTTTTCTTGTTTGCAATTTTGTGTTCTGTTTTGGTTTTGTATATATGTTATGCTTTCTTCTTCTCTCTCATCTTCTCTAAGTTGCATATGAGAATGCAATTTATGCTCATATGCAGTTGGGATTAAAAACCCCGTTCTTATGGTGATTTTCCCCAAAAGTGCATAAAGTGCAAAGTGCTGTCCAAATATTCAGTCAGCCCATTAAAACCCACTTTTTCATACCCCCATTTGAAAAAGAAGATGCATAGTTCCCCCATATGCAAACGTGCTCAAAAAGTCCAGTTTGTGATCCAAATATGCAATTTTGCCTAAAAAGTCCACCATGCCTCAAGATGAGAAGATTGCATTCCTTCTTGTCCCACTTTTTCAAGATATGCATTTGCGACAGAAAATCCCACACATGCCTATTTTCCATCATCATAAGGGGCTGCCCTCTTCATTCATTCTTGCATGTCGAAATGGATTTCTCTTCTCTTGGTGATGAAGTTCTCATTTTTTGGGATTTTCATGTCACAGTTACAGCTGCTGCAATCCTTATCATGTCAGAAAAAGGATCTGCGTCACCGAGGAATAAAGGAAAGAAGAAAATGAAATACCAGTATGATAAGTACCAAAACTCTATTGTACTTTCTCAACTTACGCCTTATGTGGAGGAGATCTGTGATATAGAGATTGGACACCTAGACATGGATGAGTTTCTGAAAAGGTTGGAGACATCCACTAAAGACGACATGGTCAGCATTCGCGAGAGCTTCATTCATCATGTGTCTACATTCCCAATAGCTGCATTGGAACCCGAGTTCGTGATTGCATGTGCAAAAAAATTTGATCCCACTTCCAGAACGATCAAGGATCAGGATGGGAAGGTGGTGATCAGTCTTGATCCGGATACCATTGATCGGGTTTTCAAAGTACCAACTACTCCAGTTGTCATGAATCTAACGATTGAGAAATCTCTCAAAAGTTGGGAAAATGGCAAGACATCTTACCTGAAATATATGAATGATAATTGGTTAGTCACGAAAAGACTGAATGTGTAGCCAGGTGGCCTAAAGGGATGCACAAATCCGAATTCAAAGAAGTCCACGATCTCATCACCTTGTTAAGTCGTGTTGGGGGTTTGAAAGAATCCAATCTTTTCGAACCATGGATGTACAAGTATCTTTCCTTGATCCTCACGTCAAAGCAGCTAGCAACTAGCGCAAGTACCTAATACATGTATGTAATGACCCCACTTTAGAACCTTATTCCTTATATATTCTATTGAAGTAAACTTATTCAATATTCCTTTTATAAGTTTCTATATATTCCTTCTATTAAAGTAAACTTATTCAATACTCCTTTTATAATGATTTTCCATTTTTGCATTTTCGTCATTTTTCAAAGTATGCTCTTGCCTTAATTCATAACCTTCAGTCTTAGTCTAATATTATTATTTCTGATATGTTTTTGTGTTCCTTTTTGTTATCTATTTTTCCTCCTTTTTTCCTATATTTTCTCCTTTTTCTCGTGTCATTTTTTTATTGTTTAAAAGAAAAATGGAAAGTAAAACTATCGTGCCTTTCTTGGCTAGTTTCATGCCATTTAAATATTCTTGCAAAGGGTCATGACTTTCCAAGTCTTGATTTAATATTTAATATTAATATTATTGATATTGATTTATTATATTAATATTATTGATATTATTTTGTTAATATTAATATTGATAATTACATTTATTGATATTTATCTTATTAGTACTAATATTAATAACTATATTAATATTATTACATTGATTAATAGATTATATAATAAATATTATTATATTGAGATTATATTATATTATTTTAATTTATCAGATTATTATTTTCTATTAGGAATTTATTATTTAATTATCATATTTATTGATAATATATATTATTATTATATTAATGATATAAATCATAGTATTATATTATTTTATTTGTTCATTTACTTGTAAAATTATCTTTTATTATTATTCTCTTGATTATTTAATTATCATTTATTATATTATATATTAATATATTTATTCATTAAGATATAATATTACATTCTTTTATTACTATATTATAATTTATTATTAATTATTTATTCAGTAATATATTTATTATTGTTTATTATTAAATCTTACTCTAGAAAAGGGGGACATTACAAGGTACTTTCTACATGAACTCCTACCTAATTTACATCGCTGCTGCCCTAGGGTCTTTTTCAGGACTTTACAAAGGGAGACAGGATGCAAGTACTTGTATGGGGGTATTATGACCAATTACCATTGAGGTCCAACCGCATTCATTTTTGGAGGGTGCAAGATGCATTCTTTGGATATTTCGAGTGCTTGTTTGACATGGAGCTTCCGAACAAAAGGGTTTCAGATGAAGCATGGAGCAAAGTAAGTGAGTATGGCTATATTTTTCTCCAGTTTCAAAACTTCACCTACCTCAGGATGGGATATTTTCCGGAAGAGTCATATACCTTACCTAGGTATCGCATAGATAAACTCATTCTTATGGAGTTAGCTCGACAACTCATGGTCGTGCAAGCATATCAATCCTCTCTACACAGACCAGGCGTGGGTATTTCCTCGCGCAATCCTTTAAGGATTGGTGGTTATTCACTCGACACGGTTCGTAAAGCTAAGTGCATGGAATTCGAGCTTCAAGAGGTCAACTTAAAGAAGTTCATGGCACGAAGTTCTTTTGATTGGAGAGGAATGAATGACAAGATTCGAAGACAGTTTACTCATGTTCATCGTCTTACAATCTGTCTTACAATCAAGCAGATAATAGACTTTCGTCTTGCTCAAATTCCAGAAGGGGTCGAGGATGATGATGACATCTTGGATCCAGAGTATCGGAGGCATCATATTAAGAATTTTCCTGTTGTGTCTCCATGTTGGTCAGAAAGGGAAAATGTGTCTATATGGGACAAATTCCAAAGCATCTTGGCAAATATGAATGTTTGGTTGAAGAAGAGGGGTTTAAAGAGCATCAAAGTTAAACCCGGTCAAGCCTTTGATCTTGCTGGTCCTGTGGGTGCAAAATCAGAAATCAGGGGTAAGGGTAAGGGAGAATCTTCCTCATCAGATGTTCGAACTATCCAAAAGCTGGCTATCAAAGGTGGTAGGCTTATGGTTAAATCTCCTATTCCAGATGCAGTGCTCAGGGTGAAGAGTTCTGAAATGATTGATCTCTCAGATAGTGAAGAGGAGTTGCAAGTGTCGGTTACTCCTAAAGTGCTGCAAGTTCAAGAAGCAGTTGAGATACAGGGTGTGCATGAGTCTGCTCCAGAGATGGATGAACCTCCCATGTCTCCTCTCAATACGGATGTTGATTCATTCACGATACATGTACCTCCTACACATTCAACAACTATTGTACCTGCCACACCCATCTCCTCTATCGCCCCAACGCAGAGAGAAGATTTGTCACATGTGTTTGATGAACTTCCCGAGGATGTGCCTAGGCTTGACACACTCATGGCTAACAATAATCTGGCATCACAGATTGTGTTGTTCATGGAAGAGAAAGTTCAAGGAGATTCGGTCTTGTCTGTTAAGTTTTAGGATAGTTGCAAATGTAATAGCACTCTATTTTGTATGTGTTTTCCGAATGCAACAATCTCTCTTTCATTTATATTAGGAATGAGGCTAGGAGAGACATGTCCCTTCATGGGACATGTCTATTCATTATTATTTA
>MU224951.1:5017771-5038160 GCA_018584345.1 Thuja plicata
CAGTGAATTTGGCATTCAAGAGAGCTTCATTTAGGAGTTCTATTTGTGCTTAAAAGTGAAGAATTTCATCTAGGGTTTGAAGGATTTGAAGGTAAATGTACAGCAGACTTGGAGATTCATTCTTGGCTGCCATTCTATATCAGATTTTATTTATTTGCTACAGTAGCCGTGAACAGTGATTTTGCTACAGTAGCCATGAATAGTGTTCTGCTACAGTACCTATGTGAACAGTAACGCTACAGTGCCGTGAACAGTAAAATGCATGAAGGTCTTGGTGCACTGTGTTAAGGCTGTGATCCAATTTGAGTCATGTTCAGTGAGCTGCGTCCCAATTTTGGTGTTCACCAAAGACTGCGATCAGATTCCAGGTTTCTTCATTTGCAGTTGATTAATTTTAGCTTGCATGTTTTGCATCAATAAGTTTGTTTGTCAATCACTAAGGCTTTGAAATAAAAATCAGAATTCATTTGCAGCAGTATATATAGTTCAGATTTTGTATTTTCTGAGTCATGTATGGCAAGTGTTTGACAAAATGCCAATGATCTATATGATGCAAATTTGATGTGTTTGGCCTATCATATGTTATATATATTTGGTCTAAAATTCGTTTATGGCATTTTTCAGATTGTATGCAACTTGTTTGACAATATTCCTTTAGTAGAAAAATCATCTTTCTCCATCATTTAGCAACGGATACTACAGTGGTATCAGAGCTTGCCTGCACAGTGTTTGACAAAGTGTCAAACATCCAGAATTAAACCACAGTTCAGCGTTTGTCAAAGTTAGAGCCACAAGGGGTTCTTACACTATTGCTAAGAGGAGAGAGTAATCTCACACACTGCTTCCTAAAGGATACATTTTGGCAAGTTGTAGTCTTAGTAACTTGCAAAATATTTAGCCAACAAAAGTCTCCTCCTAGAATCTAGGGAATGTTACATAAGTCTGGCATCCACCTCCATAACTTAATTTTGTCACTGTTCCATTAGGAGCATAGATTGAGCACACCCCAAATTCTGTGTCATCTATCTTGAATATGACCCATACAACCCTGTTGCAAGGCGAAATACCCCAATCTTGTACAACTTTCTTCCAATTAGGTCCCACCAGAATGGAGGTCCCACCCTTGCTTCTGAGATGTTTGGTTGAGAAAGCATTTGCATCTTTCTAGATGCATTTGAGGGCAATATCCAGTTCAAAGCCTATTGCCTTCACCTCTTGTAACATGAGTATATCCAAGTTTTTATGCAAATTAAGAAGTCTTTTGACCACGTATTTCTTGTCAGAGGCCTCAAGCCCTCTAACATTTTATGATGCACAATTGATAATCATGGTCAACCCCTGAATACCAGTATCCACAGGTTTCCTAAATTCTTTGAAGCATTTAGGAATATCAACTCTCGGGGCTTTAGAAAGTTTAGGATTCCCATTAGTGAGAGGAGGCCTACCTCTTTTTCTTTTAACTAAGATTCCATCTTCAGTCTCTGACTGACCTTTCTTCTTCGGCATCTTGTCCTTATTCCCCTTGTAAGTATTAGCAGTGAAGATAAATGTTTCATCAGAACTATAACTTGGGGGATCCTCCTGGGCTCTACCAATCTCTCCTTCCTCCAACTCAAGATCCTTCAACTGCTTTGGGTCCACCTCTGCTCCTATAGGCAAGATAGACCCCTCCTCTCTCTTCCTCAACCTAGGAACATAAATCCACTGATCAAGTGGAGGTTGAAGGGGAGGAGGGGCAGGGATAACTACAACAGAGAATTCATTAAGCTTATCTTCGATGCCTTCAATTGAAGATGACAGGATCTCTCCTAAACCATCATTCTGATCAGGATTTATGGTGTCTACTAGGGGGAGAGAGGGTACACAAAAGTCACTTGGGTTGCCTACCCTGTCTATAGAAAAAGCCAGGGATGAATCCAGGGTGGAGGGAGAAACTTGACCGTGGGGAAGGATAGAGTAGGCCTTCCACTTAGGCTTCGAGTTCCCCTTATTTCTCATAGCCCTGTTTCTAACCTTGTCAATAACGAGTTGCTGTGCATTCTTAGTTCTGTGTTTTAGTTTGGGTTCTTCACCACTCAAGCCAAAATCCAGAGCATCAATTGTAGGGAGCTCTTCAAGGGGATTAGATTTACCAGAATTCTCTTGGGGAAGATCAGAGTGTTCTCGAAATTGGCCTTTAAGCTTATTGAGGATAGCGATGAGGGTTGCAGAGTCTTGCATCAAGCAGGGGGCGAGATTATCATTTGTGGGGAGTGGCAACGGGCTGAGGCTGGCGCTGGTAAAGATTCAATCCCAGGAGGAGGTTCCTTTTGAACGTCTTTGGCTTGGGGCAATTTTAGGGCCATCGACACTACGCCTTTTAAAGATAGGGTAATCCTGTTTTTTGTGACCCTCTTTCCTACAAATAAAACAACCATTGACTCCGTCCAAAAAGGTAACAAGACAACAGATGGGAGAAGAACCAATATCAAAATGTAGGGTTTCAAGGAAGTCGATCCCAGGTTTGACAGAGACGAGGACTCAGACGTCTGTATTCGGAATGAGCACATTAGACTTGTCAATTCTTCTAATTTTACCCACTGGTTCAAGGGCAAGGGGAAGGAGATTTAACATATAGGGTGGGAGGTTGCCAATAATCAGCCTTTTAGGTCTAGACAAAGCCAGGACTTCATCGTGGGTAGCATTGAGTGACCAGGGAATGACACGGAACTCACAGGGGCCAACTCTCCAAAACTGCTTGTCGATTATGGCTCTTTGCAATTTAGGGTCACAGAAAAACATAATAAACAAACCTTTTTGAAGCATTCAACAATATGAAAAGTGAAACCCCAATTTTTGTCCCCAAGTTTTCTGAAACCAATCATTGAGAAAGTTCCTAGAAGGGACTTTGCTTACGTCTAAAACAGCAAAAAAAATGGCACTCTCAATCTAGATTTCTCTTGTTCAATAGCAACATCATCTAATGATTCGGCTTAATAATAAGCTTGGGAGGAACATGAATCTTACGTCCATTTCCTTCACTGACGGGAGTGTTCTGGGTTTTGTTTGAGAGGAATGCGTTCCTTCTGGCAATCTGGGCTCATTCTGGACCGCTTGTTTGAAGGATCTCGTCCTTGGTTGGGAGAATTGTTTCTCTCCATCTACTGTTAGCTGCACGCTACCATTTGGTTCTTCCGGTGAAGGTAGAGAACTTGCGCAAGGATTAATGCTAAGCACTCAGCTGGCGGAATGTGTGGAATCATCTTTAGCGACACCATTAATAGCAGGAGATTTACTACCCTTTAATGCCGCAGGCAAAGTGGATGCCATTAATGGCAAATACGTCGAACCTCGTGGGAAGGCAAGGTCGTAGGAAAACCCTAGGTTTTAGTCGAACGAACAAATTTGCAGAGCCATGTCGTCCTTCCTAACTGCCTCCTCTCGAATTCATTTTATGATATTATTATATTATTTTATTTAACATTATATTATAGTTGTATTAATATTGTATTATTATTTTAATAATATATTATTATATTAAGATTGTAATATATTATTTAATTATATCTTAATTATATATCATATTATTGTCTTAATGATTATAATAATATATTTTATTATTATATTAATAATAGATTTACTATTATTATTTATTGTAATCTTGTTCTATTATTATTATTTATTTACTTAATTAATTAATTTTTTATATTATAATATTATTGTTATAATCATTTATTATCACTAGGTTCTATTTAGGAAGGGGTCATGATAGTCCGCCCTTCCCGGAATTGCTTATCCTCAAGCAATACAACTCTGATATCCAAGTTGGATCTTCAAATCAATTTATATCCTGTTGATAATTGTCTATTTTAGGCTACTAAAAGTATAGAGTTAAACAATGAATATACACAATGGAAACATGAAGTATAAACTTGGATTGATGAAGACACGAAGCATACACAAAGTATACACATTAATGCATGAAGACATGAAGCAGACACAAAGTAAACACATGATAGATGCTTTGTTGGATTCCTTCGTAATTTGAAATAAGCCAAAGTTTTTACAAAATTTATTTCTTCACTATGTCCTTGACTATAAACCCTGCAACAAGTGAACACAAGTTAGCATATACATAATTTCAAGTTGTGATCATACTATTATTACTTTTAAACAAATTTGATTCTTAGAGATTAAGTCATGATGGGTTTGATCAAAGTCATCTCATACTAAGCAGAAGAGCGGGGCTTTGGCCCCCTTGGCCTTGCTAACGGGTCTTAGACATCCACGTGAGGAGGGGGTTTACTTAGGAGGATGCTTGTCTTTCCTTATCCATGCCTCATCTCCTCTAGCCTAAAAATCGGAAAGGTTCTTGCAGAAGGGTGCCCTTAGCAGTTCTCCCTTAACTAGTACTGTAAATGGGTGCCCTAGCAATTTTCCCTTTATTGCAAAGCAGTAGGGTGCCCTCATAACGGTTCTCCCTTAACTACTATTGCAATAGGGTGCCCTAGCGATTCTCCCTTAATTGCAGACTTGGTTGGAAAGGTACTTGCAATAGGATGCCCTAGCAGCTCTCCCTTAATCGCGGAGCAGTAGTGTGCTCTCATAGCTATTCTCCCTTAACTGTTATTGCAATAGGTGCCCTAGCAATTCTCCCTTCATTGCGAATTGGGTTGGAAAGGTACTTGCAATAGGGTGCCCTAGCAATTCTCCCATAATCGCATAGTAGTAGGGTGCCCTCATAGCTATTCTCCCTTAACTGTTGTTGCAATAGTGTGCCCTAGTGATTCTCTCTTAATTGCAGGCTCAGTTGGAAAGGTGCTTGCAATAGGGTGCTCTAGCAATTCTCCCTTAACCGCAGAGCAGTAGGGTGCCCTCATAGCGGTTCTCCCTTAACTGCTACTGCAATAGGGTGCCTTAGTGATTCTCCCTTAATTGCAGCCCTTTTTCCTCTTTAATTAATTCATATCTTAAATGTTATAATAATTATCAAAATTACATTGTATAGTACATTATTACATTACCGATTAAGACAAATTTCCAAATTGTTGTTACAACTAGGGTTGAACTTCCTCAGAGCTCCATTGGCTTTCTCCTCCGTTCATTGATTGAATGTTGTTGAGGTTCCCTTGATCATATTGAATTTTCTTTCGTGGTGTTTCTTCTGTTTCTGTGTCGAGTGTTGCTTCTATTTTGTGAACTTGACTCCTTTTTCTGCACTTATGCTTCCCATGATTCTTTGCAATTGAAACATAACTTCTTCCCTATTAAATCTTCTCATTGTTTTTTAGCTTTCTCATCTTGGTATACATGTCTGGGTTCAAAGTTTTCATTGCAGTGGAAGCATTTTCTTTTTGGGAATTCTTGCTTATGCTTTTCATCCTTACCACGAAATTGTTTGGTATGGTTTCTTGAGGGTCTATTGCTTGTTGATGAAACCTCTAGCTTCAACGTTGTTTCAATGGCATCTTCAAGAGACATTGGTTTGAGAGCACTTACTAAACCTTTTAGTGAATCCTTTAATCCTTCCACGGACTAGTAAGTTAGTATTTTGTCATCCACCCCTGAAACTCGAACTGAGAGTTTTTTGAATGCGGCAATATAACCTTCGACTAATCCTTGCTACTTGATTTGAGTTAGCTTTTGAAAGTCTTCTTGGGGGTGTCTTCTATCAAATCCTTTAATAAGCCTTTGTGCAAATTCTTCATAGCATGTGACGATTTGATGGCCCTGGGTGTGGATTCCATGGTACCACCATTCGTGTGCTATGCCTTCTGAGTGGAGGATAGCAAATTGGAGTGCATCCTCCTCTGTTATCGGGCTAAGGGTGAGGTAACTATTTAATTTTTTCAGCCAACCATGCGCTGTGATTTTTTCGGACCCATCAAAATTTGGAAGGGTTACTTTGTTTACTTTCTTTTTTAAATCCTTATTTGGGTTTAACCTTGCCCTTTTTTATGCTTCTTGTATTTGGCCCTCACAGAATTCCCTAAATGTTCTAAGTTAACTGATTTCTGGTTCCAAACTAGCATAGGCACTAGCATTATCCATGGTGCTATTGGTGGGTTGTTCAATTCCCTCTTCCCCTCTCAATATCTCTTCTCTAGGTAGAAAAGGGGGTTTGGGTACCCTAGAGGATGAAGACCCATTATGGCTCTCCGAGTGATTAGAACTCATGTCTCGCCCATTAGTGGAATTGTTCCTAAGATTATCAATTGAGTTCCCCATGTTTAGTAGTGCCCTGAGGAGCGCTTGGTTTGTTTGATTTGCTCGTTCCATGAATGTCCTCATTTCATTGGCTAATTGTTCGTTCATCTTGTTTTTATTTCCTTTCCTTTGATATTTTTGCATGTAGTTTCCTCACAGGATGGTAGGATTATGCTTTGATACCACTTGTCTCTTAATGTTTAATATTATAATGAACTTATTTTTTAGACTTTTGAGAGGGAATATATCTTGGTTATGTGAGTTGTAAGGAAATCGATCAATGAGGTTGCCCAAATGTATAAATGGTGTCAAGGACTGATTTATTTATAGACTTTGAAATTGTATCCTCACACAAGGATTGTGACATACATATTTACCGATCTGAAATGGAAGATATTAATGATTTAAAGATGACATTACTTTTGTCTTGAATACTTATGCTGACCCGTTCAAGCGAGGATCTTGCTTCCCTCAGGTGATCCTATAGAAGAAATGAGAACTAAAGGAGAACTCTTTGTTCTAAACCTCACTTTATCTTCCTGTCTAATTAATGTCTTGAGAACTTCCAATAATGATTGAGGAATATAGTGTCTGATTATTTAGAGATGGATTTTCGGTGTCTGATATGTTGATATATTTAGATGATCACAATATGCAGCTATATCTGATATGCTGAGCTGTATGATGAGGAGCGGATGATATGTTGATCTATATAATAATTTGTTTCTTTCCAGTCCATGATTGAGAGGATAAATCAAATGTCTTCTTATACCCAAGTAAAGGAATGAAGATCCATGTGGTTGGGATGCGTCTCAACCCTTCATTCATAATCAACTCTTAATTACATCCTTTCTCTTAATAACTATTGTGTAATGGTTACATCTATTATTATTAATCACATCCCTTCTAATTGATAATCGCTGTTCACGAAATCAAATTTGTACCTTCATTGACATAGGCCTTATTATACATTGCTGGTGACTTGTGGATCGTATCTTGCTCATAATGGTGTCTCCAGGGAAGCTGATATATTTGCCGCGTGGGAAGTTGCTGTCCAAACCCCTCCTCGTTGCCAACACTACCAGTCTGAATCCGTGCTCGTATCCGTCATGGACCAGTTTTGCAATGAACAATTCTGTGTTCTTCGTTCGGGTGGAAGACATCTAGGTTGTTGACTAAGTCGACAAATATTAATTACTATTATCTTTTATATTATAATTATGTTAAGATTTATTTTATGGTATTATTATATATTTTTAATATTATATTATAGTTGTATTATTGTTATATTATTATTTTAATAATACATTATTATATTATTTAATTATATCTTAATTATATATCATATTATTGTTTTAATGATTATAATAATATATTTTATTATTATATTAAATTTTAATAATAGATTTACTATTATTATTTATATTGTAATCTTGTTCTATTATTATTATTTATTTAGTTTATTTATTTTTATATTATAATATTACTCTTATAATAATTTATTATCACTAGGTTCTCTTGAAGAATGGGTCATGACAAAAAGCTCATTAGGTCATTAAATTCAAATGAGGAAGAGATGTTCTTTTATGGAAGTCCTCGTGAAAATCAAGGGCTAGGATTAAGAGGTTAAAATATGAATGGCTAAGATTAGAGGGTAGGTAGGAAATACTGAGAATAAAGGAGATTAAGAGGTTAATTAAAATGAAGGAATACTGAGAATAAAGGAGATTAAGAAGTTAATGAAAATGAAGGAATAAGATTAAGTGGTAGGTAGAAGATATTAACAAGCTGCATTGGATCTAGACATGTTGAGAGATGTGAGAAGAAAAAAGGCAAATGAATTAATTAAATAAATAAAAGCATTTATTTAAATAATAGTGGAAAATGTCAAATAAAGAGATAAGTGACATTTGTCATATGCCTACAAATTTTGAGTTGATCCACGTGATTGGGAATGATTGGTTGAAATTAGAAAACAAGGATCATGAATTAATGAAATAAATAAAAGTATTTATTTAATTAATAGTAGAAACAAGAGAGTGGAAAATTAGATAATTAAATAAATAAATAAAAATACTTCTTTAATCAATAGAGGAAAAGGCTAATGAATTAATTAAATAAATAATAAATATCTATATAATTAATAGAAGAATTTAGAATATTTGTTTGATTACATGAGAACAATTTTAGGTGTCTACACCTTCAACTTTTGCATATATGGATCTAATGGCCTCCTTGGCCCTATACATGCCGTCATATATGTAGCCCAATGCGGGATTCTCTCCATCAACTTGTAGAGAACTAGCAAAGGCTTAGTGAACTGCAATAATTGTGAAACATTAACTTAAGTAAGTGTGAACAAAATTAAGCAAATAAAAGAAAAATACGAATTAAAATTTATAACAGAATGTAGAATTAGATTTTCATTTACATTCACAATCTCTAGAGTAGGTACCCAAAAGCCTGGCTCATTAAACATGTAATCTGCCATATCAACCTTTGTACACATGTAGTTAGGTTTAAAAAAAACATAAAAACCCCAAAAAATCAAGCTTACTTCTTATCAAACTTGAAATCAAATGAAAATTCCTTTTAATCATTGGTTGACACCTCTTGATCCATGAAACATATCTATGAAGCTGCTCAAATGTGATTCAACAATGAATTTTAAATTTTTTCTTTACTTCCTTGTTGGTTGCCCTACAATGCACTCTAACTTTTACACACAACTCTCTTTTCTTTTTTTATTTTGCCTTCAAAATGAAATGACAATGCTTTTAGGGTAGAGGAGCAAATATGAGTGAAGAAATAAATATAAACCTTTATTTTTTATGTTTTTATCCACTTTTTTTTTCCTTGATGCAAGGCAGAGTCCTAGCATTGAGACTCACCCAGACTCAGCGAGTTTAGCGAGTCCCTAGACTCTATGAGTCTTGCAATAACTCAGCCTAGTCCAGGGCCAGAGCCGGTAGGACTCACCAGGCGTGGCTTGCCTCGGACTCGCTTAGTTTTGGCAAGTTCACGAGTCTCATTTCTCTGGTTTGTATTGTCAGCAACATTGTGATATTAAGTTTCTCATGTTTTGTACTTAAATTGATTTGAAATGACAACATATTATAAAGATAAAGGTGGTCATGATGAAAGGCAGTAAAGCAAGCAATACAAATAAAAGTCACACACACAAATATGAGTTGAGTAACACCATTAATGCTTGGAAAACAAAGAGAACAGTGTTCGAGTCTTGGCCTTGGACCTTGAACAAACAATGAATTAGATTTTATAAATCACGAAGTTTACAGCTTGTATCTCCATGCAGATAGATTGCTTCTTACAAACAATTGTGTGTTTTAAAAATTGGCCCACGGAGCAGGAATTTTTTTCTTTCAAATTTCAAAATTTTCAATCAAGCAAATGCACTTCTAAAACAGGTGCCCCCTTCAAAACTTGTTCATTTGAACATGCAAAGTGATGAACCCTATTGCCCTTTAAAAACAAACCAGAGGTGATGAATCTTTCTATCAATGGATCAAACAACTTGTTTCCCCACTTTCTTTAAAATGCTCAATATCACCATGCAACTTTCATCAAGTCCTAGTAAACATAACAATGCAACTTCTGTAATTGTTCTCTCCTTTGAAATTCTTTAAACAGACACTTTGCATCAGCCATGCACTGCTCAGTTGAACATGAAATATGAAAAAGCAACATTTAAGATTTTTATATGAACAAAAGTTTAACAGTTGTACTCAATCAACATTTGCAACAACTGATGGACATATTTATTGATTGTACTTGACTGCAGCAGGGAGGGGGCAGTAGTACTTCCTTCGCAGAGAATCCACAAATATGGTGGAGAATTTATGATAGAGTTTGAATAGATCCAGAAGCATTGATTGTGTACAAAGCATACTTGGCAAATAATCGACAAAACCTTGTACATCAATTAATTTGTGGCATGACTTCTTTACTAACTGCCTTGACCACATGGGTGTCAGCAGATCAATCATGATAGAGACAGGGTGGAGACAGTTTAACTAAAACAAACTTAACAGACTTTGCATACCAAAGAAAATCCTTCTGTGCATGATTGAAGCATATTTTCACAAGGACTTCCACAGATGGTGTGCAGACCAAGATGACTTTGCATACCACATGTTTAATGGAGGAACAAGAAGAATAAGCAGAACATTCAGGACAATGTCAAGTTCACTTTTTCATTTCTGACTTAATCAAACAATGTACAGTTGAAGTGTATAAATGACAACGTGACCTGATTGTTCATTAAGATGTGGTTAGCGCATAAAGAAGAGACATGTGAAATAGAGGGTAGGAAATAAAGCAAAGTATGAAAAGTGAGTGTATATCCAACATTTCCATCTTACATGTTGTCATTGCTAGAAGTGTTTTTCTTTTACATGAGTAATTGTTTTAGGGTTTGGGGACTCCCTCTTCTCTGCAGGGTAGTCAGGGGATGTCCAACTGCCCCTTCGCTGTCTTGGGGATGACAGTGAGCCTCTTCGTCAGCCATTGCTCAAGGAATGTACCCAGGGATGTTCCCCTCTAACAGATGGAATTGAAGGGATGGTGGGGAGACATGTTGTCCTGGTAACCCCCTACACAAGGAAACGTACTCAGGGATGTTCCCTCCAACAGTTGGCATTTGAGGGATGGTGGGGAGACTTGTCCTTGATTCCAAGTCTTGGAGACATCCCTGTACCAGAAACTCTAGGTTTTAAGGGGTTAAAAGAAGAATTTAAAATCATATCTAATATTTTGAAATTCTAATACTATAATCCTCATATTTAATATTTTTCAGTACTTTTCAAATTAAAAAAATAAAAATAAATATTAAATAATATTAATCTATCTTATAATAAAAATAATAAAGGTTAAATATTATAAATTGAAATCATATTATGAAAATCTTAATATTTAAAAAACTAAAAAAGTGGTCAAGAAAGAATTTTATTGCACTATATTTTATCTGATTTACATGGAGTGTTCAAGAAAGCATTTTCCTAAGGCCTTGCTTGTGTTTGAGAGGAGATTTCTTTTGCAGATTCAAATCAGATTAAATCATAAGCAGAATAAAGCTCACAACAATGACAGAGAAGAAGTTTGTGCAGGCATAATGGACTCTAAAAATAGAAATTTAGGTCAGAAATATATTTTTCAAAAAGAATTTGGTACTAGGAATGGAGCAAAGAGCTCAAAAAACCGCGTCTTTCTTCCTTGTTGTTTGAATACTCCACACCACAGATCTTTTTCTGCACGAAAATGTGTTGCTTCTTGAAATAGCTCACTGACACTACTTGGATTCATTTGCTGATGGTTTGAAGGCTTAATGGCTCTCAAAATTGATTATTTTTTATTGTTTCATATAAAAAGCATCACATAAAAAAAAAAAACAATTGTGACTTCGAGACAGCATGGATACCGTATCCTGCTATATTTGGCGCTGCCAAATTTGGTGTTTGTTTATGGATATGGACAGATACTGTATCCAGGCTGTATTCAAGTATATTGTGCCCATATGTGTACTTGGTACATCAATGTGTCTGCACAAACTGATGGAGTTGCTGAAACCTGCCACACTGGATGTCAGTGTTAGTACATTTCTACAGTGTCTAGAATCCTTCGATCTCATGCACTATCTACTATGTGAATACAATTATGAATGCTGATTGCTAGAAGAAAAGTTTAGTGTCATATAATTTTGGAAGATGTCTAATCCTGAAGCTCATTTAAATACTTGTTTATCATTTATCTTCTATAAATACTATTTACTAATAGAATGAGATTAGAAACATTTGTCATAAGTCATTTTCATTTAATCTATGTTGCTCTGCTTGATGATTGATAGAACACTATCCTCTGTGAAAATGGTGTTGATTCAGAGTGTATTTTGTTGGACATATTGCCAGGTTCATTGGAGAATTTATTTCAGAATATAGATAAAGTATCAGAGCGCAACATTCAAGAGGTAAATTTTGGCTTCAAATCCATGTCAATTAAAGTCTAAAATTAGTCTGAGTTTGGGCATGACATTTGTATTCTATAATTTGGAAGTTTTCAACCACATTGAAAGGGAGTATATCCCCAACTGTCTTGTGACTGCTAATAGCATTCCACACTTGTGATTTGACAGGCCTTGTTATCTGATAATGGTCAAGCATTTCTTAGCAAGGACTTGGTAACATTGGACATTCCTCTCTTTGTTTGATACTAATGCTTCTTCTTGTACAACTGTCATTTATTATTTTCAGGATTGTGATTTTTGTTCTGGGATTGTGATTTCATCTTGAGCAATTCATCCTTGTTTTTAAAGTGGTAAACCATGTGGTATGGAAAATAGAACCAAAATATATATGTACCATATAAACCCACCAGTTATTCGCAATGGACAAAAATAGAATAAATAACAACTCAGAAGTAGAATAGAACATGGCATTTAGTCACCATCAAGCAAGTGTAATATGAAAAATTTCAAATTTCTCGGATATTTACAACAATACAAGTCAAGGAGAATACCAAAGAGAGGTCTTGAAAGCTAGTGGAAATTCAACTACATGTGTGATGTCCCCGTCATGAAATAGAGTTTGATAATAAATAATAATGAAATAATAACAAAAGAAGATTTAATAAATAAACAACTTTAAATAAATAAATAATAATCAAAATATAAAAATATAAATAAATAAATCATAAATAATGGATAGTATAACTCTAATGATAATATATAAAATAACTCATAAAATAATTATAATATAGATAAGATAAAATTTTAACGTCTACGTGGCTAAACATAGCCTATGGGACAACAAGGCAACCTAAGCCGGCTTCAATAGCTCAGTTCTTTTCTTGTGCAAGTTGATGATGAGCACACCTAACCTAGGTTATGCCAAGAGCTATCAGATATAGTATCCGCAAATTTGTCCATGCTGTCCTTGTATGCTTCACATTCTAAAATAAAATGATGTTCGATTTCCACTTTCCCAAAATTGCAAAACATGAAAATTCTCTCTTCCCAAGCCTCCTTAGGCCTCTTCCAATGCTCGGTCTCACAACGGAGTTGATGAGAGTTGGTTCTCAGCTGAGCAATGAGAATTTTAGCTCTCCAAGAAATGTTGGCCCCTATTGACGCTTTTTGGAGTTCATCACATGCGGGGTTGAACTCATTGATATAATATATTTTCTTCCTTCCAATCCCACTTCCCCAATTTCTCTTGTAAAATTTCTCCATAACGAAGACGTTTATTTATTTGTTATTTGTGGGGCACATAGTGAATTGGATATTCTTTTTACTCATCCACTTGATGTTTCGTTGCTTCCACATCTTTTTCCGTTTGCACAATATATCATTAAAGACATCGTTAGGCCATCTATCCCCTTCCATTTTTTTGATTCTTTTTAGATAGCCTATGAGGCGAGCCATAGCAAGTGCTTCGATAAGGGCAGCCCCCATTTCACTTAGCATGATATCAAATGGGATGGTGCTTTTCATTTTAAATTTGCTTGAGATCAACCGCTTTTGGATTCCCTCGATTTCCTTCCATTGTGCTATTGAAGTGCCGCTGGCCCATAATTCATACCTATAAAGAACAACCGACAGCACAAGAAGACCAAACAAGGTTTGAGTAGTTTTCCAATCCCAAACCTCCGCTTCACGACACCTATTTTGAAGAGCATAAAATGCCTTCCATCCATCTAATGTCCTTTTATTTTTGCAGCCTTCCCAACTTAGATTTTTGTTGAATTCAATGTTGAGATATTTATATTCCGCAACTTCCTTAAGAACGATGCCACCAAAATAAAACTCATGTTGATGTTGTCTTTTATTATTAGAAAAAACCATGACTTTAGTCTTGTTGATATTGACCTACATCCCCACCGTTCTGGAAAAGCGCTCAAGAGAAAACAAATGTTCTTGCAAACCACAGGCAGATTTGGCAATCAAAATGAGATTGTCTGCATAGAGGAGCAACTTTATTACAAATTCACTCAACTTGATACCTTCACCATTTTGTTTGTTTAACCACTCTTCAAGTTTATTGATATATAAGCCAAACAAAGTAGGAGATAAAGGACAACCTTGTTTGACCCCAATATCACTCCTAAAACATTTTGAAATGCCAGTTGAAGTTCTGATTTTGACTTTCACCTCTTCATACATCCTATGAATAGCAGCTCTGAGATGTAGGAATCCCCAATTCTTCCCTCCTAATCCAAAGCTTGTCCCTAGGGACAGTGTCAAAAGCCTTTTTAAAGTCAACAAAACAACAAAAAACCTCCTTTTTCTCCCACCCTTTTTCGATATTGTGCCTTAGAGTGATACAGTGATCTACTGTTGAGTGTTTTGGCCTAAAACCAGCTTGCCCTTTTGCACATTTATGATTTTCTTCTGCCCATTTGCTGATCCTATTTTCTATCATGCTGCCAAAAAGTTTTGCAAAGAGAGGATTGATCATTATCGTCCTGTAGTTGGAGGGATTATTAACGTCACCACTCTTAAAAAGTGGTATTGCAAGGTTGATTGTCCAATCTTTAGGAAATCCCTGTTGGCTGATATTGTTGAAGATTTCTGTGATGTGTGGTGCAAGGGTTTTCATTCCCCACTTGAGATACTCTACTTGAAGCTCAATTAGATCTTTTGCTTTACCCACACCCAACTTCTTAATACCCATCTCTACCTCCTGCACGGTGAAAAGATCTGTAGTATTGTTGACCAAGGGTGGCTGGTCCACTCCACCTTCTTGTTCATAGAGTTTCTTAGCATAGTCAAACCATTGGGTGGCTGTAATATTATTTTCAGTTTGTTTCTTCCTTGGTTGGAGCTCTTTCCAAAAAAGTTTGGGGTTATTTCTACCCAGGGAAATTAGCTCCTCTCTCCTTGTGAACATAAAATCAGTTTGTTCTCTAGGATTTGTTTATAAGCTTTAATGTCAAGGTTTGTTCTATTTGACTCCTTTAGATTTCTCCTAGCTATCTTGCATTCCTTATTGAACCATGCATTAGCTGGAAAGCATTGTGTTTCAGATTTTCTATTTTTTGTTCTCTTGCACTTTGAGAGAGCCTCATGGATCAGACTTGATAACGCATGACTATTAACAACATGCCTGTGCATATGCTTCCCCCTACAAAGTCTCTCAAGCGTAGCCCTGAAGATGTTACCGTTTTCTGAAGTCCATAGAATTCTACCTTGAGAAGGAGCTAGTTGAGGGCATTGGTTTTTTTCCCCAAGCTACCTATCCTTTGCCCACCACAGATTTATGTACATCGGTCTATGATCTGATTTGAGATCCCATATGTGTTCCCCAATTACAACTTCCTCAATTCTCTCATACAAATTCTGCGAACAAATTGCATAATGAACCACGCTTGCTCCGTTGTAGGTGTTGCAAGTGAAATTGCTCGACTTAGACCATCTAGCCAAACCATTGCAAATTATTAGATCAAAAGTACCACATAAAGTGATCAATTCTTCCCCAAAATGATTGCAGCCTTTAGCATCTTCTGAGACTCTTTCCCACCGATGTGTTCTCTTTTCTGTGAGCCAAATAGGATTACCATTTTCTTTGGAGCTGAAAATACTAGCTTGGCAATTTGTTGTTCTAGCATTGAAATCTCCGACAAGAAGAACATCCCCACGCTGCGAAAAAACATCTTTCTTTAAGGCAGCATAGGGGTCATTGTGATCTAAGCCACACTTTTTATAAGTTTTAGATACTTGTGGACAAAGTAACATGCTGCGATCCTGAGAAGACTACTGTTTTCCACGATTTTGAACCATGTGAATTGTTTATTAGAGTCTGCCTTTTCCAATGGAATGACACGCCCTTCCCTTTCTTTTACAAGAACCATTATGCCTCGATGGCCTTTACCATTTCCCTTGCCTCATTAAACACTGCCAATTTCCAGTAGCCTTCAAACAATGGAGTCCTACATCCTTCGTGCTCACGTGTCTCTATGAGACAAATAATGTCTTTGCCTTCCGCAATAGGTCCTAACCCAGGTCCACGCCTCCAAGGATAACCTCTGCAATTCCAACACACTAAACTTAAGGAAGCCTGGGCTTGATTGCTATTTGTTTTGATGTTGAAGACTCAGAGTAGAGTTATTATCCCTATAAGTAAATGTTGATCTTGTCGTATGGTTGTCTATTGAAGAGTTTGTTGTCAAATCTTTGTTGCCCACTTGCTGCTCTACATTGGGACGGTGACCAAAATGAGCAATAACTGCTTTGCCCTTGAACATCCAAGCCCTTTTACCTTCATTTCTAGCTGCTCTGATTTTTTCCATTTCCATCCTTCTTTCTTCTTGCTGCCTCATAGTTAGATTCTCCTCTCAAAAGAAGCGAGAACCCCTCAAGAGCTGTTTTTGCTCAATAAATTTTGTTTGTCACGAATACTAGGCATAACCACCTTAATGGGCCTATCTCTCTCATCGTATGGTTTGCCAACCCTCCATGCTTGGCAGATTTGACCTTGCCACAACAACACTTCTTGTAGGAAGTCCCTCGTTAAGTCAAGGGTGTGTTCACCTTCACCATAGTCTTTTATCCCTTTGATAATTATATTGGATGCCCTGATTTTCCTTTCATTGACCTCCCTGTCTTGTGTGTTCTTCACGTGAGTATTTGTCTCCTCACTTGCATGTGCAAAGTGTTTACTGTTTTTATCCCAAGTTCTGGTAACTTCTGAGAAATTCCTTTTCTCCTCTTCAACCTCTGCCTTTCCCAACAGACTAGCATGATATACCAATTTCTCCTTATCGAGAGATGTCTCAATATTTTCTATAACCTTGTTTGCTTCCAATGAAACTCTCGAATTTTTCCATTCATCCTTTATATGTTGCCATTCATCCTTCATGTTCTGCCATTCAAGCTTCCCAGCTGAGAGTGTTTCTTGCAACAATGAGATTTGAAGTTTTTACATTGTTGTTGTCTGTCAGAGATTTATTTGTTGCAGTTAGAACATGTATTTTGAGACCACTTTCTTGCTGTTTAACCTCTAAAAGTTCTAACCTCCCCTTGGCCATCAAAAGTTCTTGCACATATAGAGCAGGACACCGAGCGAGTAGTGTAGAAGTATGGTTGTAAGTCACGGGGTCTACAAATTTACTACTCTGCACAAAAGGTTGTTGCCACCTAAATGTGAAGGTGGACACCTTTTGACGCTATCCTTTTGTCTTGTCTCCTGCTTATTCAGCCTCTGACTGTGTTTTTTCCCTTCATGTAACCATTTCATACGGGCAAGTCTACGTTTTAAAATGCCTTTAAACTGTTTAACGTTTACCCAGATGTATTTTCCTATCTTGCCAAGTGAGGCAATTTTTACTTGTCCCAAATGATTAGTTTCGAAGTGCACCGGAATTTCTTGACTGTTATTTACCAATGAAATGGTTTGTTTTTCCATTGACAAAAGGATCATAGGAGATAGAAAGAAAAAGACAAATTGCAGGAACAAATATAAAAAGAGACTAGCACACCTCGAATCTGCTTTTGTTCGACAAATTGGGTCCGTCTGGTCTAGAAGCAGTCCTTGCCTCTTTCCCGCTGTGGACTGGCCCCGGTTGTCTCTTTCATGGTGTAGAAACCCATGACCTACCTTTACCTAGAAACCCCCAGCTGATGCTGCGTGGGCCCGGCCTATAAAAAGAAAAAAAAACCCAGACATTGTCTGGGCCTGTCCTGCCCTTGCTCCTTTGGAACCCACAATATAATAGCAGGTGGAGCCCTCTGCTGCTACGTGCTGCATGCAAGAGTGATAAACCCCCTGTGTGCTGCGTGCTGCGGTGGAGCCCTCTGCGTGATGTGTGTTGCTGCTGCGTGATTAGTGATGCAAATCTACGTACTAGCTATATATGTTTTTTCAAATCTTTAAATAGGTAAGTATTCCAACAAAGCAAATTAGGTAAGCAAATTAGATACTATATATTTGATGTATTAACATAATATAATATAAATATTTGATTTCATCATATATTATATATTATTATAATATATATATATAAATATAATTATTTGATTTATTACACACACATCATAATATTAATATATGCAATCTGAAATATTATAAATTAAATTCATAAAATATATATTAATAAATATCAACTATTACTAAGTGTAACAATATAAATTAATTCATTACAAATAAACACAAAATATATACTAATGTAGCCTAAGAACTAAATAATAACACAACATAGTCAGCGACTAAGAAGTCGCGACCAAAAAGGAAGGGTCATGACCTTCCCCCCCCCCTCTACGCGGGTATATGAGGGAGGTAATGATCAATGAAAAAGATCATTGAATCATATAAAAGACAAAATAAAGATACCCAATCAGAACAAACTACTGGCAGCAATATTGACTAAAGACTAGACATGAGTGGAGGTATATAATCAACACTTCAGCAGTTCCCTCAAGGCCCGTTTGGTAGCTGGAATATGCTTGGAATTGGCATTATCTAATTTCTTCCACGCTTGTGTCGATCCAAAAAAACTCGAATTGGAATTTTGAAATTCCAATTTTGCCATTGGAATTTTGAAATTCCAATTTTGCCCCAAAATGGGCATATGCATCTTCCACCAAATAGGTGGAATTGGAATTTCGAATTCCAATTCCAATTTTTATAAAACCAAATTTAATATCTCGTCGGATCCGTGACTTCTCCAAACCCTCATTCTGAAACACATTGGTATATTATATTGTTATATACACACAAATGTGTGTGCATGTATGTATATACACATGTGTATATACACACGTATATACACATGTTTGTATATACAGACATGTGTGTATATATACACATATATATACAGAGGTGTGTATATATACCAATGTGTATATATATTCAAAGAAATTTAGAAATAAACAATAAAAAATTCTTATGCATCTTCTCAGTCATCTTCCGGGTGAACCAAACGGGTCTAGTCCATATTCCGGAAATCATTTTCAGGATAAGTATCTTCCAGAATTGCAGCATCTTCCAGAATTGACTATATCCAGCATTTGGTATTCCAGCACCCAACGGGTCCTGATCACATTTTACAATCAACAAGTCACCTTATCAAACATCAAACTTATTTATTTCAATTAGCAATTAAGGAGTTTGGACATCGGGCATCGAACACCCAAAGGAAGGAGACTTGGATCTACTAAATTGAGCATCATTGAATTACTTCTTTCTTTATACTGATCCATATTTGGATCAGTGTCACGCACTCTAAGATAGCATTGAGGAACAACATCAAATACATCGCCATTGAATATATATATATATGTAATGAGCCTGATCCGGCTCTGCTATAGCTTAATAGATTTTTGCACTCACAACTAGTAAATCTTGCCAAATGGTTTTATAATCAATTTCACAGTGTAATTTTCAATCCACGAGCATGAATATTTCTAGCATATATATTATTGTAAGCTTCTGGTCTTTCACTAATTTCCCAAATTCACATGCCCTTCTCACAATCTATCTTTACTTTGATTAAAAATAAAATATACTCTTTGGTATTTTATCAAGTAGAAGATTATTAAATTCAATAACATTAATTAATGTCTTCTCTGCGAAATTCTGGAAATGTATTCAAAGAGTTATTTCAAAATTACTGAATTTGCAGCTATCTCAAATTAAATACAAAATGCAAGTATTTGTAAATACCGTCTGTCCACATGCACCAGAATTCACTAATAAAGACTCACGCCACCTTGCTGTTATTACCAGTTGGTATCCCATGCGATCCTTGTTGTGAATGCCAAATGCGCTGGGTCTCCACGCGTAGGTACAACGTGGCTGCAAAGTAGTCTGCCCTTCACCCGCAAATGCTGGAAGGAGACAAGTCAATCACCAACCGTAGGAGGAAGACAAGTCAATCACCAACTGTAGCATAAGATAAGCATGCCCAGCGCAAAACCTCTTCCAGTGCTGCAAATCCTCACGCCAAGTACTTAACAACTACTATATGGAAAAGTCACTCTCAGAATGTAATTCGATTCTCAGCCAAGATATTCTCGAATTGACTCTGAAATTATTCCAACACTCCAATACATAAAATTGACCTCTTCTATAGGGGTCAGTTCAAATTAACAATCCAGATTCAGAATTACTTTCTACCTCCAAGTTACAGGCAAACAGTATGAAGGAAGAGATCTTGGTTATACTTCAGCAACCAATAAGAGATTAACTTCAGAAGA
>MU224951.1:5063599-5080021 GCA_018584345.1 Thuja plicata
GGTGGGAGGTCAGACAGTTCCCATAGTCGAGCTTCCACCTGAGGAAGAAGCCGCGGCCCTTACAGTTGAGGATGATGCTGGATCTACGACACGAGTGTAAGAGGCCGTGCTCGGTGGCACTCAGGATGGTTGCGAGGGACAGGTATGGATGGATGTGATGGGATCGGACGCCGTGGTGACAGTGGCCATGGCACTTTTGTAAGATTCCCCGCCGACAGACCCACCTCCTCTGGCCAACCCTGCACACATTGGAGCGACGGACCCACCTCCTTCGGCCGACCCTGCATACGTTGGGGCGATGCTCTCGTGGACCAGTCGACAGTTTCAGTTGGTCCCTGCTCCACCACGGGCAGTTCTTTCTCCTCGCTGGGAGGGCCCTCTAGAGATCAAGATCATTAGTATCGACTTAGCGGATGTGACAATAGTTGCGGATATTCCATCTGTGTCCGAGGAGGATGGGGCAGTAGAGACAGTGGCTCCATTGGTCATTGAGCCAACCGTGGGGGAAGGCGTAGCAACGGAGGTCCCTTATGGCTTTGAGTTATCTCGTCCGGCTGCCCTTACCAGATCTAGGCCGTTGGAGGGTGAGGACGTGGAGGCCTACTTAGCCGACATGGTCACTCGGGGTCGTTGGTTGGTGGCGGTAGCTGAGTCTCGCACCATGGCCATTGTGGTCCAGGAGTTGAGGCATCTCCTAGCCTTTGCTCGAGTGGGGTGCAGTGCATCATGTGCAGATTTTTTTGAGCGAGGGTTGTGGCCTGCAGAGGAGACTGCGGAGATTTTGGCTGCCTGGGTTGTTCCTACGCCGGTACTAGAGAGTGAGGCAGAGACTCGTTCGAGAGCTTGAGTAGACCATTCAGGAAGGGTACCATATGTTGAGGAGATCGGAGTATGTCTCGTCAGACCGTGAGACTGCATTGGTGACCGCACAGAGAGCTCGGGAAGAGCTAGGCACCAAGTTAGAGGCAGTGGAGAGAGACTTACTCCAGCGTACCCAAGAGTTGGTGGCCGAGCAGGCAGCACGGGTTGTTGTGGATGAGAGACTGGCTAGGGAGACCGTGGCTTGGGAGGAGCGATTGGCAGCAGCACAAGCCGAGGATGAGGCCAAGGAGAAGGAACTTTTGGAGGCCGCTTTGATGATTAAGTCAGCCTTGGAGTTGCAGATGGTGGCTGAAGAGCACTTGCAGACAAGGACTTCACAGGTTTATGAGCTTCGAGCTCGATTGGGGTCATCCACTGCACCAGTACCTCCGGCGGATCAGCGTGCTTCCTCATCAGGGACGCTTCCTCTGCCCCCCTCTTCTTCTCGTTCCTAGTTTGGGTTGGGTAGTTCATCATTTCTATTTTGTTGTTCTGTCCCGGACATTTTGTTGTCGTCCGGAGACGACTTTTCTTTAGGGGGGATGATGTTAGCCATATATCGGATGTTAGTTGGGTATGCGCCGATGATACTTAGTTACTACCATCGGTTAGTTACTACCGTCGGTTGGGAATGGGTGGCGACGTTTGGTCGCACCGCTTCAGGTTTTATATAACCATTGTACTTGTTCGTGGAAGACATCATGATCTTGTGGCTATTGTGAATGTACTGCAGTTATGAATGATCAATAAAGACTCTGTTATTACATACTTGTATTTCTTGTAACGTCTATGCATCAGTAAACTAAGTTACCCTAGCGGGTAAACAGTAGAAATCAACAAGGAGGGAACATCAATGCCAAACCAAGCAACTTCCAACACTTCATTTAAACCACCCCAAAACTATATTTTTTGACTAGAATTGTTGCCATACTCTTCACAATTTCTTTGAGCTCCCTTAGATCTTAGAGAACAACCACAAACATAGAAGCAATATCTAAATTCACCCTATACCTTTGCTCTGATGTGAGAAAATTGTCACTCATAACCCATTTAATCACGAAAAGAATTAATCGACTTTGCATCTTGAAACACATTGTAGTTTCTTCTTCAACACCATGCCAAGAAATGTCAGTTTCCTCTAAGAGCTTACTAGTCTAATGGGGGTTTCCATGATACAAGTATACATAAATGAAAGAGTGAAAATGTATGTTGTTGATGCATGATCAAGCACCAAGAAATAAGTGAGGCTCAAATTAATTCATGCAAGTGATGGAGGTGAGAAGTACCATGAAAGTTTCATTATGATCCATGACTCAAACAATCACATCTACCAGTTTCCAAACCACGTGCTGAACAGATTAACGATTATTTGTAACCCTCCTACCAATGAATGATGATTGCTTCGTTTTCCTCATTATAACAAATGTGTCCACAACTAGCTTCATGTCCCTATCCACTACTAAGTTGGGAATCTTGTCAATCATAGCATTGTCTTCCTTATATACATGGTATAGTCTTCCAAGTTTGCAAGCAAGGAGAGCACAAAGAAGTGATTTTAACTTCGAACCATGTGATTTCTTAGTTCTAATGGCATTGATGGTTATGCATGAGTCTCCTATCGCTATCCTGCCTAGATTCAACCTGATACAAAATTGCAAACCTAGGAGGAAGGCTTGAAACTCTGCTTCATTGTTAATCCTTGATTTTATTCTTCTAAATACCAAACAAACCACCTCCCCCATACACTCTCAGATCACAACCCCAACCCTAGACTTCCCAAGGTTTCCCTTCAAAGCCCCATTGAAATTTAACTTATGCCACCCCTCTGAAGGTGACAACCATTTAGCCTCCAAATGTTTTTTGGGGAAATAATTTCCCCTAACCCCATTAACAAGGGAAGTCTCTAGCCCCATCCATCTTATCATCAAGTGGTCCCAAACTATGAATTCACTTTTATGTGAGGCCTTGGAACTAATTCTATATTCGCCACCTCCACAATAGTGATTTCTACCTTATTTTGAAACAAAGAAAGTTGGAGCTCTTCTTGAATTATCTCCTATTTTTCTCTGTCCACAACTCTCATAATAGAATGGATAAGCAAATAATCTGAAGACCAAATAAAATATCATTCTTTGTCAGGATGAGCCTTGCTTTGAATAGGCTTAAAATGCTTTTAGGAAGGGCATCAACCCACCCCATTTAGCACACAACCACTACCAATACTTTTGAGAAAATCGGCAACCAAGATGGAGATGATCAGGAGTTACATCATTTGCATTACATAGAGGTAATCAAACTTCACAAAACTATTAGATCATCTATGTGCTTTGCATAACAATGATGCTCATCATGTCCTATCTTGGTGCAATATGCACACTTAGGCTTGTTCTTCTTGGATGAAGACAACTTGGAACAGGATGAAGAATTTGAATCTTATGCATGGGACTTGGAAGTTGGCTGATTAGGCTATAAACCTTTGTGCTTTTGTTTCTTATTTTGTTTTCCCGAAGATGATTGTGCAACCAAAGCCTGTGATTCGGGACCAAAAAGTGAATCAAGTTGTGTTTAATGTCCCCTTTTGTAAATGCCCTAGTTTATTCTCTAAATCACAAATTCCATGTAGAACAAGAAGTAGAATAGAATTAGTAAGATCATGTGCCTAGTTGAGATACTGCAACATGTTAGGAAATCATTGAAACATGATCCACAAAATAGATCTTGCTTATTAGAGCATAGATCATTTCAACTAGGCTTAGGAACATTAATTTAATTATAAGATATATTTAATTTATTGAAGGAGTTCAACCATAGGGGATCTAGGATAAGGTGCATATTAGGGCGCATTAATCAATCTAATGGTGCAAATGTTTCGGTAGTACCGGATCCCGGTACTACTGACAATTGAATTGGGAGTTGTGGCTTAGGGGGAGTCCCGAACAATTCAAAATCATACACCTCTCCTATTCCAAAGATGTGTCAGTCGCAATTAAGTCGTTGCCAGCATATCTGAAGTGGCATTAATGATGACAAGATGGCTTCAAGTGATTGATGTGCGAAGTACATTGGTTGCGTCAGCAATAATCAATTTGAGTGGGATTCACAATTATGGACATTCATGGCTCTTTAAAAGGCGAACTTTCGAATCATTCGGTACTGTAGCACGAAGGACTTCATTCTTTTTTTTTGCAGAGCCCTCGAGCGAGAGAAAAATTATGAAGAATGATGGCACCAAAATTAGCTGCTCGTGTCGACGCGAAAAGAAAGGTGAAGAGTGAGATTGAATTGAAGGAATTCAATCAGGGCGAATAAAGCAATTGGAGTTTGGCTTGCCCGCAGACAAAATACAGAAAGTCAGAAATCTAGGGCTCGACATTTGGGGAGAATTTTTGTGGTGTGATGACGGAGAATTCATATAGTTTGTGTTGAGTCGCTTTCAAGGCAGAACCTTGGTATTGGACAGACCTTACAATGTGACGAAGGAAGTAATTGAAGAAAGTATTGGTCTGTGCAGTAATGGCTAATTACTCGGGAAAAAGTCTATTTAGTTATCAAGGGGTAGAAAATCTTACGGAAATCAATCGTGATCAGTGCCCATTCCTTATAGACACCATTGAAAATCCAATAAGGTATGTTTCTTATGGTGTTTCCTACAAAATTCAGTTTCAAAATCATGAGGGTTCGACTTTTGCGTTAGCTGTGTACATTGCATGAAAGATAGTGAAGGAAAATGTGCAAATAGATTTGTGTAAAATGTTGCTGGACAACTTCCTTGAGAATGTGAAAATGACAATTGAGGATGGATATGCATTTAAATTTGGTTCGTTGTTGATGTGCTTGGTGTTCTACTCTATGAAATCTTTGTTGGGGAATGAAAAGTTTGAATGGAGAACCAACATTCCTGTCGGTAAACAAATTTGCAGATGTCTGAACTTATTAAAGGATAGTGTGAATCCATGTAAGGCATACTTTTCTACTTTACAAATGAATATCTAGTCTGGTCTGGTGGTTACTGGTGTTGTACTGGTAAAACAATATGACAGAGGTTCCTCTTCGGAACAAAAGAAATTGGAGATATTCATCGGTGGTTCACTCTCTAAACCTAAAAGGATGAAGACAAGCATGAAAGGAAAGGAAGCTATTAGAATATCTTAGAGTGAAGAGGGAGATGCTGGCTGAGAAGAAAGTGTTGTAGAGAGAATGAAAGAAACAAAAGGACAAAAGGAGTCAGAGGAATCGGAAGCTGAAGAAGCTTCTCCGGCAGGATCAAAAGTTGTTGATCCTGACGTTGTCCAGTCATTTCTAGATAACGAAGAATTCGAAAGAGGTTGTGGTTTGTGGGTTGAATGTTCTCTAGCCGACAACACCCTTGTGCTGAAAAGGCTTATTGGTCACCTAATTAACAAAAATATTGTAGTATCCAGTATATCGGGTTTACTACCTCGTTACTTGGTTGCAGAAGTGGAGAAGAACTTGTTATAGTTCAGTGTTGATTACTGGACTGTGGAGAAGAAAATTGAGAAGTGTGACCGTGCTATGCAAAAACTCTCTGCTTATTGGTAAGACAAAAACCTGCTTGGAACAAATCACAAAGGTCTACCGGTACTGTCTTTGATGGTCTGCTGCGGTGGACAATTTCAGAGGACAATGTGAGATGATTGAGATTGAACTCAATGAACTGGGTAAAACATATGATATATTCAGTGACAAGGAAGGAAAGAAAAGGAAAAGGATAGGAGAACTGCAGGCTGAGTTGTTGTCTCAGCAAAGGAAGAGGGAAGACCTGATCAAGACCTTCTGGCTTGTGAAGGACATGGTGGAAATCGGAATGGAGCATGTTGTCGACGTCATAACCGATGCCGAAAGCTTTGAGCAGAGGTTTCCTATTTCAGATTTGACAAGATAATTTGACAAACTAGTAGAATGTGACCGTTAGTGTGCCTACATGGAGGCAGTGATTGTAGAATGGAAGAAAAAGTTTTCAATTTTGCAGGAGAGATACAAAAAGGTATTTACAGTTAAAATTGTTGTTTTACTGTAGATAGGTTTCATTGATTTCTTTTTGGCCCTTTTCCATTGTGGCAAAAAGGGGGAGAGTTTTTTATGAGAGGGAAATGAAAGATAACATCTACTCAGGGGGAGTGGTTTTTGGATTAATCGGTTTTTCTTCATAACCTGTTTTCAAAGTTTTGCCATCAATGCCAAAGGGGGAGATTGTTAGAATATATGAGGAAGTGTTGGCTCTCCTTGTCATTGATGTCAAAACCTTCATACCGACACTCTGGCGATATCAGTTGGTTGTTGGCAATTTTGGTTATGAACCTATTGGTTATCAGTTATGCAACAGTTTTGGTTATACTCAGGACAAGTTCAATGTGAACATCTTTGGTGTTCCTGGTACTTCATTTGCAGTGTACACCTTCCTACTCATGATCTATTTATCCTGGTGCACTGGGATACTTTCAGTGTTCTGTTTCACATGGACAACTCTATCGATTTTTGGTGCTTGCGTTGGCTACAAAGTTTCTACAAGTATCTAGACAATTGTGCAAGTTCATCAGAATTTTGGTATATCGACTACAACATATAAGGGTCAATCGGTGACCACGCCTTTTTGATCTTGGTTGTGGTAGCTCTTGAAAATGTAATACACATTGTAACATCTAAAGTGTGACCTATCTGTGGGTCGTAGTATAACGTGTAATTGGTCTTATGTATCGATGCTATGTATTAAGTGTAATTGTAATCTTCTTAGTGTTGGGGTTGTCACAGGTTTGGTGTGAAGCCGACATATGTAAGATCAGATATTGCTATAAATAAAGAGGAACCTTTTGTATTTGGGAGAAGTGTGTGTGTGTGAATGGGTGTGTCTTATGCGGGTTGTATGCGAAGTGACTACGAATCCATGCGAAGGAGATCCGTGTTCATGCAAAGCAGTTTGTTGATCATAGTGGTGGATTCTATCTTTCTTCATATCTTCCGGCAGTAAGCCTTTCTGTATTGGCAGTGAGCCTTATTGTATCTGCAGTGAGCAGTACCGACAGTTAGCTGTTGTAAAATCACCATATCAGTGTCACTTTAACAAGTGTTTTACATTTCATGAGAATTAGCTTCTCCGTGGTTTTTTCCATCTTGGGTTTTCCACGTAAAATCCCGGTGTTTCTGTGTTCTTAATGCTTATATTAATGTGGATGTTTGATATGCTTAACTGACAGATCTAAAGTGATTAATATTGTTGTTTGTGAGTAAACCGACAGAAGGAAATTTTTATAAGTTGTGTAGGAATAACTGATTATACCCCCCCCCCCGCCCTCCCCCTCATTTATTTGACTTGTTCAACAACAATCTCTTATATAGTTGTGTCTTCATTATTCTGAGTTGTGATCTCTACTAACCTTGGTGTAAGGGCATTTGTGTATGACCTTTATTCTTTGGTGCCAGCCCTTCTTTCTATTGTGTGAATCTCCAGCTGCAGTGAGAGGTCATATTTCCTAAGCATGGTTAGGATCTGCTGCTATATATTACTGATTGTCTAAGCTTATGTACAATTTATATTCATGCCAAATCATGATCAGATTGTCATCTTTTACCCTGAGATTTGCAATATAAAGTCAAAGTTTGCAGTTGTGGGCGCATGGATTTATCTTGCTGTAATTACAGAGTAATGACATGAGTTCGGTATTCATATTGTTTGCTGGGTGCGGTGTTCATATTCTTTGGATTCAGCTGTGTTAATATTTCATATTCTTGTCTTATATCATCAAAGTTACATACGAAGGGACTTTAGGTTTGCAAGTAACATAGGGGCAGTTGGTGTATAGTTCTGTGTGTTTCCTAAAATATTGAAACCAATTCATGTCAGTTGTTTGCAAGACAACCACTGTCATTACAAGTTGCACTGCTGCAAACATACAAGAAAACTTAAAAGTCTTATATTTGCTGTTAGAGCTGCACATGCAAACTCTTATTTGCTGCAACTAAGTATATGGTTGCTACAACCACAATGTGTTTTGGTAAAAAATTGAATAAATTAATGAAATGATCAAACGATCATTTAAAGAATTACAAAATTGATGTTTCTATAACAAAACATTTGGAAAATAGAAACTAACTAATATTTACACTAAGTTACAATATTGACCATTAATAATAAATAAACAAGATATTATTCTAATACCCTCCCTTAATGGTCAATCTATCAACTATACCAAGTTGCCCCCTAAATTTTACAAACTTGTACGGGCTCAGAGACTTGGTGAGAATATTTGTTGTCTGATCCGTAGTCGGAACATACAACAACTTAATTGATTCATCTTCAACCAGCTTCCGAATGAAGTGGCAATGAAGTTGAACATGCTTGGTTCTCTCGTGGAAGACCGAATTCTTAGCCAGTTTGAAGAGCCCTTGATTGTCCCAGTAAAGTGGAGTAGGATCTGCCTTAGACATTTGTATGTCTGAAAGTATCCTCTGAAGCCAAACTGCCTCACAAGCTTCCTTAACTGTCCCTCCATACTCGACTTCTTTCGAGGAAAGAGCCACTATCTGCTACTTCTTGCTAGTCCATGTGACTGCACCAAATCCCAAACTGAAAATATACCCAGAAGTTGATTTTCTGTCATCAACGGAACCTGCCCAATCTGAGTCTGTAAAACCAATAAGTCTAGGTTCGTGACTTCTGCTGTACAGAAGACCAAAGGTAGAAGTGTTGTTAACATAACACAGCCATGCTTCGCTGCTACCCAATGATAAACCTTGGGGGCTGTCATGAAGCGTGAAATGTAGCTCACTGCAAAACTAAGATTAGGCCCAGTAGCATTAAGGTAGATGAGAGTGCCCTCCAATTGCCTGAATGTTGATTCATTCACCACAGGTGAATTTGATTTGACTGTCAACTTCAACCCTTTCTCCATAGGTGTGGATGCAGGTTTGTAGTCTTGCATCTGAAACTTGTCCAACAAATTTTGAGCATACTTAGACTAAGATAAGAAGATACTACCTTCAGTCTGCCAAACTTCAACACCTAAATAATAGTGCAGAAGTCCCAAGTCTGTCATGTCAAAGGATTGACACAAACTCTGTTTGATCTGATCGATCAAAAGTGCCAAATTGCTAGTGATAATCATGTCATCAACATAGACAACAAGAAGAAGAATACCACTACTAGTGTTTTTAACATACAAATTAGAATTAAATGGACTCTTTTGAAAGCCATTATCTGTAAGATTTGTCAATTTTGATGTACCAAGCTCGAGGAACCTTTTTCAGGCCATAGAGTGTTTTCACTAGTCTGCAGACCTAATGTTCTTTTCCCGCAGCCTTATACCATGGAGGTTGCGTCATGTAGACTTCTTCCTACATTTCACTATTGAGGAAGGCACTCTTAACATCCATTTGATGGACTTTCCAACCAAACTAAGTGGTACTCATTTTTGGCTGCAGTAGCAAAAGTCTCCTCATAGTCAATGCCTTCCTTCTGTGAGAACCCCCTAGCAACGAGACGAGATCTTTGTATTTAATTTTATACACCCATTTGCAACTAATGGGCTTCTTCTCTCGAGGAAGATCATAAAGAACCCAAGTGGTATTCTTCAAAAGACTATGGAGTTCAGCTTCCATAGCCTTTTCCCACTCACGAATCCCTTTAGCGTTAGTATATGTTTGGGGCTCAAATATACTATGAATGTTGGCCATGAGAGCAAATTTGATTGTATTTGTGTTGCTTGCTCTTGTTTCTGGAAGATCTACCCTCAATGAACTCATTAGGGTGAATAACTTATGGTTTTAGCCCACCATTTAGGACGAAGAGTAGAAGAGCCAACATCAAAGGTAGAAGAAATAAATGGAACAGGTGCAACAAGAGGAACATCATCCAGAGGAAATTCAGGTAGTGCATCATCAAATTCAGAGTTTGCATCATCCCTCCCATCAGGTGAATCAAATGGAAGACGAACACCCAAATTAGTAGCCTTCAAAGGTTGATTCGTAGAATTCTACACAGACAAGGAAAGGAGTAAAGGTCCTCTTTCTTCATCAAAGACAACATCACGACTGAAGATAAGACAATCAGTGTCTACATCAATTAGCCGGTAAGCCTTTTGGTTGTCACTGTACCTTGTGAACATAAGTTTTTGACCCTCGGAATCCAACTTGGAGCGCTTGGTATCTGGAATCCAAACATATGCTAAAGAGCCAAAGACTTTCAAATGCCTAATCCTAGGTTTGCAACCAGTCCAAGCTTCCTTAGGAGTCTTCCCCGTAACAACCTGTATGGGAGACCGATTAAGGAGATAGACTACAATGAATATTGCTTCTGCCCAAAAGTTTTTAGGAACATTCTTGTGTTCCAACATTGACCTAGCTATTTCAATTATAGTGTGGTTTCGACGTTCAACAACGTCGTTCTACTAAGGAGTGTAAGGTGTGGTTAACTTTCGTTTGATGTCGTGTGTATCACAGAAGTTGGAGAAAGTAGTAGAATAGAACTCCCCCCCCCCATTATCTGACGACTATGGGACAGCCTTTTATCTATTAAGGCCTTAAACTTTTGAAATATATTAAACACATCTGATTTATGTCTAATAAAGTACATCCACATTTGACGATTGAAATCATTAACAAAAAGAAAGAAATACTTGGAACTAGTAACAGAAGATGTGCTCATTAGACCAAATACATCAGTGTGAACCAACTGCAATACCTTTGAGGCTCGCCATGAGTCACCATCCTTGAATGGTGTCCTATGTTGCTTCCCTACTTGACAAGCTCCACAAAGTCAACGATTTTGTGTTTGACTCTCAGGTAAGCCAAGAACTAGATCCTCCTAAACCAGCTAAGCAAGATAGTGAATGTTCAAGTGGCCATACAGCTGATGTCATAGACTGCTGATGGAAGATGATTTAGCTGCAAAGGCATGCTCAAGAGAATCACTTGTATCCACAAGTTTGTACAGACCATGATCCTTGATGCCAACAACCATAGTAGTGCGAGTCGCACAATCAACAATCAAACACTTGTTTGAACTGAACACCACATCAAGCTGAGGAGAATGTTGTATAATCTGGCTCACAGAGAGAAGATTTAGTTCCGTACCAAGAACGAAGTATACATTGAGGACTAAGAGATTCCTCTCATTAGACTGTATCTGCACATTGCCCTTGCCAACAACAATATACTATTCTCCAAAAATGACTAAACAAATGAAAGGTGAGAAGTTTATGAACCAATCACGCCGATGAGTGAAGTGTCGAGAAGCATCAGAGTCTATGTACCAAGAAGAACATTTCACATGATTTGCAGTGCTCTGCGACATTAGCCTTAGGCTGAGACTCTCCCTACTTTCGTTGTTCAGATGCAATCCGATTCCGACAGTCCTTCATTAAGTGACCAAATTTGTGGCAGTAGTTACACTGAATTTTCTTCTTCTTCGAGCTATCTCTAGATTGATTGGGGCCTTTCTGCTAAGATGATTGAGATTTGCATTTTATCCTTGTGAAAGTATTTGGCTGCAAAGGCTTGTTCTAAGGAGGACGAAGTGGCATTGCAACCAAACTGTTGTTTCCAATGGTCTTGTTGCAGAAGTTTGGTGCACAAGTCTGGAAACTTTAAGTCAACATTTGTTGCAGTAATGTTTAGTGTTTCAATGAAGTGCTCATTGGATTTAGGTAGACTCTTCAGAGTTATCACTACCATATCCTCTTCCTCCATTTTCTAACCATTGACTTCTTGCTGATTGTAATGAACCTGACTGGCTCTGACTGTTGAAACCAGTGAAAACTCTATTCCTTTCTTTCTAGTAAATTACTAAAAAAACTGGATATGTATTTCTATCAATTTAATTCATCGTTTTTTGAAATAACACCTTTGCAATACTAATAGTATAATACAAAATAGGTAATGATGCTTGAATTTCAGAATTCCTTTCCTTATTCAATTTGCTGGAAACATTACAATCTGACTATCATGCGATTCTTATTTGCAAATAAAGGAAAATATTTAAAGAACCTGGTATTCACGCGGAAGCCTCCACATAAATACTTGGCATTAATGCTAAGTGATGTCTAGCTGCCTTATTGCGCAGCAATTCCAGCTTGTGTTGACGTTACTCCCTATGCTAGTCACGCGTGGTATCCCAGCCACGTCCTCAACCTTCTGCAGCCGCGGCAAGGTATTCACGCGGCTCTGGGTGAAGCCCGCGATTTTCAGTGCTGCCTGCAAGTCCCACGCGGCTCAGTGTATGTGTTGCTTGGCTGCATATGCTAGACCTTCCAGTGATCCAAAACTTGCGCAAGATCCCACCTCTTTACTAGCCGTCCCATGATGCTACACTCAGCTCCAGTGTATTTCAATAATTCAGTATGTCGACCTTTGAGCATGCCTCAATTCAAATGCAATCAGAATTCAGAATCTCTCCAATCGTATACAACAGCACGATGAAGATGAGATTGATCATACAACGGCGATCAATCAGAGATTAGTTCCAAGAAGAATCAGTCTTTTGTAACTAATTCGACCCTTTTAAATCTTCAGAGAGATAATCTCCAGACCAAGTTTTTATAAAATATAATCCATACTTAGCTTCACAAATGAGCTTGTATTTATAATAGCTCGGATGCAATAGTTTCCGAAACTATCATCAGTTAACCATTCATTATAATATCAACTTCTTAAATCATTATAATAATAAAGTATTATTATTATAATAATATAACCTTTTATTAATTAATAACATGTCGCTATTAGTTAACACCATTAATTATCAAATATGATCCTGATGATGATTCCTGCATCTCCTGCTAAAGCGACTGATCTCATGGCTTGTAACTGCATTGCCAAAAATAACAACTGCCAAAAATAGACTTACTATAAATAGCAAGTCCCTAGCCAAAGAATTACACAAACTGAACATCGTTTGGAAACTAATCACTGCCGATACTGCCCTCCTAGAAATGGAAACTGACCAAACTGACTTACTAAAAAATAGTAAGTCCAAACTTACTAAAAATAGCAAGTCTACCAATTGGGACCCTCAAAAACAGGTGTCAACTCACGAGGGTCGCGATGATGAGCTGACTCAATCAACTGCAGAAGCATGCCAAAATCGGGGACATTACACTGATCTCTAAAGTCCTTAATCTTTGTCAAATGATTTTGTAAGGACATACGCTCATCCATCATGATAGAAAATAGCTGGTTCTTCAAGAAGAACACAGCTCTTATTTGATGCCTCATGGAGATCCTTCAAAATAGTCCAGATCTGTGCAGCTGTCTTGTCGGATGGCACTTGTGGTAGTTGATCATCAATAACTGAAAATCTGATAAGCATGATCACTTCTTGGTTGCGCTCGTCAAACTTATCTTGATCTTGTCTACGTCCGGTAGGACGAGTCTCTTTACCCAAAATGAGCTCATCAAGGCGACGATATTCATAGATAGTCATCATCCGCTACTTCCATGTGTTGTAATTTTTGCCGTTGAATCATTGTCTGCCTTCCAACATTATGTTGGTCAAAGGCGCCATTGTACACACTTTTCGAGGCACAACAACTGAGAAATTTTGAAGAGGCAAAAAATTGATTACGAAATCTGAGGCACATATCCCAATGCAAAAATAGAGGCATATGCAAGTACAAACCTCAAGAAGTACAAAGTACAACTAGCACAAATCCCAAGGTACAAATTTTTGATAGGCCTAGAAAATTCTAACTAAGGCCCAAAATTTTTCCTAAGAAACGCACAAAGAATTTGTAGGTTAAAATTTATTTCGACAAAAATTTAGAGGATTTTTCAAAAGCCCTAGCTCAAACAGAGAAGTTGTAGAAATTTTGCAAATAAGAAATCCTAGCTCAGGCTGCAAATATTGAAAATCGCGGGTTGGATATCTATTATAGAAAACCCTAGTTGCAGAGGCAGATAAATAACTAGGTTTCTTCACGCAGGCCGAGCCAAATAAGAGCCGAAAATCGCTTGTGGTCGCACGAGCAGAAGTTCGCGTCTACAAAAAAAATTTTAAATCGCAATTTATAAAAGCACATTGGTTGGAAATAGAAGTCGTAGAAAAAGAAAATGGAAAATCATGGGCGGGATACAGAGCCGTGTCGAAATTGTAGAGCCGTCAAAAAAGCTTCAAATGCGATCTTGGAAACCAATGAATCCCGTCACACGAACATTGAAAAATAGGAGTTTAGGGCTCATGTATATCCCAAAAAGAAGCCATGAACTCAAAAATGAGCCACGATTCTTCAAAGACAGGACACAAACAAACTCAGAACTAATGCGAGAGTCGAGTCGCAAGTTAAAAACAATGCAAACGCATGATCCTGCTAACAAAAACTGACGAAAATTCCAGACACCACAAACCCATAAAAGATTTTGAAAAATTTGAAGCCAAATAATTTCAAAACAAAATTATAAATTTTTAGAAAAAAATTATTATGGCTCTGATACCATGTTTTGGTGAAAAATTGAATGAATTAATGAAATGATCAAACGATCTTTTAAAGAATTACGAAACTGATCTTTCTATAACGAAACATTTGTAAAATAGAAACTAACTAATATTACACTAGGTACAATATTGACCATTAATAATAAATAAACAAGATATTATTCTAATAATATGATGGACTGAATATCAGATGAGTGCATATGATTTGAGGGAAGCATATTTTTTAGGGAAATATTTTATTTTTGGAGTTGTGCATGGTCTGGGTGGTGAATATATGTTTGAATTTTTGTGGGTTGGTGAAATTGAAGGGGCTGGGTGAAGAATAAGTTGAGATTGGTGTGGAAATAGAATTCTTATGCTATCAGGTTCAGAGTATTTTGAGTTGGTGCTAAAACTAAGGTTGGTGCCTCAGCTACTGGAGTTGGTGCTTCGAGGAGAGTTGGTGCTCTGTGACAGTCGGTGCTCACTTATGTAGTCTGGTTTGGTGCCCTTTTGTTAATGAAAGCTAATGTATGCCATGGTTTTTCACCCATATGGGTTTTCCATGAGAACTTTGGTGTTTGTCTTGATGGTTGCTCTCTTTATGTTTTATGTGGTTTCATTCATTTAATGTTTAAAAGTTTTGAAATGCTGATTCACCCTCCCCCCTTCTCTCAGTATTTCCTATGTGCTCTTCAAAAGATGACGATTTTACCTCCCCACAGCATGAAAAAACAACCCTTTTGCAACTTTTGAAACTTAGAAATGACAAAAGCAAGAAATGACTAAATTGAGATTGCTAAGTACCTAGTGCGAATTCTGGAAAAGAGGATGACGGATTTGGATAAGGCATAGATTTAGCTATCTAACACCCACTTCTTCGTGAAAAACGGAGTCCGAATGTGCAAGATATGGCCCTGAAACTGCAAAACAAAAGATCTAGCTTCAAAGGCATGTAGCAAAAAATTTGAGCAAAATCTATAACAAATATTAACACCACTAGATTGGGCTTGGAATTTCTGACAATATCTTGTCTGCCCAATTTTGACCTCGTATGCAAAAGTTATGGAAAAAAGCAAAACAAGCTAAATTTAACCAGTCGATAGCCAGCAAACATGACCCTTCTGATCTGATTTCTGCAAAATTTACTCATTTCATGCAAAATTTGATAGATACTCAAATAGTTTATTTGGGGTTGTGAACTAAAACCTGAAATCTTTTTTCTAAAAAAATTGTAAAAAGAAAGTTAAAGCCGAATCTTGTTTTCTTGCTTTTTTTGCACTTTTTGACTTTTTGGCTTTTTGTTTCTAGATTTTTTAACCAAATTTGACGGATCTTGGCAAATTGAGATCAACCTAGATGATTTTTTGTGGCAGTGAAGAAATCCCAGATTTTTTTTCAAGATGAGTCAATTTTTCTCCTCAGGTTTGGATCTCTCAAAATTTCCACAAGAACTTAGCAGATTTGGATCTCTAATACCATATTGAAGTCATTTGTTCAACCGCACAAGCCTCAATTACATGCAAGAAAAACACCTCACAAATGGAGATCAAGCAAGATAGATTTGCTTAACAACCTCAGAATTGTATTGATACACGAAAGATTGAATGATTTATAAATGAATAAATACTTGCTTTATAGAAATCAAGAGAAACCTAATCTAAAATTAGGAAACTAAAATTAGCTCAAAGAACTAAAGATTAGCTTGACAAAGTGAAGCTATTTTTAGCCTAATTTGATAAAAGATTAAAAAGTACCTTAGCCTACCTTAAGTGAATGAAGTGATTACTAAAAAGTACCTTAGCTTACCTTAAGTGAATGATTAAGCTGCCGATTCGGATTTGGGGATGGATTCGGGCTCGCGAATCTGGTTCATGGATTCATGAAAAAAAAATTTAGCCGTTTGGGTTCGTAGGGGCTCGTGAGTATATATATATATATACAAAAAAAAAGAGAAATATACATAATTCTAAAACTAAATCATTTCATAGTATGAATCTATGATGCTTGATCAATGCCAAATCTCAAAGATTCAAAACATTAAAATTAAATAATAACATCAGTTCAAGTATCATTGTTTGAAGTTCAACTAATGGATTAATAATTTATTGATATTCTCTTCTTCATCATCATCATCTTCT
>MU224951.1:5080095-5090694 GCA_018584345.1 Thuja plicata
ACAAGGTCCGGATTTGGACCTGTTGGTCCAGCTGGATCCGTGGATTGCGGATCCAACCGGACCCACAGGTCCTAATCCGAACCCTGCCCGGATCGCGGATCCAGCCGAACCCACAGGTCCAAATCCGGACCCTGTCCGGATCCAGCATGGACCGAGAGGAGAATCCGGACCCAGATCCGTGGTCCAAGGTCTGAATCCGGTAACTCAAGTGAATGAAGTTATTACAAAACCTAATTAAAGAATGAAATGAATGAAGTGATTACAAAACCTAATTAAAGAATGAAATGAATGAAGTGATTAACTAGTTACAGTCCGAACCAAAGACCTATCCGTCTCGTACTACCTGATCTATGCTAGGTTAACAAAGAAAGCACTGAATCAGAAAATGCAATTGTGAAAAGAAAAATTGAAAAGATCAAGTAAGGGCTTTTGTCCTAACCTACTGGGGTATTGGGTTTTTTGTCCCGATCAGCCCACTCAAGAATCTCTTCCCAAAACCTAATCAAATTCTCCATATCATTTGACCCAGCCAGCTGAATCATATTTATACATGTTTGATTAAAAGTGGGCACCCTAAAAGAAAAACCAAGTTGGCCCTTATATATATATATATATATATATATATATATATCCAAGGGAGTCTAGGTCCGCCAAAACTATATGTAGGTATATTAGCGTTAAAAATACTTTATAAAGACCATTGAGCCAACCTAGCTAGGGTAGGGACATGACAAGGCCCCTCAATATTATTAGACTCCAACCTTAGATTGGGATGTTGATTCTGAAGATACTATACACATTGATGAGGAGGAGACATGGGAGGGATTGATTAGGGTTCCATTGCCCAAAGCAGCTATTTATGCTGGTAGTGACTTGGCCTCAAGCTCTGATTTTGATATAGATGTAGTGGATGCATCTGTTGATTAGGGACAGCTATATATTTTCTATGTTTTTGTCATTTTATAGTTGAAAGTTGCAGCCTTTGAGCATTTTGTTGTAATTCGTGTATAATACATATGCATATTGACAATGAGATCATTTAAATTTTGTGAATTGTTTGTCAATTCTCATGTGAAATCTCAATTTATTTGAGTCTAATGTATTAATCCTCCATAATATCAATGATGAATGCTTTATCAATGTTATGATATGAATTTTTAAAATTTCTTTATATTTTAAAAAATTTCCCTATTTTTTAATAGTCGTCCCCTATCATCCCCTAAAAAATGGCCAAAAAATACCCCCATACTTGAAACACATCCTAATATCCCCATTCCAGAAACTTAGGGGAGCATAGGTTAAGAGTGGGAGTTAGTTGATTACCATCATCTTTTTTCTCTTCTCAAGATCTTTTTCATCTCTTTAAATCTTTGAACTTGTGTGAGAAGATGTAATGCCTCACTAATAGATTTTTTGGATTTTATGATTTTTTTGTAATTTCCAATGTACCGAAACCCAAAATCTATGCAAACATCCAACAACCAAGTCTAAAAATAATGCTGGTTATGAATGGTACAAACTTAGATTTCACGAACAACCAAACACATTATTCATTACTTGGCCCGATACACGACGGTAGTCGTGAGCCCTGTTGATAGGGTGTTCATGAGATTGAAACTTGCCAAAGCCCAGACCCGACGTGTATGAGGAGGCTGCTCGAAACAATTACTGATGGAGAGTGCGCGTGTTCACTGCCATTAATGGAGGTTTTCGCATACGGAGGAGTTTGGCTAACCAAGGACACGGCTGATGTTGTACACGTTGGTGCCATGGAGGCCCATTCAACCCACGTGCAAGCTGACTGTGGTTTGGTTGACCAATGAGAAATAAGGCAGATATGGAGTGATAAGGGAGTTTGGAGTGTCGGAGAGATAAGGCATTTCGAACGAATAAGGAGGCACTCCAAAAACATGGAGAGATAAGGAGGCTAGCTAGGGAGATATAAGGGTGTCGGAGTGATAAAGAGAATAAACGGAATGATAAGTAGAGGAATATAGACATCAGCAAGAGACATTTCTTGGAGGTGTTAATGCCTCGGCTGTAGCAAACATCACTACGGGGATGGGGTCCCCCAATGTGACCTCACTGGTTCATAGCTTCAATCAATAGTGTTTACTGATAAAAAAAAAGAATCCAAATTGAAATTACTGCCCAAAATATGTTGAATTTCTGAATTACAAATTAAAATGAAACATCAATTTGAACCCTTATTGATTTATTGTTGAAATCTTCCCAGAACTACAGCCGATACACTTATTCTTCAAATCAACTTTAATTCCCACTCAGACCTTTTCAATTCAAATTAATGAATAAAACTTATAGAATCCTGTATTAACCAGCAATGATGATGCAGAAGTAGGTGGCTATTTGATGACTAGATAGATTAAAATAACAGCAAACCTTAGTATCAAAGAATAGCAGATTTAATTTCTTACAATTGCTGCAATCTCCTTGTATTATCAAATGCCTCTCCTGCAATTGTGTGTGGTGGATAATAAGGCTGTGGTGGAACAGCAGATTGGTGCATTTAACAAATCCAGCATCAACCATTAATGGTGCTCAAATGAAGAGCAACAAGAACATAAATCAGAAATGATCCTTCGAATATTTTCTTGCAAATATAAATCACCTTATTACTGGAATCTCACATGAAAGCTCCAAACAGCAGTATTAAACACTATAGCGGGACTGTAGCAAACTCCGATTCCTCCATAAACAACATAATTGTGATTCCCAAATTGAACCACCCAAGATTGGAAGCAAGAGTTTTTTTCTGTGATCCGAAATCAGAATGCAAAAGTGTTTTTGTCCTCGCAAACCATAAACAAAGCAAGGGTGTCTGTCCTTGGATGCCCTAGACTGAACAAACTGCCTAGATCTGAAAATATGCAAAGGATAATTTGAATGATCCTCAAATAAAGATACATGCCTCCTTGAAACCTTTTCAAATTGAGCTCTTGGGTCCGAAATTTCCCTTGAAGTATTTAAAAAACTTTTTAATTTTTGTAATTATAATTGTATTATTTTTTTTCTTTTCTAGGTAACTTGTAGCGTAGGGCTGATCCATATATTAATAATATTTTTTTTACATATTGACCATGGCCACTGCCATTCCATACAAATCCCAGTAAGCCAAAAAGACTCGGTGACCACTATTAAGACTGAACACTACGTTCCAGCACTATTATTTTGGCTACATGGCTACGATGTCTACTACGACTGTTTGTATTACGCTCGTACAGCTACAAACTATACAGAGTCTTCCTACCCAAAATGGGTGAATTGATATGTCCATATCAGTTCATACACCTGTTCCAAATTATTTGTCTTTTTCAGGAAGTTGCAGTCCTTAGCTGCCTTGGCTTTGTGCTGCATTAGTGTGGTGGTATAGAAAGGAGAGCCACTCACTTCAGCACCTTCTTGATATCAGCTTGTAAAGGGACACCAAGACCCAATTGCACTACCCGCACCACCAACTTCAAGTCTCCCAAGAATTTTTTGATGAGAGTTTCCACAAGCACTTGAACCATCTCCTATGACTCTCCAAGAGCTAGCAATGAAGCAACAAAATGAGAAGAGATATCCATGTCGACTTGGTATTTGCAGTCCAATTATAATAATATTATTAAGTTGTACTTAAGAAATTAATGGGCCCAACTTAAATAATATTATTATTTATTTTAATAAAAAAAGGGACATGACATTGGAGTTTGATCATGGTTACAGTAACACAATCTCTTCATTGTTTTGAATATGTAATATTTATGCATTGACAAGACTATACAAATAGATAGATATGTCATAGTTACAGGACTTGCATGGATTCCCCTAGACTTAGCGAGTCCTGAGACCAAACGAGTTTTGGGACTCGAGACTTGGGTTCTTGGTGAGTCCTAGAGACTTGCGAAATCGAGGCGAGCTAGGCCAAACGAGCCCTAGTGACTCAGGACTCGGGGCCCAAGTGAGTCCCGAAGAATCGCCAGACCCAACGAGTCTCACAGGCCAGACTTGGCTAGGATTAGGGGAAAAATGTTGAAAAAAAGATAACAAAAAAATGTAAATTGTTAATCTGGCTTTTTTGTTACTTTTTAAAACTTACAACATTTCAATGCTTGTTTTGTTTATGACATGCCCATGTAGGATTTACAAAAAATAATGAAAATGTGTCAACCTCACCCTATATCATGACGGGGAATGCACCCAAGATACAACCCCAAGATTTTGCAAGGGGCGCTACCCCCAAACCCGCGCAAGGAGCATTGCCTAAAGACCCCATTAGGGTGGTCACCAAAACCCATCAAACTATAAGTCTAATCAAGTAATGGACCAATGATGAATCATGACCGTAAAATCTAAAAAAAAACATATCCACAATAGAAAATCCTTGGATCTACACGGTCAAAGCTACATCATCATCTAGGGCCTATCTTAGATGCCAAAACATGAATTGTTGTGATGTTGGGAATTGGGATGAGTAAGGTAGGCTCCTCTGAACCATACTTATATATTTAGTTTTGATATTTGTTTTGATGCCATAGATTTATATTACTTGAATTTTGTATACATTTAACAATATTTAAATATCTAAACGTGTTATATCCTTGAGCTAAAATTTGTGTTTATACTTATGTCATCAATGTATACTTTTGTATGTGATCAATGTAGCTTCTATTTGATGAGATTATTGTGTCGTTAAGGTTTATTTATTACATTTTTTTAATCCTTAAAAATGATTGATTTTTGGGGTTTTCCAATTTACCAAGTTTGTGCCTAGTCTGGGCATTGAGTCCAAGTCAAAAATCTGTTTGTAGAGTCCGAGGTGAGTCTGAGTCTTGTAACACTGATATTTTATTGATGGATATGATGAATATATATATATCTATAAACAAATCAAGAGGCATGCTCAATAGGATGTGCCTCGTTAAGGTGACTTTGTATTATTTTGAAATATTTTAAAGAAGATTTTATTGATTTCTCAATTTTCTCAACGTTTTTAATTTATATTTTTAATTAAAATAAATTCAGAATTTTAAATTGTATTTACAGCCATAACAAATCATGAAAATATAGGCAGAAGCCTACAACACAGCGATAAGTTGTGAGCCTCTTAATTGGGAGGTCTTGGGTTTGAATCTAATCAACTTAATAATAATAATAATAATAATAAATAAAAAATTAAAAAAAAATAAAACAAAAAAGTAAAAAAAAAATATGGAGCAGCATAGGCAGGTTAGATTCGACAATCGAGGGTTTGTCAGAAATGGTGGCGGCCCTGGACCTCTTTTTGCATGCAAGATCAGACATCCGAATTCCTTTCAAAACCAGCAGTATAATGGGCGGGAGCATCATACAAAGTTTGGTGCCCGCACTGACAATGCACCCTTTTCAGGACAGAATCATTGGGGCTACCCAAAGATTTTCACGAGAGTCAAAGAAGTACCCAGAAAGCCCGAAGTCAGTAGGAAACAAGCATGGATCCCACGGCCAGAGCAGCAAGCCAAGTCAATCACCCAGGAAGTACCAACTACAATTGATAACCGGTCGGTGAGCATCAGAATTGAAACTGAAAGTTGGAAGGCATCAGTCCAAATGTTGTGAGAAAGGGGATTCTTTATGAAATGGGGTGGAGGTTGGCCGGCTTACCCCAAACTCAGGGCATGGGTGGACGAGGAATGGGGTCAGCATTTTGGCATCAAAACCCTGCCAAATGGTTTTTTCCTCATCATCGCTGGCTCTGTGAGAGAAAAAATGGTAATAATCTTTAATGGCCCTTTCATGATGAACGGTATTGGCATGTACATTAAAGACTGGATCCCCAATTTCAATCCCAAGCAGGCCTCAATTGAGGAAATACCCATCTGGATCAAACTATATAATCTTCCATTTGAATACTGGAATGCCGAAACCCTGGAAACTATCTACAGCAAACTAGGCACATTCTTGAAAGCCGACGAGGCTATATCAAAGGACCATTGTATGTATGCCCGACTATGCATCATGTGGAAGCCGCATCCACTACTCCCCAAAGATGTTGAAATTAGGACTGCTGAAGGGTAATGGTGCCAAGAAATCCAGGTTGAAGAAATCATGGAGAAATGTAAATCCTGCAAGGAATGGGGGCATAAGGAGCAAGAATGCCAAAAACTCCAGAAAGGGAAAAATGTATTAGAAAGAAGTCTACAGGACAAATTAGCCAAAATGTTCACAACAGAAGATGCAAATCCATCAGCCCAATGGACAGATCCGGGTAAAAAAACTCAGTCTGAAGAAACCACCGCTGATGCACCGAACACTCTATTTGCGAAGATGGGAGCACCTGAATGTTCATTAGTTGAAGGCGATCAAGAAGCCCCGGCGTTCTTTCAGGCGATGGAGGACCCAAAGGGAGTATCAGATGCTCCTACCAAAAAGGCAGAGGTATTGACCCAAAAGATATCCGACAATGCCTCCAAAACCTACCCGATGGAACCTGAAACAATGGATGGCACTGAAAGTACACAAAGAATGCTAGTTATTGAGGGGGTCAACATTGTAGCACCTATTGGCTTTCTTAACCCTTCTGAAGTTCCCCTCAAAGATATTCAAATGTCTCCAGCAAAATCCGAAATGGGGTTCTTTTCAGAGGATGATACAAAACTAGACAATCTGGAGGACGACTTTGGGCTTCAAGAGGAGCTAGGAATTGTTGAACAGCGACTGATCTGTCAAACTAAAGCAAAATTTGGCAAAGCCAAAACGGGAGGCCACCGATCCAGAGGAAGAAAATCTATTTAGAAACTACTGGAAGATGCTGGCAACATGAAGGGCCAATCAAAGCTCAGATCCGGGAGAGATTTATTCTCTCCTGGACAACAATGAAAATCCTAACGTGGAATGTCAGGGGCTGCAACGCCCCTGACAAAAGGCGGATGATCAAGAGGGGTTTTGATCAGACGCACCCAGCCATAGTCTGCATTCAGGAGACTAAACAAGAAGGGGAAGCAGCGGCTCGAACCTTTGGAGTACGACTGGAGTGGTCTAGTTTCTTTGTGGATGCTGAAGGGGCTTCAGGAGGCCTGGGAATCCTTTGGAACCCAAGGACGGTCAATCTGTTGGCTGAATTCAAAGCTACATCGTGGCAAGTGGCAAAAGTAGGCTCTCTGACCTTAAATTTTACTAGGTATCTCATTAATGTATATGGCCCTGTTAAAACAGAAGATAAAAGGCGCGTGTGGGGTGAAATCTCTGATTTCCTCCGCACTAAGGAACAAGCCTTGGTTATCTTGGCTGATGACTTTAATGCCACACTTAGTCCTTTAGACAAAAGGGGGGGCAGGGGAGGTCCATGCAGACAGCAGGAAGATTTTCAGAGCTTTGTTACTGACAATGGGCTTTTGGAAGTAGAAGCTAAAGGAGGGACTTACACATGGACTTATAGAAGACGGGGTTTCTCCAATATTGTAGAAAAGCTAGACTGTTTCTTTCTAGCTGGTAACTGGCAAGAAGCACCCCTGATCCACGAAGCTGAAGTTCTTGGACTCTTGGGGTCGGACCATTTTCCGGTTTCCTTGATCATTCAGAAGGATGGAATACCTATTCGATGTCCCTTCAAAATGGGAAAAATGTGGTTCCGAGAACCAGGCTTTCCTGAAATGGTGATTAAATGGTGGAATGAGGCGCCTCAGGTGGAAGGATACTTAGCTTTCAAATTTTTCAAGAAACTTCAACACATCAAAAAAAATTTAAAAGTATGGAACAGAGTTCATTTTGGAAACATCTTTGCAAAGAAAACAACTTTGGAAGAACAACAAAGTGTTGGTTGATGGGATGGATGAGACTGATTTTTTGACAGAAAAAGACCTATTGAGCAGATACAGTGAAATATTGCAGCGAGAAGAAATTCATTGGAGGCAGAAATCTAGAGAGAATTGGCTTCTCGCAGGGGATCGCAACACTAGATTTTTTCATAGCTCCACCAAAGCTAAAAGGATTATTAATAAACTTCTTTCAATTAAAGCCTTGGATGGATCCGTAACTTTAGATGACAAGGAGATGAACACGACTGCATTAGCATTCTTCTCTAACCTTTGGAGCAATGAACACCAGTCCAATGATGAAGCCCAAGAGGGCCTCCTTGAAGTAATAGAGTCTAAAATAACACGGGAGGATAACCTGAGGCTCATGGAACCCGTCACGGGCTCATAATTAAAGGTGGTTGTCTTCAATCTCAGGACTGAAAAGGCTCCGGACCCAGACGACTTCCAAGCTTTCTTCTATCAACAATTCTGGAATACCCTGAAGGACGAACTTTTGCAAGTGGTCGAAGGGTTGCGCAAAAGTCAAATTATGTTGAAGGATTTCAATAATACATTAGTTGCTCTCATTCCAGAAAAAGATAAACCAGGAGCATTTGATGAATTTCGGCCAATTTCGCTAGGCAATACCATATATAAAATTATTTCTAAAGTGGCAGCGAACAGACTTAAATTGGTTTTGGACAAATTAATCTCTCAAGAACAAAGTGGATTCACTCCGAACAGAAGCATAGTAGATGGCATAATTGTAGCCCACGAGGCTATTCACTCTGCAAAATCGTGTAAACAGCGGAGAATGATGGTTAAATTAGACATCAGAAAAGCTTACGATCGAGTTGACAGAGGGTTTCTTAGTAAAGTTCTTCTAAAATTTGGCTTTTCACCTGGCTGGGTTGCATGGATCTCCAGTATGATCTCAGACTATAGGGCCTCAATTCTGATCTATGGAAGCCCTAAGGGGTTTTTCGTCACTTCAACAGGACTGAGGCAAGGAGACCCCATCTCCCCTTTTTTATTCATCCTTTTGGTAGAGGTTTTGGGGCGTTCTATCACATGCAAGAGGGATGTTGGGAGTTGGAAAGGAATTGAGATTGCTCGAGGTATGGTTCCCACCTCACACTCCCAATTTGCGGACGACACTTGTCTCTTTGGGCAAGCCACTATGCAGGTAGCAACGGTGATGAAAAATGTTCTTACAACCTACAGTTCTGTATCAGGACAAAGTGTAAACTGGGACAAATAGGAGATTTTCTTCTTCAATACGGAGAATGGTACACAAAATGTCATAGCACATCTTTTTGGAGTCCGCATTGGTAAACTGCCAAGTTAGTTTCTCGGCACTCCTCTCTTTTCCAGATCTCCCAAATTCACCCATTGGAAAAATTTGATTGATGGTTGCATCACGAAACTTGAGGGATGGAAATGTAAGTGGCTAACAATGGCAGGGAGAGTATTGATGTTGAAAACAGTGATATCTGCTATGCCAATTTTTTCAATGGCATGTTTTAAAATCCCCTCGAAAGTAATTAAAACCATTCAACAACAGATGAGGAAGTTCCTCTGGAATGGGGCCCAGGATCACGACAAAATCCCTTTGACAGCATGGGAAAATCTTTGTGCTCCAAAGAGCAAGGGCGGTGTTGGAATGAGAAACTGGAAGCTGCTTAATGAAGCTATGGGAGCCAAGTTGATATGGAAGATGTTCAATGCTCCAGATCAAAGATGGGTCAAAGTTTTGCAGGCCAAATACCTTGACAATCAGGACAAAGACAGAATACTCACAATTGCAAATCCAGGTGAAGGCTCAGCGCTATGGAATTTCCTTCTAAGCTGCAGGCATCTAATCACAAATCATCTGACATGGCTAGTGGGGGAGGGAAAACAAGCAAACTTTTGGAGCGACTCGTGGAATGGCCAAACAACATTGCAAAATACAGATATTCCACAAAGAATCATTGATGTAACGTCTCAAAACTAGAGGCCCAAGGTGGCTGACTTCTTTGAACATCAGGCTTTTGAGGAAGGTGTTTTGGTCAAATGGAAAAATGTTGACACTCTGGGGTTGTCGCTACAAGATGCAGAACATTTAAAGGAAATCCTCAGTAAGAGACCTATTATGTTTACCACTGAAAAAGATACTCTGCAATGGTGCGGGTCTAAAAGTGGTAAATACTCATTGAAGATTGGATATACACTACTTGAGGATAAATTCCAGTTAGTAGATTGGGAGGGAAAGTCTGTTGGCATAAGTATGTTCTCCCCAAAGCCGGAGTGTTCACATGGCTGGCCGGCAATAGAAAAATTCTAACAGGGGAAAAGTTAATGCGACTTGGTTTCGCAGGACCTTTCAGATGTGTCCTATGTGGGAAGGCAGAGGAAACTTTAGATCACATGTTCATGAACTGTGATTTTGCGCAGACAGCTTGGAAATTTGTATTGTCAAAATTAGGATGGCAGACCCCCATGCTAGGGAAACTTCAAGAATGGCTAGAATCTTGGCTATGTCTGTAATATCCCCCTTTCTAGAATACAAATTGATAAGAAATAATAAAAATAAATAAATAATAATAATAAAATTTGAATAAATAAACAAATAAAAATAAAATTTCATATGTATATAATTTTACTTAAATTATAAAGTGCTTAGAATATAAAATTAATATTTTCATATCTATATTTAATATTTAATTAAATAATACTTAATTAAGATAATACATATTTAATATTATTATCAATGGTAATAATCAATATAATAATATGTAACCATGATTATATATAATATTATTATTATAATAATATAATAATA
>MU224951.1:5098498-5118116 GCA_018584345.1 Thuja plicata
CATAATATTGATATTTAGTTATCAATTCACAAGTTGATAGTGGAATCGAGATTGTAATTCATAATAAGGATAAGGAATTATAGTAGTTGTCCCTAAATTCCAAATTATCGAAACGGGGGACATTACAATGTCCGAAGTCAAAATCCACCTTTGCCTCAATCTGGACAGTTGTGTCCTCTACCACTCTGTGGACTATCTGGAAGGAGAGGAACAGGCGGATTTTTGATGGGGAGGAGGAAGACACAAGGTTCCTATCCAGACTGGAAAAATCTATCTCAGAGCTAGTGTCAAATGCAGTAGCCCACGTGAACACGTCCAAAACTCCTTTTGATAATAGGGATCTCAAGATCCAAAAAGAGTGGCCACTTATAAAATTCAGGCCCGTTCAGGGGCTTTGTAGGGCTAAACCTACTGTAGGTGACCACACGAAAATTCAGTGGCTTCCACCACCGCCGAGCTAGATCAAAATTAATTTCGACGGCGCTTCAAAAGGCCCTTCAGGCGTTGACTGTGGCACGGTCAGAGTATGGCGACATTGTGGCTTTGGGTGCCTCACGCTTGTTAGATGGAACCAACAACACTGTTGAATGCCAAGCGGCACTTGGAGCAGCCCGCATGGCAAACACTTTAGGGCTGTAGAAATTGATTTTGGAGGGGGACTTGTTGTTAGTCATTAATGGTATAAAAAAGGTGCAATGGAGGCATGGTATTTAAACCAATATATTTGTAGCATCCGAGTCATTCTGAGTCGGATCACAGAGGTCCAAATCAACCACGTTACCAGAGAAGCCAACGACCTAGCAGACTTACTATCAAACATTGGAGTAAGAAGGCCATTTAATGAGAATAAAGAATTGGTGGAAGATTATAGTAAACTTGATATTGGATGGGACTAGATGACGTAATGAGATTGGCCTTGGGATTCAACAACATCAACATTTATAACAATGGGGGCGCGGGTATAAACACAAGGTTATCTTATGTACTCCAAAACCTTTGGCGCGTGAAGGAGCACATTCGAATCAGCCAACTTGCTTGGAAATTCGGCATCATGGGAAGACAAGTGTCAGTAACCCGCTTTGCATGAATGAAATGATTGGCGGAATTGATGATGGATAGATTTGGCATCATTCTATAATAAACACCCAGTACTCCCTCCTCTCGCACAAGTTCGACGGCAATTGCGAGACAGTTTCATGAGAGCCTGTACGAAGAGCACTTATTGTGACTGCATTCTCGAGGGATGCAGCCAAGCAAAGCCTCTCTTTAAAGCGAGAAGCTTGGGGAGCATTCTGAACAAGCAAACAGTCATCGAGAGCTGAGAGTATTTTGGTCCTAAGAAGGAAGGTTGCGTTTCATACTCTACGCAGGGAGTAAGGTACTATTTGTCATGGAGGCGAATTTTTTGCTTCACTCTCCAAACCAACTCCCCGAGTTTTGAGATGAAATCACGACACACAGGCTGGGTAACGTCTTTCATTTTGATGACCCCGAGTTCATGGAGGTGCTATCAACACTTTTTGGGGACGAGTTCCTTAAGTATGAATGTAGGCTGCGAACCAATTTGGATATCTCCTCCCTTTTCCTGGCTCTTGGCCTCATGGTGGGGAACTCGAAGACAAAGACTCTCTCTGTGGCCTTACAATGTTTGGAGCCTAAGTGGGCGGTTGGCATCGAAGGCATTGTTCACCGAGCCGAGCTGGGTGTGGGGCTCAGAATGTTGCACGGCCCATGGCGTTCCATTGGAGGCGGTCAAGGAGAGGTTCAGCCTCTGGTTGTATGGAGTTCCTCACAGCCCAAGGAGGTGCGTCTTTCGGAGGTGAGGAGAGGTTGGATCATGATCCAGGACTTCCTGGAAAAGGTGGTAGAACGCAGAGCTTAAGGAAAACCGGCCAAAGTGAAGCGGCAGAAGATCACACCGGTCAAGTCGACAGCGCCAACTGACAGCACTGGAAGGCCTCAACCCCGCCGCCAACTTCTGAAGAAAGACACGACTGGCGGAGCATCCACGTCAGGGGCTAGGGCCATCTCAAACTTTTCTCAGGAGGAGGTGCGTGGATGGTTCTGGTAGGAACATGGGGATGCTGAAAGTTTTTTTTGTTTTTTGTTTTTGCTGTCGTGTCAAAAAAGGAAGATGATTTGGGGATCTTTGTAAGCATGAAATGTATTTCGGGACTGGTATTTTTTTGGTGTAGGTAGCAGTGTTTAGACTGCCTTTGGTGATGAAATCTTTTGGTGCTTTTTGCAGAATGGGCATACATTGTAACACTTGATAAAACCTTTTTGTAACCTTTGATTAATATTAATATAAATTCGTACTTTACCGATCAAAAAAAATAATAAAATAAAAATAAAAATACTCTCAAGCTTCAGCCGATTACCTATCAAAAAAAAAAATCATGAAAATATTGGATAAAATATTAATAGCCTCCCATTAAAACCTTCAATAAACTTGAATTAAATAATAATGAACCTGATCTGCTAATATTAAAGCTCTGATCGAGAACTTTAAAGTATGTGATTCCTTTCTTTGCTGGCATAAACTGCACTTTTCACACCAATAATATGGTAGTTAGGATTTGGGTGTCTCCACGTCTCATTTTCCTTGAGTGTCTTCCTTTTTAAAGTGCCAACATTTCCTCAATATCTATGATTCCTTCAACATCAGCGAATTGATATCAAACACGGATTAATTCTTCCCTCTCCAAATGATACATCAACCTCAAGGGAATCACAAAGAATAATCTCTTAAACCATATAAATCTCCAACGCAGTCTTCAACATGAACTTTTGCTTATTTGAAAATGGCAGTTAGCATGTTTGAGGGTACAATGACCCCTATACTCTTAGTAGTAGCTATGCAAGTAACCCCACACCACTTACCAATCTGATACAACATGATTAAACCCAATTTAGAACCAAACAAATCCAAACCCTATTCCTTGTATGATGTTAAAAGGTCTCATGTCCACCCCACACAGCACCTATTTTGAAAACCTTATGTCCCTTTTCAAATTATGATCACTCCTTTTCATTTACAAACTAGTATAGTTTTCTTGATTATTGGTATGACTAGTACCATTTATATAGTCCAATCTTCATGCACATTCTTGAATTAACTCTAATTTCACCCTTGTATGAGGCCAACAATTAGAACCAAATGGTTTCCATTTTTCCAATCGTCAAATAAATTGTTAGGGTATTTGCCCTCGAGGCAAAAGCTACACCAAGTGCTCTCTAAAACAATGATTTTTGGAAATTGATAGTGAATTGAATAAATTTCTTTTCCCAATAATTGTTTTTTAATCCTTTTTCCATCTAACCTTAAAAGTAATTAAAATTACCTTTAATCGAATATTCACCTTTTTCCAACTTCTAATTATTAATTACTTTTGAGGTAATTAATATTTCTTTCAATTGTATATTCACCTTTCTTTCCAACTTATTTTTTATTTTTCTGTCTTTGGCCATGTATCCATTATTTACTTTTCCTTGCGTTCAATTTTTAACAAATTGCCCTTTCCTCAATTTGTAACATAAAGTACCTTTCTGGACAGCTTAATAAATTATTATTATATTATTCCTAATCCCCCTTCAGCCTATAGGGAAACGAAATAGGCTTTGGATTCTCTGACTTAATTTATTTCGAAAAAAGGGGACATCACATATTTAGTCATGATTGATAGATTGATTTATGTTTACAATTGAGTATGATAAGGATTCAATGGTCAACAAATCAATTTGATTGATGCAAATCTTCTTTTAGTTCCTCTGCAAGCTAGAGAAGATTTAAGATTGCATTGGCACGTGGGGAGAGGTTACCAATGCATCTGTTAGAAGAGCTAGTCTCTGTTTTGATCAATCACTTTTCTTGTTATACAAGGTCAAGTGCATAAATAATCTTATCAATCGTTTTTCTGCCATGTAAGATGGTAGTCTCAGGTCACTGGAATACCTATGCCCATCATTACCCTATCCCATTCAATCAGTGATTGATTTACAGGGAGACCCCTTTTTCGAATTGTCTTTTCTCTTTCATTTTAGCGAATAACGGTGAACAAGATGGTTATACAGTGCAAGTGTCGTAGAAATATAATATTATGTAGAGAAAACACTTCAAAATATTAGGTTTTCTCATACATCTGTATTCTAATAAAAACAGTACCTCATGTAGCCAAAGCATGTAAGAGAACAAAAAAATTACATAAAAACTTGGATGAACGTCTTAGTGGATCATTGACTGCCTTAAAATGCCTTAAATTTCAGTTCAAGCTCACAAGGATCCAATTTCGTTTAGCAGTGGATTTAATGTTATAATTTTTGTAAGAATCAATACCTTTATATGTCATCAAAATTTTATCATAAAGTCGCTCTACATGTTGACTTAGAAACCTCTAAAAGATGGTTTTGCATCAGCAACTGATCTCAATCCACATAAGTTTTCTATCTGGGTAGCAAACTGTTTTTCATTGCCAATGGAACTTCAAAAGAATTTTTAGTTAGAAATGGATTTGATGTCTTTCTTTGAGCTACAACGGACATTAGATTTATGACCTAGGTATGGATACAAATCTCCAATCATAGTTGTTCATCCAGGATAAAATCTTACTAGCAGAAATACGATAGAAATTTATGTTAATTTCCTACAAATGACCCCAGGTAAGTTAATGGATTAGAATACAGGTATATAAGGTCACCTATGATATGGTTTACTACAAAATTATATTGATGAGAAATTTAGCCACAAATCGTGTGTCATCAAGATATTGGTATCTAATACAGGTTTTTGTTGATCAGGCAACTCTAAGGTGGGATCTTCCATTTTATATGGTTCCATTTAAGATAACTGATCTTCTTTATAAGAAGCCTGAGGTATATTCTTTTTACTTACAAAGTAGTCTTTAGATTAAAGCTCTTATAATCTTCCCTATGTTCTCTGTGCTCTCTCCTGGTGACTATTAGTTGAAATCTGTTGGAAGAGTAACTGTTATATGCACAACTAATCTATATGGATGTAACTATGATGCAACAAGTAACTCGAGACAAATTTTTCTTAGTACTTTGAAAAACAACTTTGAAGTTTTTTGTAGCAAAAATTGTTGATACAACTCACTTTATATGACTTCGAAATTGATTATTGTAAATTCCAAAAAACTCTTTACACAATTTATTTCACCAATCATATCCTACACTAACAGTTTTTATGAAGGTGGATAAGCAATTAGCTACTCAAGCAGTTGAGGTGTAAATCATTTTCTGATTCCTTTGATGGAAATGTTTTTTCTGATTCAGGACCAAGGAGAGAAGTTTGTAAACCTTTTGAGAGCAATGAGTGCATATGCTCGAGGTTGCTCTTCCAAATTTATTGAAACCCAGACCTTATCTCTTTGGGAAAAGTATTAGTCGTCATGGACACATTCAATTGTTTAATTTAGCACATATCTTGCTTATTGTTGTAGTGGCACTGATTCATGTTTTCTTTTCTTTAATTAATGATTTAGATAGCTTTGTCAAAAATGTTTGGAAAGGGGCACAATGATAAAAAATGGATGCTTCAAAGTTTTTTGGGATATCTTATGATCAATGTAGTAATTTAGCATTGTTCGTTCTTCAGAAAAATTGTGATGTGAAGAAGTACATCAATTCAAAGTAAGAAATTGTACATAAGGAGTTGTGCCTTTTTGAGTGGATTGTCATGGTTTTGTGTCCTTATTGAGATTGCTTCATTGGGAAGCACGAGTATGATATGTGCTAAACTATACACATCATAGGAGAAAAATAATTTACAATAACAAATTCAGCTAATGTATATTGATTCAAACCAATCATTTTTCCATGCAACACTTTTCGACGATATAAAACTTTGTGACGTATACAAGTTAAAATGTACATAAAACAAAAAAGGCTCCATATTTAAAAAAGGAAGAAAAAGAAAAAAAGGATCACATTGAAGCCACAATAATAAAGGATATGCATCTTCTCATGTGGATTTGTAAACATGTAGTCAAGCATAAAAAATTGTGGCCCTGGGTAGTATCATTTTTCATGTGCTTAATGTTGTAAAGCATATCTCATTAATGGCCAATGAATGACCTCATAATATTGGCTTCTTGACAGCACGCAACATAAAATCTTGAGTAATTTTTTTATGAATCTAGATTGTTATTTATAAATGTATGAGTCTCGATTTGTTATTTATAAATGTATGAGAGCAATGGTTAACACAAAACTATAACACTAGTTTTAGATTTGTTTACTATTCTAATTGTTGTTATTATAGAATTGTCATTTGGGATATTCTTTGGAACAAGGATTTTACAAATAAATGTCATAAATATATAAAATAAAATAATGATATTAACTTAGGATTTTATTCATTGTTGCTTGGTGGATTTATGAATTGAGGTACTTTTGGAGCAAGAGAAGCTCAAATCCAATGGGCGCGAATTTGGTGTGACAATGTTTTCAAAGCTAGCTAGATTAACTCCAACTATTAATAATACAGATTATGTTGAGATTTCATTCACCATGGTGCGAGTGGTGATTGTTAGTACTTGCCATGGAACTATAGCTTAGGGGTAGAGATTAAACTCATTCATAAAATTAAGTACAAATAGTGTATTGGTGCAGGGGCACCTTAGCATACAAATATGTTCAAATTTGTGTGACCATTTGGGGTCCCTAGGAGTCTTTGCTAATCAATTTAGATGTTTGGATCAAATGTTGTAAACATTTGCAAACAGATGTAAAAGTTGTCATTATAAAAGTTGATAAGTAGGAGATATTTTCCACAGCAAGTCAAATTGTGATATTGCTATCAGGATTCAACTGTGTAGTTTTTTTAGTCAAACTCATTGACCCATGTTTCATGAGTAGTGGTTCACACCAACCCATCTCTTATGAGAATGAATGGAACACTTAGCACTCATTGGATCTAGTATTTTGTTCATTTTCATGAGAGATGGGTTCGTGTGAACCACTACTCATGAAACATGGGTCAATGAGTTTGATCAAAAAACTACACAGTTGAATCTTGATAGCAATATCACAGTTTGACTTGCTATGGAAAATATTTCCTACTTATCAATTGATGGGCTTAAGGGGCTTTCTAATGAATGGTTCATAAGGCACAACATTTGGTGAAGGTTTTGCAAACGGGGTTGCAAGCAGAGTGGGTTTAACCATGGAGGAAACTCTATAGTTAAGTGCGCTTGAGCTAGAGTAGTACTGGGATGGGTGACCTCTCGGTAAGTCTCGACGCTTCACCTCTGTGAGCATCGCCTAGATCCAATTAGTGCTAAGTTCTCCATTCATTCTCATGAGAGATGGGTTTGTGTGAACCACTACTCATGAAACATGGATCATTGAGTTTGACTAAAAAAACTACAGTTGAACCTTGATATCAATATCACAATTATAAAAGTTGTCAAAAGTGTCTTGATGTGGTTTTGTTAATCAAGAAGGGGTTACAAAATAGTTGGACTTTATTGAAAATGTATAAATATGGCCTCCAACTAGAATTCCATGGTTGAGAAATGTTGGAGAATGATTGAATAGGAAGAAACTTCATTTTTTTGCAAGATCTATGTTGCATTTTTTGTGTTTTTCCTCTATTACGGTTTGATTGTTTCCTTTGCTATGGCCAAGTACAGTACAGTACGGGCATGAACTAATTAACATACACCCTGCGGATTGGTAGTGCATGTCGAACCTCCTTGGCTCTACATCCTTTGTATGCATCGCGCACACATCCTCGAGTCAGTGGGTTTGGCGTCGAGGACGTCGCCTGTTTTAGAGTGGGGGAGGATGTAAGGGGTTGGCGATTCACAAGATGATGGGGCTGTGCGGTGTGCTGGGCACTCACAGTTGTGGTGTAGGATCTCGTCAGGGACGGATCCAAGGTGTAAACTTGGGACTGCAGAGTGTTTGAAACTCACTCTCAGTTGTGTCATAGGATCTCGCATGGCGCGGATCTGAGGTGTAACCATGGAGGGTAAGTGCCTGAGTGCATCAGGGGCGGCTAGGGTGGCCAACCTCCCTCAAGAGGGACGAAGCAAAGTAGTCCTTCTCTCATGTCTTGCGGTAAGACTTGAGGTAACGTGTGGATAAAGGTGAAATGGAGTAGCCTCGCCTTATCACAAGATGGTGAGGTTTATTGGTGGATGCATACTCGTGGTCCCTATCTCAGTGAAGCGGAGTAACTGAGCCAATGTTGGGGATGACTCTAGGGGAGTTATCCATGACCCGAAAGCTAGGGAAGCGGAGTACCTAGTCCCAAGGCGGGAGACAATTGCGTAATGGGTTGTCCAAGTAGGAGAGTTGGAGCTTGTGTTGGGCAGGCTATGCGGGTGAGTGTTGCGGAGCCAGATATCCATGCATGGTGGATCTAAGGGGTGTTGCACTGGGTGCATATCCAAGTTACCTGGAAGGTTGGATTTGCATTGGGATTCAGTATCTCAAGGGCCTACGAGCGGGGTCCAAGATGGCAGATGGGATATGGTATTCCAGAGGAGTGCTCAAGGTGAGCCAAGCCATGAGATAGATTGATAAGGGTGATCAAAGGAGTTGTGGTGCATTATTGAAATGGTGATACGGTTCATAGGCAATGTGCTATGGTGGTACAGCCGAGTTGGAAAGTGAGTACAACGACCAAGGGATTGGGATGGATCATGGAACAAGGGCGTGGAGCTCAAGTAGGTATGCATTACACAGGGAATCCAAGGAGCTAAGATTGCAGGGATGCATGGGTTGGTTTGAATGCAAGGGATGCATGAGTAATAGGGTTCACCAATAGGGCCATGTAGACAAAGACCAAGGGTCAAGGCAGTCAGTGCTTAGTGTTTGGATTCAAAGCTAGCTATGGTGGTTAGTTGTCCCATGGGGAACGGATTGGTGCTTCAAGGTCTATGGTGGACTGGAGGAGCCCAACATGGGACACCAGTGCTTCGGTAGTACTGGGCATGCTTTGGTAGCATGCAAGGAGGGATAGGAGGACTCAATGTGTTCAGAGGTGCTTTGGTAGTGCCAAGTATGCTTTGGTAGTATGCATAGTGAGCAGGAGGACTCAGTGGTCCAAGTCACTCAGGTGGGATGCAGTGTTTAGCAAGGGAGACTCAGGGAGTCCCGATGTACTTAGGCAGTGCAGTGTATAGTCCAAGGGGGCATGCATAGTTGAGCAAGGTGGAGCTACGGTGGTTTTAGGGCATTCCTGGGCATGAGCTAAATCTAGCCCCGTGACATAAGTTCATGCCCGTACTATACTGTTTTGGTTCAATTTCATGAAGATTTGCAGAAGTTATGATCAATTTTCTAAGTGTAGGTCTGAATCTGCCCTAGGGTTACCAGTTTTGGGGAAAATAGCATAACTCTTATTTCCACCTTTGGATTTTGACAAAAAAATTGAGGAAAGATTTGTAATAAAGTCCTTTTCAGTCTCACCGAAAGTGATTGGCCTAATTCTTTTATTTGTGAAAGTTATAGGTTACTGTTCTTTTCGTTTGCATGCATATTTGTCTTATTAACCCTAGTCAAGAAGTGGGACAATCAATTTTTGAAGCATTTCATACAAAGAATCCTACCCTGGTTTTGGGATATGTTCAATAATGGTCAAATGGGTATCTTAAACAAGTTTTCTTTACCAGAGATCGGTTGGGATTGAAAATTTATGTCCAAAAATGCCCTTTTGGAAGGATACAAGCAAGAATGAGGGTTTGTGAAGGAAAACCCACCAATTGGTGAGAAAGAGTTTGAAAGAGTGATTGTTTGTAAGTGTTTTGCAATTGTCCACCCTTGCTTTACATCTGATTGGTATCAGAGCCTGAAGATCTGGGAAAATAAGTTTTGGAGTTTGTGTTTTGTCTTTTTGCAGGTTGAAGGAAGATCCTAGATGCCAAAAGGCTAGGCCAAGGGAAAAGAAAGGGGCCTAAGGTGAGGTATCACGAAGACAAGTAGAAGCAAGGTGAAAGAGACTTGCTTGAGGAAGAAGAATGAAAGAGTTGATGAGAAATGTTCGTGGAGACTTGTAGAGTAAGGGGTACCAAGCAAGAAACAAGAGAAAAGAAGAAAGAAAAGTGAGATGAAGAAGAAAGACGAGGAGGTAGAACAAGTAAGTATTCAGCAAGAAATAATAAAGTTGAGCCAAGCTTTCGAAGAAATGGAACCTGAGATGTTGCAGTTGCTTGAGAGAATGAAACAAGAAAGTGGTTGGCATTTACCAATTAGAAAGAAGGTAAAGCTGCCCATCAAGATGATCATTCTGAGGAGAAGGCAAGAGAGGACAACAACACCACACCTTTGAGAGTCTTTGTTGATGGTGGAAGAGCTTAAGCCATCTGAGAAAGAGGGAAAATGTGAAGAAAAGGGGTCCATTGAGACTCAAGATTTTATTTCTAACAATACTTGTGAGTATGTGTTTACAGGTGCAATAGATGATGATAGAAAAGAGTTTCAAGAAGAAGAAGTGAATGCAGTGTATGAATATTGTTATGCAAATGTAACATAATATGGTGAAGAAGATGTTGCAAAAACAATTGAGATAATGGTTGTATTTTCTGATTTGATGGATGATGAATATGTTGACATATTGTATTCCAATGATGACGATAAAGACATAGGCAGTGGTACTAAGGCATATGAACGAGAATTCAAATTTTGGTGCCTTGAAGTTGAGAAGATGCTTAGTAAGAGATGGTACAAGAAGAAGAATAAGGATCCAGGAAAAGTTGCAGAGATGGAGGACAAGTTTCAAAAGAATTGGAAGACCAAGAAGAAAAAGAAGACTTGTACTCAAGTGGACTTGAGTTTTTCTTTCCCTTAGGAGTATGGTGTATGGGCACCTTAGCATACAAATATGTTCAAATTTGTGTGACCATTTGGGGACCTTAGGAGTCTTTAGTAATCATTTAGATGTTTGGATCAAATGTTGTAAACATTTCCAGAAAGATGTAAAGTTGTCATTATAAAATTTGTCAAAAGTGTCTTAATGTGGTTTTGTTAATCAAGAATGGGTTACAAAATAGTTGGAATTGATTGAAAGTGTATAAATATGGCCTCCAACTAGAATTCCATGGTCGGAGATGGTTAGAGAATGATTGAATAAGAAGAAACTTCATTTTTTTGGCAAGTTCTATGTTGTATTTTTTGTGTTTTTCCTCTATTACAATCTAATTGTTTCCTTTGGTACAGCCAAGTAAAGTACAATACGAGCTTGAAACCAATGGGGAAAGATGGATAAATGAATCTAGTTTCATTTTCTTTTGTTTTGGTTCAATTTCATGAAGATATGCAGAAGTTATGATCAGCAGGTCTGAATCTGCCCTAGGGTTACCAGTTTTGGGGAAAATGGCATAACTCTTATTTCCATTGTTGGATTGTGACAAAAATTTGAGGAAATCTTTGTAATAAGGTCCTCTTTAGCCTCACCCAGGCGATTGGCCTAATTCTTTGATTTGTGAAAGTTATAGGTGACTATTATTTTCATTTGCATGCATATTTGTCTAGTAAAGCCTAGTTAGGAAGTGGGACACTCAATTTTTGAAGCATTCCGTACAAAGAATCCTACCCTAATTTTGGGATATGTTCAATAATGGCCAAATGCGTATTTGAAACAAGTTTTCTTTTCTGGAGATCGGTTGGGATTGAAAAGTTATGTCCAAAAATGCTCTTTTGAAAGGCTACAAGCAAGAATGAGGGTTTGTGAAGGAAAACCTACCAATTGGTGACAAAGGGTTTGAAATAGTGATTGTTTGTAAGAGTTTTATAGTTGTCCACCCCTGCTTTGCATCACCAATCAACACTCATTTTTTCTTCAAGATTTATTTTATGTTGCTAGTTACATTGGTGAAGTTGCATATTTGTTTAGGAAAATATCTGTTTAAATTTTTTGGGTGTTCTGTTGTTGGTCTCTATTTCGGTTGCAGAATACTAGACTGAGTTTTAGATTTGCAATGCTAGAGAACACACATGCTGTGAGGTTTCGAATAGTGTATTGCAAGGTTGGTGCAAATTACAAATAAAAATAATAAATGTTGCAGGTTTTGAGTAGTGTGTTGCAGGGTTATATAGTTGGCAATCATACTAAACCTAAAATGGCGAGGATGTGTGGAGTTGGGTCCATTTTGAGTTTCAATCATTTTCGAAGACATCACGATTTCAATTTTCCACCCTTTGCAAACATGATTTCAAACATTTTCAAAAGGATTTAATCTTCTTTATAAAACGTAATCTACTATCTAAAGGGCATGATTCACTAGAAATGCATCTGCCACCACACTTAAAATTTGTGGCGAGTTTTCATAGATTCCACTGTAATAATGCTAATTTTTTGGGTGTAGAAGTTCGTTGAAGTGATAATCCTTACATTGGGTTTTTAGGGCTTTCTTCATGTATGCGATGTTTTTCTCGCAGCATTATCCGCTACACTTCATCATTATTGAATTTTATGTGTTGTATTAAAATCCCTTGCGTATGCACAAACAAACATTGTAGTCGGCAAACTTTTGAGCTTTTATTTTGCGGTACGTAGTAGAACAATATTTGGTTAGTTTTTTTTGTTTTTGAATTTTCAACGGTTTTTTGTTTTCTTTTGATTTTGATTTTTGCAGAATGATGAGATTGATGCAATTAAGATTTTGCAGAATGATCTCACCATTCCTTATGCCCGTCATTTTGCTAGCTTTCATCCACCATTGGTTATGAACACAAATGAGGTGGAAAGAGAGAAAGGACATGTAAGAAACGAGAGGGTGGTAGGTCTAGGGAACATTAGATCTAGGACAACTATCTTAAAAGATGTGATCCTTTAGATTTCCCAAGTTGTTCCAATCTTTTGTACGCTAGGTAGTTTTAGTCTTTGATTATTTGAAAGAGTAGAAACTCCCTTCTTGGCAAGAAAACTAACAGTTGAGTTTGTTTCCATGTAACAATTTTGAATGGTGTAAGGTCAAAGACGGAGACAAGACTTCTAGGTAAGATACAAATAAGAATTCTTTCCTCATTTATTCCAGCAATTATCATGGTACAATCATCCTCAAATGAAGCTTATCAATGATCTTCTCAATGCCCATGCTCAAACAAGGTGTAAGGACTTGAGTCTATATTAACCAAGTTTGGAGTGAATCCATTTATTTGAGGTACTTTCCAAGCAAAGACACTAATGACCATATTGTTATCAATTGAACCGATGTTCACACTATAGCACCTAATTTATCATTTGCCTCTCCATAAAATTTGAGTTCTATTGGAATTATGTTTGGAAGAAATGTCATTAAGTGAGACTCCTTTGGTGTTATCTTCGCTAGCCTTCTAGAATATAGAATAGTAATTTACTGCTTAATGTTGAGGTAGTTTAAATGATTGGTCTTGCTGGAAACTGTTGTAATTTTATTTCACTTTTCCATCTTAAAAACTTGATCATGACCAATGGAATACTTCTAGTTTCTTTGGTAGTAAACTAAGATCCAGTTCCCACCCTTTAGCTCGTAGTCTAGAAAATCAACTTTTGCACATTCAATGCTTTTCCAAAACCTAATCATGGATGATTTACATTCTACACCAAACATTTTCATTTCCTACAAAAGGGTAATTTTAGATTTGTTATTTAGAATTCCTCTTCTTAACATCTGATGTTTGTTATGGCCATTCAAGCCCTTTAAATAATATGACAAGAACTGTATCTCCTGGTTCTATTTGCTTCTACATGATTTCTTAAGGTTATCCATACTGCCTTCCAAAAATCCTGGCTTTTGATTTTGAGGGCCAAAGCTCATTTATGCAGTTGGACCTCAACCTCATTTATTTGTATTGCTACCTGGTTGTTAGTTTTATGGATTGTTGAGGTCTCTTTGTTGTTAACATTAGGAGGATTTAGCCCGAGAAACTTGCTTCTTCAAGAATATTGTAAGAGTTGCCTTTTGAAAGTTTCATGTCACAAAGTACTGAGGGATCTTAAATGCTACATGTGTTGGCAACAGACATGTTTCTTTGAATTGAATTGTTTAAAAAAAATTGTGGTATTGACACTATCCAAGATTAATGGGGCCTTTAACATTTCTCTCACAATTTCGGTCACTTAATTTTGCTCTCTGCTATTGAGGCCTTGCCTATAGCTCAACACTGAAAGTGTAAAGGAGAATAGTAGAAGTTTATACACGGGTTAGAACTAGTTTTTTCTCATCTCTCATTCAATTCTGACATCTCAAATCTTATAAGATTCGTTATTTGTAATTTTCATTTTTGCTAGTTCCTTGATCCAAGCTTACAACCAACTCTCTACCAGTCACATTTAGTCATTTGTAACATTCACTATGCTTCACTAATAACCACTGTGTTAGTTATACTCATTCACACTCGTGCAAGAAAAAAAATGTTCTTAACCTGAGGTATTCAACTGAAAGGTTAGAATTTATTTTTTGTTATTAGTACTTAGTTTATTAGTTTCAAACTTTTATAAGTACTTTTCAATTCATTGTTCATAGTAATTAGTGTTGGTATTTAGATTACTAAGATTTTGACAATGATTTGAAATTCACTAAACACAAACAACAAAAATTACATACTATTATGAAGAATCAAGTGCCAAGTACACTTAGTGTACAGTTTTCTATATAAACTCTGAATTTTTGTACTGTCCTCTTAATTTCAAACCTCAAATCTTCTACTAACAGAAAATACGAAACCTATATCTGGTGTTGAAACTATGAAGGAGAATAGCACGTGTTTTATACATAGGTTACAACAAGTTTACGTTGCAATTATTAGTTTGCGCTCTTAACTTGAGGTACTCAACTCAAAAGTTGGAAATTATTTTGTGTATCTGAGCCATGAACAACGAAAAGTCTTTTTAGCTTTATTTTTTTTATCCCCTTGCACACTACTACTTGTATGACTCAAAAAAGCTAGAAACTGTTATGGACCACTCACAATATGTCAACTGTAATATGTAAATGTTGTTACCTGAAAATATTCACCTTAGCCAATTTATGGTACTTGGTTTCTGCCTTCAAAACTATTTTATTGCATTTTTTGTACACATTTAATTCAAACTTTGAATTTCTTGTGACTTTATTGCATGAGTGTTCTCCATATGGCCTTGTGAGTTGTTGATTGTGCTTCTTTTGTCATTATAAAACTGTGTTCTTATATCATGCTCATCGTTTGGTGATTGTCATAACTTCGTGACAGGGCATGCAGTCTTTAACCATTCAAACTTGCACTTTTGTTTTTCCTTACAACTGAGATCTTTCACCTCCTTCCTTGTCACTACAACTCCTGGTATGCCTTGTCTACATTTCTACCCATTGCCACTTCAGTCATTTTGGCCTCACCATCATAGTTACTTCTCATGTCACACTTTGATTGTCAACTACCATGATTTTTGTTCCTTGAATTGGTCAATAGTTAGTATTCAGCCTCATAAATAAAATGGATGTTTTCTTGTCACAGTCCTCTTCCTTGACATGAAAACTATGTATTTCCCTAATATCACTCATGAATTGTGATGAATCTTCTCCATTGTCTTCATATTCTTGTTAAGGTTCATTGCTTTTACTCATCATTCTTGCATTATAAGTCCCCGTGGATTTCTTTACTTGCTTTAGGTTTCTTTACACCTATGCCTTGAAACCTCCTTTGTCACTATGCTTGGACTATCTTTGTCACTCATTTGACAGATAAAACCTTCGCTTCGCTTACTGTTCTGCAAAATGTTGACTCCTTGCCACTGTAAAACTTTGGCCTTTACATAAGACTTGTTATTTTCTGTCACTAGTTACAGAAGTAGGGAAAACATTTTTTGTATTAAAGATAGTTCACAAAAGATTACATCAATGTAGCATTAACTAAAAAAATACCCACTAGAAGGAGCTTCAAAAACATTGATTGTCTATGGAGATAACCATCAACCAAGTATCATCTGCTAAGCATGACCCATATTGCAACACAAAATAATCAGATCGAGAGAGTTCTATGAAAACTATAAACTATCAGCAAATTTGAACTGCATCTCATGAGCCAACAATATTGTTGGTCACTTCAGCTCTGTCAGACTCGTATCTCCCCAGTGGGGGATCTATCTCAGGCACAACATAATGATCCCATTTTGGTTCATCTGTGAACTTAGGTTCTTTATTTATATCATCGACCTCCTGTTTGTTTATGTTCTTCTCCCTCATAAATTGTTCAATTGCATTTAGTTCCTCTTGATTCAGCATATCTTTATAGGTGTCAAAGAAATGAGCAGACTTGATATCTGCCTTATAAATCAGCAGCATGCCCTCACGAATCAATATCATGAATCTGCTCTTCGAAATCTCCAGCACTGTAGAAACCTGTAGCATAATGTATAAGAAGGCGAGTTTAGGATTAAACTCAGTAAGAACCCTTCTTGATCCACGAAAGACATCTTCATTCCATTTGAATCATAAAAACCAAAAAATATCACAACAAAGAACATACCAGAATGTATTAAGTTGATCATCAAAGCAATCTTAAAAACCAACAAGAACTTCAAACCAAGAGAGGCTAGGTCTGGTGTTCCATCTAACAGGGGATCCCACAAACAAGGACCATATCCGAGAGGCAAAAGGACATTCAAAGAAAATATGTGAAATAGACTTAGAAGCAAAGCAAATTGAACACACAAGCAGAGACATTCCCAATGACGATAAAACATTCCCAACTGCAACCCTCTTAAGAGAAATTTTCCACACAAGACACTTCTTTTTGGGTTCACTAGGGCATTTCCAAAATGGTTAAGAACAAAGGACCATTTGGACTCTCACCAACCACAACACCGGGACTCATTAATCCACTGTATAATCGTAGAACCTACTTTGAGCATCAAATAAACCTGCTTAGCATTAATATCAATAAAAGATTTTCTATCAACCCACTTCAACTGGTCAATGACTGCTCAGAGGTCATGATCTTGCTAGGAAAGAACATGAAAGTAGCCTTACAAATCAAACTATATGTCTTATTGTGAGAATGGGGGATGTTAAACTTAGAACAAAGTTCCTCCCACGAACCAAGACGACCACCAATAAGGAGATCACCAATTGAAGAGATGCCCAGTGATTGCCATATTCTAGAAGAACAACATTGAGTAAGAGCAAGTGATTTTTGATTGAGGACAACCCCCCACCATATTGATATATCAATAACTGCATAAGTAGGAAATTACCCACATGCATGTCTACCAATTAATAATTCCCTCACTTGTGACCAAGCTTTCCAAAGTGAGGAGAAAACAATAGAACCAAAAGGTTTAACATCAAACCCTCCCAATAACATGTCACAGAACCCCAAGTTAGACCAATTCTTTCCTTTCTTAGGCTTAGATCGACAAATGTTATTTCTGATCAACACCTTCCATGGCTCATTACCATGAATAGATTTAAAAATCCATTTATCAGCAAGAGCAATACCATGGGGTTTTAAGTCCCAAATACCCAATCAACCATGTTCCTTAGGTGTGCAACACCACTCCTAGGACACATTATGTCTCTTTGTATTCCTTTGTCCATCTGACCATAAAAAATATTTTAAAATCTTTTCCAATTTATTCACCTGGTAGTTACAGAAAAGCCATGTGGAAGCATAGTAAATGGTATGCAAAGATAAAAAAATTTGGACAACTTGGACTCTCCTAGCTAAGGAGAGGAGATGAGTCTGCCATTAAAGGTGCTTCTTTTCAACCAGAGCAAAGACCCAATCCCACATATATTTCAAGGAAGGGCTAATAGCAAAGGGAATCCCAAGGCACCTAACCACATTTGAAGGCCCAGCCCTACCCCACCCTTTCTCAATAAGCCAAGATGGAGGATTCTCATACCACCCAATCATAGTAGACTTTTGAGGCGCCACCTTAGCATCAGATGCAAGACAAAAAAAAAATCTTATTTGTTTAGGACATTGTCAAAACTGGCCTCACTAAGAACATGAAAAAGAGTTGTGTAATCAACAAACTGAACATTGAGCAATGAATTATTATCAGGCAATCTAATCTCTTTGACTGGTGGTCTCAACTCATAAGCTCTAAGAATATAAAATAGTGCATCTGTTGCAATAACAAATAACGAGGGAGCAATAGGACATCCCTACCTAATAGATCTCTGAAGTTGAATGGCTTCAGAAAATGTTCCATTAACTTCTATAATAGTGAGGAATCTTGGAGCAATATTTCAATCCATTTACAAAAGAAAAGGGGAAAGCCAAAGGCCTTCAACATACCGATCACAAAGGGCCACTCAATTCTATCATAAGCCTTTTCATAATTTAAATGTATCATTGCAACATCCTGCCCATCTTCCTTAGCCCAGTGCATAGCTTCCCAACTCGTATTCAAATTCTCTAAAATGTACCTCCCTTTAATAAAGCAAGTTTGAGTAACATAAATACTTTTCTCCAAAACTCATGTAATTCTCCAAGCAAGGGTCTTAGAAAGGGTCTCCAATTTTTTACCAAAGTTTTGTCTCCCCCTCTAGGAAGGATTTTGATCACCTCCTGGTTTATGTTTGGCCCAAGAGTACCTTTCTTAAATGTCTCATTATACACCTCCATTAATTCCTGATCAATCCAATCTATATTTTCCTTATAAAATTATGTAGGTAAGCCATCCAGGCTTGGGGACTTGGCATTAGCTAGGGATTTAATGGTGGTTTCAATTTCCTCAATAGACAACTCCCTAGATAACATACATGTGTCATCTTCGAAGATTTTCTTAGGAATCAACTTCATACACTACTCCAATTTCAACACATTATCTTGTTTGTTCTTTGAAGTAAATAGGACTCTGTAGAAGTCATAGAAAGCTTTACCAATTGTTTCTGGGTTATCTGTAAGATCACCATCAAGGGTAATCTCCTTAATCCTTTTTTTCTATTTTTTTCTCCTAATAATGTTAAAGAAGTAATTGGACCCTTTGTCACCTTCTTTCAGCCATTTACTTCTAGCTTTGTTGCTTTGTCCCTTAAATCTGATATGTATAATTATGCTCAAATCCTTTTTGGTTTTGATCAGTTCTCATTCTAAGAAGACATCATGACCCTTGAGTTGGAGACACTCTTCCACTTTATTAACATTATTCTACAATGCCTCTTCTAATTTATACCTGTCTTTAGCCTTCTTTTCTCCAACAAATTGGAACAATTTCTTCGATAAATTAGCAAGGACCTCCCATCTCTCAATAGGCTGCAAACCACTATTGCAAAATTTAGACAGGCAGGTAACCATTTTAATAGCACCCTTTGTTAGTAATAACTGAGAGGGGGGGTGAATCAGTGGCCTCAAAAATATTCTAATTAATCAACCCAAAAACTTAGTACCACAATATTAAGCCTCTAGTTATCTTCAGTCCTACAAGATGAATGCCTTCAAATATACTTATCAAATAACTAACCTTATTCTTAATGTTTACCGAATAGCAGTCCTTCAATTTATCGAATGACAGTAAATAGCTTAGAGTATACCAATCAATCTAGATTCGTTATGTAAAATGCAAAACACTAAAGTAATGACTCATAGACACATTGACACAGATTTTTAACGTGGAAACCCTGTTAAGGGAAAAACCACTTGGGACCGGTAACCCAAAATTTTCACTCTTCTGAAGTGAGCTCGG
>MU224951.1:5127420-5139361 GCA_018584345.1 Thuja plicata
GCAATGTACTATGCTTATTGAAACATGAAATATGAATCAAAGGACATTTGTACTACATTCTTATGAATGCACAATGTAATGATCAATGATGAATTTTGAATATGTAATAATTTGATCAATACTTAGATTACATGAACATCTGATAATAAATGTAGCAAGTGAATGTAAATCATCAAAAACTGTAAGATAGTTTTAACTGGGTAACATAAACATGCAAATTTCTGTTTTAGTGCCTATTTTGTTGTATGATTGGATTTTGGATAACAAGGACTATGTTGAGTTTGTGCCTGATTTAGAGGTCACATTGAAGCACACACATTTTGGCGCCCACCGTGGGGCATAAAAAATAGTTTCTGACCTCATTTTTTAACTTTTTTGACAGTGATTGGAACTCTGTCGGACGTCCGTACAACACTGGTATGGATTCTCGCGTGACATTTTACTTCAAACCACGTGAAATTTTGCTCTCTGTAGCACTCTCTCGCACGAAGAAACAGAAAGCTCGCGTGGGTTCTGAACTTTCTCGCGCACAACGAAGTACTTCCTCGCGCGAAATTTAGCAGACAAACATTTAAATTCCAGAATTTGCAATTTATTGATATCTTTTTTCTAACATTTACTCTTTGCTGTGATTTTTTGTTTCTGATTTCTACTGCAGCATAACAGTGGTTTGCAGGTTGCTTGTCAAAGATCAAAAAACTTTCTAACAGTTTGCTTGCAGGACGATTGTCGAAGGCATTTAAAAAACGTTGTGTTTGTTTGTTGTTTTTCATTCACATAGTTTAAATAGGGCTTTGTTAAAATTTCGTAAGGATCCCGATAGCAAAGTAGGGGAATAGGCTCTTCATTACATGGAAGTGATGCCCATGGTTGAAACCGAGACCCAGATGTTGCTAGCATGACAGATACTTGGGGAAGCATAGCAAGATAGCAAATCTTTAGCACTTCTACTTGTTAGGGGATTATGCTCTTCTCTCTTTGAGATAATTAGAAACCCAAAGAATTGTGGATTTGGTGGAGTGAAACTATCTCGGTGATGAATATGCTTGATGTGTTTGGGTAAGGTGAAAAGGTAGAGAAGTATGCTCTTTTCTCTTTGAGAGAATCATAAAATCAAACCCTTGAATCTGAACCAAGTTGTGTCACCTTTAGAGGGCCTGTTGGAAGTTGAACCTCCGGGAATGACCCAAGTGAGTACACACCTATCACCGGTGATTCCACCTCACTCTAATAAAGTCTGCTTTGTTGAAGTCTAAAGACTCCAAAGCCATGGTAACTTCTTTCTCATGATTTTGACTATCATCGTGAGAAAGCCTTGTTTGTTGTACTGAGTGGTTCCGCTCCCAGCCTTGCTTGCAAGGGTGTATGACTTTCAAGTGTTGGTGTGGCTGCGAGGCCCCAGCTCTATATCAGAGGCACCAAAGGTTATTATGAACAGAAGCCCACTAAACACTCTCTTAGTCAGATGCCTACCCGGTTCACCTCCGAAAGAAGACATAATCTGTGTGCAGGGAGAGGGAAGAATCTCTCCCCTAAATTCTCGACATAGGTATGCACCTGGATGCTTGAAGTGGTATATGACACTGGCCCCTATTTTAAGGGTAACCTTCGAACATATATACTTAGTCCTTGGAAACACCAAAAACATGGGCGCTCTTTCGAGGGTGACACTGCTATGTGAGGTGCACGCATACACATAAGACAATGGGGCACAGATTTTGTCTTCTCATCCAATTTTCTTTGTAGGGATAACTGAGTGTTTTTTTTTGAGTCTTAAACTGTCTGAATCATCATCAAATGAAGACTCCCATGATTCTGCCAAGTTGCTTTGTCCTTGGTAGAACTGTTTACGACTTCTGTTTGTGTCACTACTACTTGATTGAAACTTCGTGTTTGTAAACGAATGCTTGTCACCTTGAAACAGAGATTGCTGATTTGTATCATCATAAAACTTCCCTGAACCTGGAAATTTCGTCAGAGGATAGTCTTGGCTATGTCTCAAAATCTGGTTTTTATCTTGAAAATTGAGTCCCTCTATCTAAATTTAGTGTTTTCTCGCGTGAACTTTCAGAAACCTAGCACTTTCTCACGCGAACAGGCATTTTCTCACGTGAAGTTGAGCACTTCCTCGCGCGGCGCAGCACTTCCTCACGCGAATATGTAGCCTAGCGTTCAAAACAATGAGATTTTTCCCACTAACTGGTGAATCTTCTGCCTGATCTAACTTTTGTCTCGGTTTGATTTCTTGTTTCCCTATTGTCTACAGTCTGAAACTGGTTGTTTCGAGTTGCGAACTGACTGATTCTTACTCAAACTTGTCTTGTCTCTTTGTCTCTATCCTATCTTTTTTTTTGTGTTTTTGTACCTTGCGACACAATAGTCATATCTTGATTGTTCTAGCCATACTCTCGATGAATCATGTCGGGTGCATCTCACACCTTGGCTATTCTAGCCTATTACCTCTTTTTTTTCGATATCTCTAGAGACAGAGTTCTGAGTCAGATCTTAAATTTCCTCTTGTTTCATCTTTGTCTATGCCTGTTACGACTAGGAGCGGCACTATTTTTCCCATACACGGTTCCCAGAGTAGGTAGAAGTAAACCTCACAATCGAGGAATAGATCATTCTGAACCCACCATTCAAATTGATAATCAAGAGGGATCCTCACATTCCTCGTCCAAGTTCAGTATAGATTTGAGTCCGAATCAGAAACCAGTGCTTCAGCTATGTTCTAATCCTTTGTTTCAAGATCAGCATAATCCATTTCTTTCAGATCAACAAGGTTTCAGAAAATCACCCGTTTGGGTTGATCCTATTGGTGATCCTCACTGCCTTAGTGATCCTTTCGAACATTTCAATCCTTTTGATTCACCGAGAGATACATTGAATACAAGTTCTCAACGCGATACTCACACTCATACTGAAGAGGTGCACACGGCACAATCTCATGTTAACATGGCAACTCCTTTCGATTATCAATATAACGGAGGTAACGATCAATCCCAAAATGAACAAGGTCATCAAGAAGAAGAGCATCGCCAAGGTCAAGATCAAACTCAGAGCATTTACGAAATTCTTGGTAATGATGATGAGCCAATAACCCAAAATGACATAGATGCTGCAAAGTCTAATAAATCTCTCATCAAAATGATGGAAATACTCCTTGCGGAAGACAGAAAAATACTTTCTAGATTTAGCAAAACAAGGAGTTAAGTTACCCGCAAACTTCCAAGTCAAAACGCTTGTAGCTAAAGAAGAGGAAAGTGACACCTCCAAATTGCATAAAATAATTCAAGACATGCAAGGTCAAATTAGCCAACTTATGAAGGATAAGGACAAACGCATGCAACAGTTCACAATGGAAAGCATATGTCCTTTTCCTTTTGACAGGAGTATTATTATGCCACCTTTTCCCAAAGGTGTAGAGCTCTCTAAATATGACAAGTATCTGGGTACCATTGATCCTCAGGATCATTTAAGAGAATTTGGTGCCTTATCGATGGAGTTTATATGATCAAACATATTGGATGCGTCTTTTTCCACGAAGTTTGGGTGGACCTGCCATGGAGTGGTTTTTGCGACTACCCACTGGCATCAAGACTTTTGATGAGATTGCCAATCTCTTCATACAACACTATTCTCACAATATTCAGCATCCCGTCAACATAAGGGACCCTTGCAACCTCAAGCAAAGGCAAGGGGAACCATTCTTGATGTTTTTCCAAAGATGGAGACAACTTTGCACTAAGTACCCTCGCAAAATACCCAAATCTGAGAAACTCGATATCTTCTTGGATAATCTCACCCCTGATTTTGGGTATCAAGTACAACTTCAAGGTCCTCTTAATTTTGATAGCATAATAAAACAAGCTATGAGGATAGAAGCATTTATGGTTAAAAAAGGTGAATTGATTTTGTATAAAGATAACAAACAAAGTTCCTCATTTTCCAATAAAGATAAGGGGAATTTTTCCAACAAAAATAGGGATGTTGTGAATGATGGGGTGGTTGATAATGTGACTCCAACTCCTTCAAAACCGGTCTTCAATCTCACCTCTGGTATACAAGCGACCAAAGCTGTTGAAAAGGCTGCAACCAATACTCAATAGCCTTCTATATTTTCTGGCAATAAACCTTGGGCACCACGACCCAAGCATGAGTTTACTTCTTTGGGAGAACTGCTTGATGTGGTTTTCAAAACTTTGGTGCAAAATCAGATTCTTTCTCCTTTGGAAAAACGTCTATACGATCCGCAACCACAACCTCATTGGTGGAATGAAAATGCATACTGTGACTACCACTAAAACAAAGGTCATAAGACTGCTACTTGTCTTCATTTGCGTCATAAAGTCCAAGATTTGATTGATAACAAGGTTATTGTTGTGGAGAATCATAACAAGAATTTGGATCATCAGGCATTTAAAGATCCCTTTCCTCGTCACGAGAAAGGCGATTCCTCCAACACTCAGAACAATAATGCCAAAGTTAATTATGCACATACCACTTATGATAATGTTATCAACATGATTGAACCTGTGGAAGTGGAATATTGTAACATGTTTACTAGCAATGGGAATGGGAATGCTCCTAAACCCAAAGCCTCGTTTGTCTTGAGAGGCCCTGGGTCTCGATTATCTGATTCTAAAACATCTCGAGATTGTGCGAACATTGTTACTAGATCTCATGCTAGAATCACTATCAAGGGTCCTGACCCTCCTGTTACTGCATCTACACCAAAACAAACTATGGATAAGACTGTTGTTGGCTCTGCCAACAAGACCACGAAGGCGGTCCCTACGCCTCCTACTGCTGGTTATAGCATTCTTGACCAGCTTCAAAGAACCAATGCTCAAATAACTATCTTTGAGCTATTGAAGATCTCGCCTGCTCATAGGCAGATTCTGGACAAATCTCTCACGGAAGCTAATGTCCCCAAAGACATCAATCTGGATCAGTTTCAATCCATGGTGGGTCACTTGACTTCACTACATTATTTGTCCTTCTCTAAAGAAGATGATCACTCCATTAGTCACCCGCACAATGCTCCTCTGCACATAGAAGTCATGATCGAAAAACAACTAGTCCGTCATGTCCTTATTGATAACGGTGCTGGTCTTAATATTTGCTCTGCTCACTTTCTTGCTCAGCTAGGTTATGGCGAAGATTGCATAGATTCTCGCAAAAGAATTACCATCAAGGCCTATGATGAAGAAGAGAGAAAATCTAAAGGTCTAGTTGTGCTACCCATTCGGGTTGGACCAGTTGAAAGAGACATCATATGTTAGGTGCTAGACCTTCCTCTTGCATATAATATCTTGCTAGGGAGACCATGGATCCATGAGATGCAAGCGGTTCCTTCTACATACCATCAGTGTATTAAGTTTTCTTTTCAAGGCGTAGAGGTGACAATGCCTTCCAGTATGGGCTCTTCTTGTAATGCGCTCACTCAATCAGCTGAGTCTTGTTCCAACTAATAGAGAATACACAGAACTATGTGATGCCAAGCTCAGAGACATGGAACAGACATTGAAAATCACAGACATAGGCATGGGAGGATATCAAATAGAACCCGTGCTATCTTTAGCAGCTCTACCTCCATCTCCTCGTTCTTATGGGAGACCTTCTAAGAACAACAAATCTTCTCCTACTTCTCAGATAGTTTATGATGGTGTCTTTATACGGTCTTCTACACAATTGGAAGATGAAGATGAGGAAAAAGCTATTAAGGCTTGGCTTTGTAAGGGAAAGAACATAGCTGAACAGACTGCCCCGACTCGTGAACTAAATCCCAACAATGAAGGTCTTAATATTATGAAACATTTTGGGTACAAAGGGAGTGGCCCAATAGGGGTGAACGGTAATTGGTTACTTGAACCTATTAAAGCTATAGGTCAAAAGACAAAAGACACCACTGCTTTAGGTTTCAAAAAGGTCTCGTTCCATCTAGGGATCAATAAATTTGTGCCAAAATTAGAGCCTTCGCCAGAACCTAAAGGCATAGCTGCAGTTGACACTATAGAAGATAGCTCCGATGAGGATTGCTTTCCTTATCCCATTCCTCCAGACCTGGCAGCATTCTTTGCTGAGCCAGATAATTTTGTACTGCATGCCAGTATAGTCGAGACTGACAGCGATTCTGATAAAACCACTCCATTTGAGGCACTAACCTATGAACAATGGAAAGTGTTGCAAGATCCTAGTTTCCAAGGTGAATGATATATACCACCAGAATTTCAAGAACGGTTGGCACAAGAACAGGCTAGTGTTGCAAGAACTCAAAAAACTTCATGGTGCAAGCACCCAAGTCAGAGTTCGGATACAGACTCTCATGAATATGAGTTTGATAGTTTGTTAAAAGGATCTTATGAAAAACTTCTCGACGTAAGTGAGGGGTCTAGCGAAAGGTCTAATGAGTCTGAGTCCATGAATGTTAACGTGTCTTCTACTTCAGTCGTTAGGGGTCAGCAAGATTCGAACACACCTTTGGATGAGATCGATTTAGCTCTCAGCTTGCTAGTTAATGCTTTCGATGACTATACTGTGAACGCACTTGAACCTGTTACATCTCTTTCACTCCAACATCCTGAGTTAATATATCAGAATTCCCCTTCTTCATCTAGTGAAGTCCTTACATTCCAGAATGATTACGCCCTATCCTGCTACAATCACGCTGTTGAACCTGTGACGTCCTCCACTAGTGAAGAAAGTGTCAACGTGACCGAGGCTAACATCAAGTATCTTAGTCACAAAATTAAAAGAAGAAAAAATAGGCGTTCTGATGGTGAAAACCACATTGTGGCAGTATCAGAGCCAAAAAAAGTAAAAAGAAAATATGTATCTGAAGGTGAAAACCTCTCTGAGGCGCCTGAGGATGAGATACTTGATGCACTTCTGAGTCACTTCCAGGAACGTTCATCAGTGTTAATTGAGCCAACTCAGGGAGTAAATCTGGGAACAGAAGAACATCCACACATCATTCATGTGGCCAAGTCATTATCTACAAAAGAACTTAAGGAATTCACAAACTTCTTCCAGGAGAAAAAGATAAATTTTGCATGGACATATTCTGACATGCTGAGTGTGGATCCTGATCTCATTATGCATCACTTATCAATATCTCCTGGTGTGAAACCAGTCAAACAAAAACTTAGAAAGATGCATCTGCATGTGGCTTTACTGATCAAGGCAGAATTGGAAAAACTTCTAAAAGCTGGGTTCATTCGAGCGATTGATTATGCAGAATGGATCTCTAATATAGTCCCAGTAACTAAACATGACAAATCTATCAGAGTCTGTACAGACTTCAGAGATCTAAATTTGGCATGTCCAAAAGATGATTTTCCACTTCCCAACATTGACATGATCATGGATATGACAGCAGGATATGAGATGTATTCACTAATGGACGGTTTCTCTAGCTATAATTAAATCAAAATTGTGCCAGAGGACCAAGAGAAGACTACTTTTACTTGTGCATGGGGTACATTCTATTGGAATGTTATGCCTTTTGGTCTAAAAATGCTGGGGCTACTTATCAAAGAGTTGTCACTACCATATTTCATGATATGATGCATAGGACATGGAAGAACTATGTGGATGACACACTCGCTAAAAGTATGGAAAGAAAGACACATCTCACTGATCTAGGTCCTATACTAGATCGTAAGGAAAAATTTAGGTTGCGTCTTAACCCTAAGAAATGTGCATTTGGGGTTACTTCAGGAAAATTACTGGGCTATATCATCTCTGCGAAGGGAATCGAGGTGGATCCGGCAAAGGTACAAGCTATTATAGAAATGCCTCCACCTCGTAATATCAGACAAATTAGAGGTCTCCAAGGTCGGCTCCAATCTATCAGGTGTTTTATCTCGTAGTTAGCTCACAAGTCACAACCATTCACCAAAACTCTGCATAAAGGTGTGACTTATGACTGGAACAAAGAATGTGAACAAGGCTTTCAACAGATCAAACAGTATCTAGCCAATCCGCCTATATTGATGCCTCCTATTCAGGGGAAGCCCTTGATCTTATATATCTCAGCTACGGAAACATCCCTGGGTGCTCTATTATCCCAAGAAGATCAAAATCATAAAGAAAGAGTCATTTACTACATCAGCAGAACATTGGTCTCTTACGAAATGAATTATTCTGTAATTGAGAAAGCTTGCTTAGCAGTGGTGTTTGCTTCCCAGAAGTTACGACACTACATGTTGGCTCACACTACAAGGCTAATCGCAAAAATTGACCCATTAAAATACTTACTCAGTAAAGCTACCCTCACAGGTAGACTAGATAAATGGGTCATGCTTCTTAGTGAATTTGATATTGAATATGTTGAGAGAAAAGATATCAAAGGGCAAGTGATCGTAGATCAGTTGGTTGAAGCACCTCTTACAGATCATCAACCATTAAGGATGGAATTCCCAGACAAGTCCATCATGCTTCTCACGCATCAAACATGGACAATGTTCTTTGATGGATCATTCACCCAACAGGGGTCAGGAGGTGGAATTTTGTTTATTACACCTCAGCGGTATTCCTTACCAAAGGCATACAAAATGATGTTTCCTTGTACCAATAACACTGCTGAGTATGAAGCTTTGATCAATGGACTAAAGATCGCTATTGAATGGCGAGTTGATGAGCTAAACGTCTTTGGAGACTCACAACTAGTTATCAATCAAGTGAACAACATCTATCAGACGAAAGATGAAAAGCTAGTGCCCTATAAAAAGATGGTTGACGGCCTTAATAAATACTTTGCACATGTTACTTTTCAGCAAATTCCCAGGGCGAATAATAAAGAAGCTGATGCTATGGCTACTCTGGCTTCTATGTTACAAATGCTAGAAAATGATTTCAGACACGAATTCCTAGTGGAGACGTTATGCTACCCTACCTATGACTCTCCTAACTCCCGGATGATTTGTTCAGTCATTGGACATGATTCATCCCGCTACCACCACATCTGCTCTTATCTTCGTGACCAAATCATTCCTGACACATATACTAGAAATGAAAAATGTCACCTAATCCACAGTGCTTCACGGTATTTCATCATAGCTAACGACTTGTATAGATGATGTCTAGATGGTACCCTCCTTAGGTGTCTAGAACCTTATGAGTCCAAACGCGCGTTAGAAGAGGTACATGAAGGCATTTGTGGTTCTCACTCAAATGGTCTGACACTGGCTCGTAAACTTATTAGAGCTGGTTATTATTGGCCCGATATGGAAAAGGAAGCTACATAGTTTGCTAAGTCTTGCAAACAATGTCAACTACATGGTAATCTGATTCATGCTCCAGCCTAGGAGCTTATTCCCTTCATCACTGTCTGGCCATTTCAACAGTGGGCTTTCGACTTAGTGGGTCAGATATATCCATCTTCTTCAAGAGGACATAAATACATCATTACCGCTATAGATTATTTTACTAAATGGGTTGAGGCAGTACCTCTCAGTGTAGCCGATGGCAAGTCTGTTGCCATGTTTATACTAAACTACATTATCTGTAGATATGGTGTACCCTCCTCTATAATCACTGACAATGGGGGACAATTCAAGAAAAAAGATCTGACAAATTTGTGCACTAAGTTCAAGATTATTCAACATTGGTCTTCTATTTATTACCCTCAGGGTAATGGACAGGCTGAAGCTTCCAACAAGACAATTCTCAAGATGCTGCACCGTACGGTACACAAATCTGGACGAGATTGGCATCTCCAGATTAATTCAACTTTATGGGCCTATCGCACCAGTATACGAACTCCAACAGGGGCCACGCCCTTTGCTTTAGTCTATGGTGCAGATGCAGTCCTGCCTATTGAGGTTGAGATTCCTACCTTGCAAGTCTCTCTAAAAGGCCTCATTATTGATGACGATATTAGAATATCTCGGCTACAAGAGCTTGAATTACTGGATGAACGTCGGAAGGTGGCGTTTGATCATCTCAGAGAATATCAAAAGAGGATATCTAAGAGCTATAACAAGAAGGTTAGACCAAGAGACTTTCAAATGGGTGATCTCATCCTGAGGGAGAACCCTAAGAATCAGCAACAGCAAATTCAGAAAGGAAAATTTGAGCCAAATTGGCTTGGTCCTTATATTATTACTGTAGTATTTGGGTATGGCACCTATCAGCTCTCCACTACAGAGGGTGAACAACTCAAAGAGCCTATCAACGCTCTTCACTTGAAGAAATTCTACAATTGAGATATCTTTTGCATGCTCATGTACATACTTTATTCTGAGAAAATCCTAAAAATTAGAAAATATCCTGAAAAAATGATCATCTTAGTGAAAACCTGGCAAACAGGCACTTTGATGTATCTATTAGCCTGGTGAAAACTTGGTAAACAGGCGCCTTGATAATACCAAAAAAATGAAAAAATACAAAATACAAAAAAATCAAAAAGAGAAAAGTACAAAAAAATTGAGAAAAAAAAATGACAACTTTTTGAATTTGGCAAGTTTCCCATGCGAGGAAATCTCGCGCGAGCATAGGGAAGGGGCCCATGCGAGGAACCCCTGATCCACGTGAGGAATCTGATTCCTCGCGTGAAAGGCGATCTAGGCCAGCGCGAGGAAACTATTCCCTCGCGTGAGATTGGACGCGACAGACCTTTAAAAAGCTTAAAAATGTACTAAAATGCTATAATTCAAGAAAAATAATTTTGAAATACAGGATTATGTTGCGATTACTTATAGGTGCGTCAAACTCCGGTGGTCGGTTGTGTCATCGGGAGTGCTCGAATCAGTGTAGATGCACAGGAATAATATCAATGTCAGCTGGAGCCCTCGCCATCGCTAAAGTCAAAAGTGAATAATTATTTGAAAATGACCCCTCCGGGCCTTATATAGCCTTTGAACTAATTTTTCAAAGTGCTTCGTTTTCTACAAAAATTGCACCCTTGGCTAAATGGATTGTTCTGAATCCATTTTTGTGATTGAAATCAAAATCTGACACTCCTAAACAGCTCAAAATCGCATTTCAAAATTTTGGGACCTACGCAATCAGATGCTTGTGTAGTCAATTTTCTGACATTGCTTTCTTGTCAGGATCATCTCTCGTCATCATTTTCTCGGCTTCTACAATCTTTTCATCTAGTCAATTCTAGTCAACTATGGTCAAACCTAATCAACAGGACCTTCTGATCGCTCTAACTCAATTCTATCTTCTCTTGATCTACCTCTGGATCCCTCTGGATCTTCGATCTTGTTTCTATCTACGATTTCTCGCTCTCATCATTCAGATGTGTCATCTTTCGATTTCGCTCCAATACTCAACATAGTCCTTACTCAATCGTTCAGTTCACAAAGACAAACATGAATTGTTCATCTTGCAAATTTGATTGAAGCGACTTGTTGCCTCCTAATTAGTTGGGGATTTCAAATTTACTCTCAGAACAATAGCCAACAACCTTGACCATTGCTAACATGGAGGATTTCTAAAGCATGAGAGGTAAGCAAATTGCCATTAATCTATGAAAGGAAATGCAATTAATCTAGAAAATGAATTGCCATTAATCTAGAATTGAAATGCTATTAAACTAAAAAGCTTGAAAGATGATGAAATTGAGATGCTAGATATGTAAATGAATTGCATTAAGAATCAACATATTATTAATCCAAATTGAAATTAATCTAATTATGCAAAATAAAGCTAAAAAGCATGAGAATCAATACAAATTTCACTATAATTTTGATGCTCTCTAAATCATCCTCCCAAATGAAGAAAAAGATGTCCAATATATAGAAAAGCCATGGAAAGAGGGTGAAGAGTTTCTTAAAAAGAAACGGTTGCCTCTTCATTTTTAGGAATTGAGATTGAGACAAAAAAGCATGAATTATTTAATTAAAAGGGTGGATTATTGCCACATGAGTGACCTTTCATATAGAATTATGGAATTCTTTTTGAGGATAATCCATTCAATCAATTAAAT
>MU224951.1:5139411-5150071 GCA_018584345.1 Thuja plicata
TATAGAATTATGGAATTCTTTTTGAGGATAATCCATTCAATCAATTAAATAACTATTCAATTCCTTTTGATGTGTATTAGCTAAAGGGGGTGGAATTAATTTAATTTAAAAGCACTTAGGACTTTAGGATTAAATTAATTAATCATAGGGATTTTTAGCTAATAAACCTTGATAATTTAGGAATTAAATATAATGTCAGATTTATGCAAATTTGGATTTTATGCATTTGAGACTCAGTCAATTAAAGTCAATTAGGAAGAGAATTTGCCTAGTACAATAGGACTTCGATAATGAGAAATTGAAGAAATGCACCAAAATTGATTAGGATTATGAGGTGCCAATTTTGGGGTGTTACACCTTTCATTATGGTTGCCCCTTTTAAAGAGTCGCAACCTTTTATTAATTCCTATGCTCTTTTATTCCTTGCTCCTCCTCTCCAAATGAAGTTTTATTCTCCCTTTTTATATCTCAACTTTCAGGTAGTCACAACTTTTCCTTTCATGCCTTTTGACCCTTCATTAACTTAACTAAGTTTAGTTATATTCTAATTTTATTATTATTATATCAATTATATATTATATTAATGACATATTATATTATTGTGATAATATTAATAGATTATATTATATTATTTATCTTTTTGTTTTTATTTCTTAATTTATTTCTCGATTTTCATTTTATTATTAAAATCTTATATTTAAGGTTACTTATTAAATATTTTAATTAAATATTTTTAATTTAATATTAAATATTAGTATGAGACAAGATATATAAGAATCAAATATATATTTTAATATCATTATCTATTTACTAGATTTTATTTCATTGTTATATTATTAATATAGTTAATTAAATAATAAATTATATTATAGTTTATTATCATTTATGTGTTCATATCAAATCTTATTCTAGAAAGGGGACATTAGAGTTCGCCCTTCCCAAAATTTCTTGTCCTCAAGCAATTAAATGGCTTCTCCTTTATGATATGATTCATGTACCATTTTTTAAGTCCTGAAACAATAATTCAAGTGCGAGATTAGAATCACAATATATTTACTAATATAAATTTACCATAATATTCAATTTAACATTCAACAATTAATTCAAAACTAGAACTTATATTGATTTGCGAGCACACTTTCATTTTCCTTTGTTAAGTATTGCTTTGATCCTTGATGCATAACCAAGAATGTCTTTGATCACTGGATTCCCTTCATGACTCTTGACATTTATAAGAAATGCTCTCCATCAAGGATATTTTGAATCTCTAGAGACATTTATAAGAAATGCCCTTCACCAATGATACCTTGGATCTCTAAAGACATTTATAAGAAATGTCCTTTACCAAGGATATCTTGGATCTCTGGGTTCCCTTTAGGAATCTTAACATTTATAACAAATGTCCTTCACCAAGGATATCTTGGATCTCTGGAGACATTTATAAGAAATGCCTTCCACCAAGGATAACTTAGATCTCTGGAGGCATTTATAATAAATGCCCTCCACCAAGGATATATTGGATCTCTGGAGACATTTATAAGAAATGTCCTCCACCAAAGATATCTTGGTTCTCTAGGTTCCCTTTAGGAATCTCGACATCCATAACGAATGCCCTCTATTAAATCCTTAGGGTAATTCTATCAGATCGGGCTTCCTAACCGTTAAGGACCCTCTGGATTTGAATGATATAAGATCAATTCTAAAGCGGTACCTAGTTATTCCACCGTCTTCTTTGGTGCGCTTCCTCTAAGGTTTCTAGGAAGGCCAATATCTGGTCCATTCCTCTTCTTGGAAGAGATGTCCTCTATCCAAGGTCTTTCACATATGCATATGTTGATTCATCAGTATCTACTAGCTATTGAGGATTATATCAACCCTCGGATATTATATCAATCTCAAATAAACGATGGGATTATATCAATCTCGAATTGTCATTCCTTTTGGAGATTATATCAATCTCAAATTGGCAACGGGATTATACCAATCTCGAATTGCCATCAATCTTAATTTGGCAACTGGATTATATCAATCTTGAATTGTCATTCCTTTGGAGATTTATATCAGGCTCCCTTCCTTCAATCATAGTTTGGAACTAAATCTAAGATTCATATTTCCAAGTTACAAGAGAGGGGGGGCCTTAACTAAATAAATCTAAAATTCACTTCACTGCTAATTTGTTTGTCTTGTATTTTATAGGAATAGATTTTAATTTTCTATCTTCATATACTTGTGATTATATTCAAGTTATATTTTTCTCACTGCCAATGAATTTATCTCCTTCTGTCTTTAATGTTTATGTATGAAAAAGATATGTATTTCTTTATATCTTCCTTGTTTGTCTTTTACCCTGCAGGATGGTAGGATCATGCTCTGATACCATTGTAATGTCCCCTTTCAGGATCATCTTTTTCTTTGCCTTTGCTCTCAAAATTTGAATAATAATTGTTTATTGTTGTTCCTCCTTTTTGTCTTGAAATTAAATCTCCTTTATACTTTATTAAAAATGCCACCACCTTCCATTAGAATTAAGTCACCACTCTTCATTGTTGCCTATTGAAAATGTCATGACCTTATATCATTGTTGCCTCTTTGGAAGAGTCACAACCTTTCAGATTTACTACCCTTAGGAAGAGACAACCTTTTAGAATTACCACCTTTTAAAAGACTCACAACCCTTCATCATGGTTGCCCTTTGGAAGAGTTGCAACCTTTCATCATTATTGCCCCTTTGGAAGAGTCACAACCTTTTAGATTTACTAGCCTTTGGAAGAGTCACAAACTTTTAGAATTACCACCTTTTAAAAGAGTCAACCCTTCATCATGGTTGCCCTTTAGAATAGTCACAACCTTTCATCATTGTTACCCTTAAGAGGAGTCACAACCTTTCATCATGGTTGCCCCTTTGAAAGAGTCACAACCTTTTATTAATTCCTATGCTCTTTTATTCCATTCTCCTCTCCAAAATGAAGTTTTCTTCTCCCTTTATATATCTCAAGTTTCAAGGAGTCACAACTTTTCCTTTCATGCCTTTTGACCCTTCATTAATTTAACTAAGTTTAGTTATATTCTAATTTTATTATTTTATATTTTATATTTTAATTTTATTATTATTATATCAATTATATATTATATTATTATATTAATGACATTATATTATTGTGATAATATTAATAGATTATATTGTATCGTTTATCTTTTTATTTTTATTTCTTAAATTATTTCTCTATTTTCATTTTATTATTATTATCTTATATTTAAGCTTACTTATTAAATATTTTAATTAACTATTATTTAATTAAATATTTATAATTTAATATTAAAATATTAGTATGAGACAAGATATATAAGAATTAAATATAGATTTTAATATTATTATCTATTTAGTAGATTTTATTTAATTTTTTATATTATTAATATAGTTAATTGAATAATAAATTATATTATAGTTTATTATCATTTATTTGTTCATATCAAATCTTATTCTAGAAAGGGGACATTACACATTCCAGCTAGCAATGTTAATCATCATTTGTATGTATTACGGGGGGTTTTCTTATTCTTATAAAGTCTATTGAAGCACTCTGGCATCTCCCCACTTTTTTTGGTATGTGGTTTATCAAAATTATTTTGTGAAAGTGAAGATCATTCCAAGCTTTTCCTTTTTTCTTTTTGACTTCCACAAAGGGTGGGGGGTCATCCTCCTTGGGAATCTCTTTCATAGTCTTCTCATATACCACAATCTCCTTACCAGAACTAACATTCATATTAGTAGGCTCATTATCAGAACTATATCTCAAATTATTATTACGGGTGTTCTCGATTCTTTTATTGATAGTGGCTAATGCCAATTCTTGTGCATTACACCACCCTTGAGCATCTCTTCCATTGGGGGTACCCTTAGATGCTTCCTCTTCATTCGCAGAAGAACCCCCCGCAGGAACCACATCAAATAGAGGATTGATAGGTGATGATTTACAATTACTGATAACATCCTCCTTCTCACAAGAATTGAAATTTTCCCGTCATCATTTTCATTTGGAATATCAGTGCCTAACACATTATTAACCTTCTGAGCAGTGTTATTGTTAAGGTGGCGTGGGTTAGAAACATTATTATGTACAACATTAAAGGATTCATTTTCATTTTTATTTTTTAACAAAGGGCATTATCTTCGGTTGTGACCATTCATTTTACAGTAAAAATAGACATTCAAATTGCCCAATACTTCAATATCCCAATATAACCTTTCCTCATCAAATTCTAGGGCAATTTTTCCTAGAATATCAATTTTAGGGTTAAGAGTGATAAGCACTCTTGCATTTAAATGGGGGAGGGTAACCCTCCATTCTTCAATTTGAATAATATTTCCCAATGGTTTCAAAATCTGAGGCAAAAAGGAACAAAATTATGCCAACACATTTTAATTTTGAGCCAATTTGGAGTAGACCTTGCCACAACTTTCTCCATATCCCCTTTGGGAGACCATGGGAAGGAACGAAATAGAGACTGCCCAACATTCCAAAACCCTTTTTTAGGACGCATTCTTACATGCCACAGGATTTCAAAAACAAAATGAACAAACCCTTATACATCATTCTATAGAAATTAACATAAATCTCCAATTTTTTCTCCCAAACATTATTAACCCATTCATCAAAAAACTTTCATTAGGGTCCATGCAGACAAAGAAAACAACAACATTTTTAAGTCTGTTTTGTTCACTTGTTATAGCTTTTATCATATCCTCATTCGAAGTAAGAGAAAGCACTTTCATAGACGAAGAAGGATACTTACCGTTTTCTCCCCCTCTGGTGTCTCTAGCTTCAAGGTGTCTTCCATCTCGTAATCCATTTCCTGCGGCCCCCATAAATCTTCTTGGCTCCACTCCATCGAAGGCCACGATTCCTCCATTAAAATCGGTAGACGAAGGATACTCGGTTCTATCTTCTTCTGTCGAAAGCACAAATTTATAAGACAGTTTTTGTGAATCTCCACAACCAATCTTCACACCACCTTTCTCACAATGTTTTGTGTTCGATAATCCATCACCTTTGGTGGTATTAATTTATTTCATACACCTTTGGTTAGTGAGCCCTGGGTTAAAAGGACAGAGTCCCCCCAAGTTGGGGGGATTACGAAAGATTTCACACATCCTAAAATAAATGACAAGAGAAACAATAAAGCAAACCAAAATAGGAAGGACACAAAAATCCAAGGCAACAAATGAGATCAAAATGCACCCAAGAGGAAAGAAGAGCCACATAAGCAGTTGCAGTGATAGAGAGAGAGAGGGTGACGTAACACCTTCTCATAGCACCTTGCCTCTCTCAATCGTCCTCAGCTTATCTGTGAGTAAAAAAGTCATAGCATCAAGTAGGGAAAAACAATTAGAATTCATGGTATTCAATAATATTTATAATGAAAATTTTTGCTACAACATTTTTTTTGGTTGGTAAATTTTGTAATAAGATAAACATTTACATATGTGAAATTCAAGTCTCATAGAACCACCCATAGAGAAAAACCATACTATACCATGAGTATGTACATAAACCAGAAAAACCCACCACTCATCCCACCTATCCAGGTAGGTGATCATCACTGATCAAAAGATGTAGAATAAAAATTGCAAACCCTATCCCCCTCCCTGGCATCTACACTCCATAGCCCAGCCCTTCATGGCTACGAATTATACAATTTAGCCATGGACATTACAAAAATGGATCAAACAATTATCAAAATGAGAAAAATTTCAAAAAACCTAGGATGGCATCCTACAAAAAACCTAAATCGTTGACATACAGAGTCGTGTAACTACATGTAGTGTCATTCATCCATGGTTGTCCTTTCCCTCAAGTGTTTCGTTGTCCATGTCCATGATTGCAACGCCTACCTCCTTTGCCACCCTCTGTGTCATATGATGACCCATCACAAGAATCTACCTCCAAAAGTTCACCAACTTGAATTTGAGGCGAGATTTATCCATTTGTCACACATGATTTATGGTATTTAGTTTCTTCATTCAAAACTATTTTATTGCTTTCTAAGTACACATTTATTTCAAACTGAATTTCTATGGCAAACTTTAAACAGTTTTGTCAATATTTTGGTAGGAACTTCGCTTCTTTGCAGCCTTGTTATTATTATAAATGTATTGAAATACTAAACAATGAACTTTTAAAAATTAAATTGAAGGTTTTATTTGTAAATTTTTAAGATCCTAAACATTTTCACTCACATTTTGCCCATCCATTCAACTTAAAACATCTATAGGATTTTGGGCATTTTAGCATATTTAATGCATACACCATTTTAATTCATCATAATTTTGAATAGGTTTATAATTTCAAGGGTTTTCAAAGTAATCACAATTTTTATTCATCTTAAATTCTATGCTAATTGAAATTTAGATGTGTTATTATTTAAATAAATAACACACAATATAAAATCAATGTTACACGATTCTTGAATTTTAAATATAATTTTTAACTATAGATAATAAGTAATTAAATTTGAATTGATTTTTATAAGAATAAAAAAATTAATACACAAAATATATATTTCTATTTCCATATTCTAATAAGATTTTATAGACCTTTGTTTGTTCGGGTTGTCTTTATTTTCAAGTCATACAATTATTCGACTTAGTTCAAATGCAATTTATTTTTGATATATATGTTTATTACTAAAGAAGTGTCATGATAGCTAAATGACTATATACTTGTGATTTCATTAAGTATGAGATATCTAAATAAGTATATATTTGTGAATATTTATAAGGTGTATATATGTTGAATATTATAAGAGAGATGGAGAACTTGTGCTCTTGTAAGAGAGGTCACAAGTTCAAATTCTTCAAGGGGTAAGGTCTGGACGCCTCGTTTGTAGAAAAATTAGGTGTCACCTATAAGGAGTGCGAGGTAGTCTCATATTATTGTAACCATATGTAGACCCAAAAATAGATGGCTAGTATCGTGGACTTTGAAAGCTCTTCTCCTTTCCTATATAAAAAGAAAATATATATTTCACTAAAGAGTTGGTAGGAATAATAGAATTAAGTTGGAAATACATTCTTAAGAAGATGTGAAAAAACATTTATAATAATCATAGGACAAATTTTTTCATGTAGGGTAGAATAAATTGATAAATCAAGAGTCCTTATGATATTCGTTTACTAATTAATATATGATTTATGATTGGTCATTAAAATTAAAATCAAGCATAGAAATATTGATGAGACAATACGATAAGAAGATACCAAAGAGAAATCAGGTATTTGATTTTATTATTAATCAATCAATAATTAATCATGATCAATTAAGTCTATAGCATGTGTTTGTTGGTTCTTGTCCATCATTATCCTCGACATCTACAACGGGTGGCTAATTTGGTCAAGCATTGATCAACTATGTGGCCAAAAATGTATTAATAAAATAATTGATCATATGGTATGATCTCTTTTGTTAGAATTGATTTGTTAACATTGTATTTTATTTATTATCATTTTTTTTCTTGAGGCGTCTTCCTTTATTTTAAATTCTCAAATTTTGTGAAGAGTTTAATTATGGTTACAAAGTTGAGAAAAATAACTCCATCTTTTCAACGTGGTATTTACATGTTGAATTTAAAATAAAAATATAAGAATAAACATAGAAGTATTGATGAATAAGATGAATATTTTTTTATAAACAAAGCACACTCAAATGGTGTGCTTCATTGAGGTGAGAAATCCTAAAAAAAATATAAAAATGCATTTGTCATTTAATTACATTAATAGGTTGATATATGTTTACAAACAACTATGATGATGAGTCAGTGGTTAACAAAATGATTTGATGGAAGTGAACCATCAAGAGGCACTCTTCTTTTAATTCATCTCCTAAGCTTGAGAAGATTTAAGGTTTATTTGTTACATGTGGGAGAGGTTACCAATATATCTATCATATGAGCAAGTGTTCATTTTAACTAAACTAATTTAAATAATATTCAATCAGATCAAATATTTTTCTTTATATACAAGGTTAAGTGTTTAAATAAACTCTACCCTTCAATTGATCATTTATGATGCAAGGTGCACTGGATCTTCAATGAAGGGGCAATACACTATCACGTGTGTGCATATTGGGGGATTTAAACTGGGCAAAAACAGGGGGCAATATATTGCCTAAATAGAGGGGAGGGTGATTTTTTTGGGTGGGGGGTGAGGGTTTATATAGGAAAACAGGNTGAAAAAAAGGGAGTTAGGGGCAATATTATATGAAAATAGGGGGATTCTTTAGTATGTGACGAACGCACGTGCTATGATTCAGCCTCACTAAGTGAACCCTTTTTTTACCATCATTTCCCTTTCATAATTAAGGTAAACAATAAGATGCTATAGGGTCAGTTTCATTAAAATATAATATCATGTTAAGATAGTTCTTTGAAATATTAAGCATTCTCATACATCTCTCCTCTAATAAAACTAGTACTTACTATAGCCAAAGCATATAAGAGAACATAAAAAATGTTTGCATTAAAAAATAGATCAACATGTCTTATTTGTTTGTGGATTGTTTTAAAATGACTTTAGGTTTAGTTTAAGTTCACAAGAATAAAATTTCCTTTAGATGTTGGTATATTGTTCCTAATCTTAATTTTTAGGAATTTATGCCCATTTCAAAATCCTACCATAAAGTTGTCTTATATGTAGTAAAATCTTATAGCCTATTTTGCATTTGCAAATGATCTCAATCAACATATATTTCCTCTTTACAATTGATTAGAAAGTTGATTTTTATTATGGAACTAAAGAATTTTTTTTAGCAAGAAATTGTGGGAGAAAGTGTCTCAATCTTGCATTCCAATTGTTCATTTTCATGTATTATGATTGCCTTCACTATTTCATCTTCTAGTAGTTTTTTCTTCTTGTGGGAGAGTTAGGATCTTAGCTAGAGGTTTGCTAGGTTTCATCTTTATGTGGCTTATCCTCATGTGAATAAATGTGCATCCCATTTTGAGGTGGCATTATTTAGCCACGTGTTGACATCTTTTGGTGTAATGTCATCATAACAAGAGTTACATATGATACCTTTAAGGACATTGAAGAGTGTGTAAGAGGGATCTTATATTGGAATCTTAATTAACATTATGGCTAAAGAAAACACGCACGTGTATACTAAGAGGTGGGTGAATCAATATATGATCAACTTTCTCAACTTTTAAATAAGATCTAACAAAAATATAAAATGCACATGATTTTATGTGGAGACCCTAGTGAGAAAACCAAGATGAAATATTGCATTAAGAACTTCTTACAACTTTGTAGGTACCAACCCGTTAGAGACACTGATCCCCACAACTCAGCAAGAGACAAAAATCTCTTTGGAATTGAGGCACCAACCTCCAAAAGAATGAAATGATGAATGTTTGACCTTCTCCAATCAAATTTGAGACACTTCAAATTTTTGCTCATAGGTATGCAAGTATTTGTCATTAGATCTGCATAAAATGTCGTTTGAATTTTCAAGAGATAGCTTATAAAATATGCAACAAATCTCCCTTGAAATCTAAATAAAATACCTTTAGATCTGCAATAATTTACCCTAGAGATGTGAAAAAATTTGCCTCAAGGTCTATTACAATTTGCTCTCTAGGTCTACTCTAGATATGTTTTATTGTTGGTTATCAATAGCCTAAATTATTTGCTCCTTAAATCTACATTTAACCTCTGCTAAAATCTTCTTTAACTCGTAAAGATATTCTTTGATTATGTGTTTGAATGACCTCCAAACATCTTATATTTAAACGCCCAAATGTCTCATCATTGAGTGGTTATGCCCTTTCAACCAAGTCGACCAACAAATATATATTTTATTTACATTTAAAAACATCAACAAAAGTAGTGCCACAAACAAGAGAGAGTTTTCCCTGACAAAATTGAGTATATATTTTTATTTAAATTCAATTACCTTAATAATTTTGACGCTCAAACACCCTAGGTCGAACACCATAACAAGTTATTTTTATTTATTAGTTTTTTTTTCTAATTTTGAGTGCTAGAACTACAAGGTCAACCACGCGCGCGCGCACACACACACACACACACACACAGATGTGTGTGTGTGTGTGTGTGTGTAAACATATATATACATATATGTGTACAAACACATATATATACATATATGTGTACAAACACATATATATGTGTTTACATACACATATGTATGTGTACATACACATGTATGTGTGTACCTACACATTTATATGTGTGTAGATACATATACATATACACATACACATACACATACACATATGCATGTATGTGTGTACCTACACATTTATATGTGTGTAGATACATATACATATACATATACGCATACACATACACATGCATATGCATATGCATGTGTGTGTGTGTGTGCACACACGCATCTATTTGTATATAGGTATATAAATATACACATGTGTATATATGTGTGTATATACATATGTGTGTGTGTATGTATATGTATATGTACATATGTGTATATATACATATATGTGTATATATACACCTATAAATGTACATGTATGTATATATTTATATATCTATCTATCTATATAAATGTATGTGTGTGTATGTATATATATAGAAGCACACACACACACACACACACACACACACACACACACACACACA
>MU224951.1:5150380-5182285 GCA_018584345.1 Thuja plicata
ACACACACACACACACACATATATATACACACACACACATATGTATGTATGTACATATACATATTCATATACATACAATCCACCAAAAACTCATCATCTATCTCTTGAGGTATATTCGTGATCTTGTTAGTTGAGTCTTGTTCCAGTTTCACACCAATTTTTTTATTATTCGTAACCCTCCAAATTATTTGTATCTTCTGCTCCCAAATTTGCCTCTAGCTGATTTTTTGGCTAACCTGTAATTTTTTTTCTTCAAACTCAAATCCAGTTTCTACTAAAAGAGAAATCTATGTACATATATGTATATGTATACATAAACATACATACATACATGTATGCATACATGCATGCGCGCGCACACACACACACACACACACATATAACTTTGTAAAATTTTTATCTTCTAAATACAACTAGCTGACTAAAATGCTCCCCCTAACTTCAATGTTCCCCATAACTGTAATGCTCCCTTTTATATAAACTTCTCCTTCTTTGACATCAATGGAAAGGGTATCTAGGGCTAACTAAATAAGGCAATGAATAGGTCCCCTTAAACACATGTTTCTCATGAAAGACTCAATGAAAGGATGACATCACTCCCAATTTATCTCTTAGGTACTCGAAGGTCTCTTTTTGAAGAGGCTTTGTAAAGATGTAGACAACCTACTCCTTTGTAGCCACATACTCAATCTTAACTTGTTGCTCAAGTACTTGCCCCCTCAAGAAATGATACTCAATCAAAACATGCTTAGTCCTTGAATGCATGACTAGATTATTTGAAATATTAATGGCACTTGTGTTACCATACATTAATTAAATGGAGTTTCGATACTCAACCTTAATATCTTTCAATTTTTTTTCATCCATAGAACTTGTGTACAAAATGTTGATCCTGGTATATATTCTACCTTTGTTGTAGACAGTGAAATTGATGCCTATTTCTTGTTAAGCCAACATACAAGACAATTCCAAGAAAGAATGCACCTCCACTGGTACTTTTACTATCATCAATACTACCTGCCCAATTTGCATCCATATATTTTGTAAGAATGAAATATTCAGCTCTTGGATACTACATTCCAAAAGTCATAGTCCCCTTCAAATATTTAAATATTCTTTTGATTTCATTAATGTGGATTGTACTTACAGCCATAAAAAATCATGAAAATATTGGATAAAATATTAATAACCTCTCATTAAAACAAAATATATCTGAAAGTATTCAATAAACTTGAATTAAATAATAATGAACCTGGTCTAGTAATATTAAAGCTCTGATTGAGAACTTTAAAGTATGAGATTTCTTTCTTTGTTGGCATAAACTGCACTTTTCACACCAATAATAATGTAGTTAGGATTTGGGTGTCTTCACGTCTCATTATCCTTGAGTGCCTTCCTTTTTAAAGTGCCCACATTTCCTCAATATCCATGATTCCTCCAACACCGGTGAATTGATATCAAACATCAATTCTTCCCTCTCCAAATGATAGATCAACCTCAAGCGAATCACAAAGAATAATCTCTTAAACCATCTAATCTCCAATGTATTCTTCAACATGAACTTTTTCTTATTTTAAAATGGCAGTTAGCATGACTGTGGGTGCAATGACCCCTATAGTCTTGGTAGTAGCTATACAAGTAACCCCACACCACTTCCCAAGGTGATACAACTTTATTAAACCCAATTTAGAACCAAACAAATCTAAACCCTATTCCCTTGATGATGTTAAAAGGTCTCATGTCCACCCCACACACAACACCTATTTTGAAAGCCTTATGTCCTTTTCAAATTATGATCACTCCCTTTTCATTTACAAACTAGTATAGTTTTCTTGATTATTGGTATGACTAGTACCATTTATATTGTCCAATATCCATGCACATTCTTGAATTAACACTAATTTGACCCTTGTATGAGGCCAAAAAATTAGAACCAAATGGTTTCCATTTTTCCAATCATCAAATAAATTGTTAGGGTATTCGCCCTCAAGGCAAAATCTACACCAAATGCTCTCTAAAATAATATTCTTTGGAAATTGATAGTGAATAGAATAAATCTCTTTTCCCAATAATTGTTTTTTAATCCTTTTCCATCTAACCTTAAAAGTAATTAAAATTACTTTTAATTGAATGTTCACCTTTTTCCAACTTCTAATTATTAATTACTTTTGAGGTAATTAATATTTCTTTCAATTGTATATTCAGCTTTTTTCCAACTTATTATATTTTTTTTGGTCTTTGGCCATGTACCATTATTTACTTTTCCTTGCGTTCAATAATTAACAAATTACCCTTTCCCCAATTTGTAACTTAGAGTACCTTTTTGAACAGCTTAGTAAATTATTATTATATTATTTTGCAATCCCCCTTCAGCCTGTAGGGAAAAGAAATAGTCTTTGGGTTCTCTGACTTGATTTAGTTCGAAAAAAAGGGCATTACATATTTAGTCATGATTGATATATTTCTTTATGTTTACAATTGAGTATGATAAGAGTTCAACGGTGGACAAATTAATTTGATTTATACAAATCTTCTTTTAGTTCAGCTGCAAGCCAGAGAAGATTTAAGATTGCATTGGCACATGGGGGAGAGGTTACCAACACATATGTAATCTTATCAATCATTTTTCTGCTACATGAGGTGGTAATCTCAAGTCACTGGAATACATATACCCATCATTACCCTACCTCATTCAATGAGTGATTGATTGACAAGGAGACCCCTTTTTGGAATTGTCTTTTCTTTTTCATTTTAGCGAATAATGGTAAACAAGATGGTTTTATAGGGCCAGTGTCATAGAAATAAAATATTATGTAGACAAAACACTTCAAAATATTAGGTTTTCTCATACATTTGTATTCTAATAAAAGCAGTACCTCATGTAGCCAAAGCATGTAAGAGAACAAAAAAAATTACATAAAAACTTGGATGAACATCTTATTGGATCATTGACTACCTTAAAATGCCTTAAATTTCTATTCAAGCTCACAATGATCCAATTTGGATGAACGTATTATTGGATCATTGACTGCCTTAAAATGCCTTAATTTCTATTCAAGCTCACAAGGATCTAATTTTGTTAAACATTAGATTTAATGTTATAATTTTTGTAAGAATTAATACCTTGTTATGTCATCAAAATTTTATCATAAATTTTCTCTACGTGTTTACTTAGAAACCTCTAAAAGATGGTTTTGCATCAACCATTGATCTCAATCCACATAAGTTTTCTATCTGGGTAGCAAACTGTTTTTCATTGCCAATGGAACTTCAAAAGAATTTTTAGCTAGAAATGGATTTAATGTCTTGCTTTGAGCTACAACGGACATTAGATTTATGACCTAGGTATGGATACAAATCTCCAATCATAGTTGTTCGCCTAGGATAAAATCTTACAAGCATAAATACGATAGAAATTTATGTTAATTTCCTACAAATGAACCCAGGTAAGTTAATCATATTCCAAGTGTGGTTAACATCTTTTCATTTTTATGCTACTTTTAGAATATTTCCATGATTTACACATGGATTAGAATACAGGCATATAAGGTCGTCTATGATATGGTTTACTACAAAATTATATTGATGAAAAATTTAGCCACAAATTGTGTCATCGAGATATTGGAATCGAATGTATATGTTTTTGTTGATCAGGCAACTCTAAGGTGGGATATTCCATTTTATATGGTTCCATTTAAGATAATTGATCTTCTTTATAAGAATCCTGAGGTATATACTTTTTACCTAAAAAGTAGCGTTTGAATTAAAGCCCTTATAATCTTCCCTATGTTATTTGTGCCCTCTCCTGGTGACTATTAGTTGAAATTTGTTGGAACAATAACTGTTATATGCACAACTAGTCTATATGGATGTAACTATGATGCAATAAGTAATTCATGACAATTTTTTCTTAGCACTTTGAAAAACAACTTTTAAGTTTTTTGTAGAAATTTTTTGATAAATCTCACTTTATTTTATTTTAGAAATCATATCCTACACTAACATTTTTATGAAGGTGGGTAGGGAATTAGCTACTCAAGCAGTTGAGGTGTAAATCATTTTTTGATTCCTTTGATGGAAATGTTTTTTCTGATTCAAGACCAAGGAGAGAAGTTTGTAAACCTTTTGAGATCAATGAGTGCATATGCTCGAGGTTCCTCTTTGGGAAAAATATTAGTTGTCATGGACACATTCAATTGTTTGATTTAGCACATATCTTGCTTAATGTTGTAGTGGCACCAATTCGTGTTTTCTTTTCTTTAATTAATGATTTAGACAGTTTTGTGCAAAATGCTTGGAAAGGGACAAAATGATTAGAAGTGGATACTTCAAGGTTTTATTTTGGCATATCTTATGATCGATGTAGCAATTTAGCATTGTTCGTTCTTAGATAATTTTGTGATGTGAAGTAAAATGAGAAACTGTACATAAGGAGTTGTGCCTTTTTTTTTCTTTTTTCTTTTTTTTTGGGGGGGGGGGGGTCANTTCTTTTTTCTTTTTTTTTGGGGGGGGGGGTGTCATTGTTTCGTGCCCTTTATTGAGATTGCTTCATTGTGAAGCACGAGTATGATATGTGCTAAACTATACACACCAATGGATCTAAAAGTAATTTACAATAACAAATTTGGCTAATCTATATTGATTCAAACCAATCATTTTACCATGCAACACTTTTAGACAATATAAAACTTAATGTACATAAAACAAAAAATTCTCCATATATAAAAAGGAAGATCAAAAATAAAAAAGGCTCGCATGGAAGACATGATAATAAAGGATATGCACTATCTCATGTGGATTTGTAAACATGCAGTCAAGCATAAAAACTTGTGGCCAGTGAATGACCTCATAATAGTGCTTAATGTCATTCACTCCATCTTGCTAAACATACTTCAGCCCATAATCAACTGTGCCTCAGAGATATCTCAAACATGCTTTGTTTCTATCTAGTGCATAGGTTCCACCATAAACTGGCTGAGGGATTTCATTCCAAAATAAATGTTTGGCCTAGTATCGACCAAACATATAAGAGAGCCTATCAACTGTCTATATAAAGTAGGTTCCACTACCTCTAATCTAGAAGCATCATATTATTCCAGTTGGTCACAAGTGGTGTAGACATAGGATTACAGTTCTCCATCCTTAATCGCTTCAAGATATAAAATAAGTATTTCCCTTGTCCAAAGAAGATCTCTCCCTCTTTCTTCCACAACCCTAATCTCAAAAAGTAGTGCATAAAATCCAAGTCCATCTCAAACTCTCCTACAAGATCCCACTTGCAATGTGTAATCAGCTCCTCTAACCCTATGAGAAATAAGTCATCAACATACAAAAACAATATGATAAGTTCACCCTTCACTTGAACATAGTACACATTTGAATCTGCCTCACTCTTGATGAATCACACACTCTGCAAGTAACTATCAATACGTGAATACCACACCTTGGGAGCCTACTTGAGTCCATACAATGCTCTTTTCAACATGCAAACATGAGAATCCCTCCCATGTGCTTCAAATCTTGTTGGCTTCTCTATGTAAATCTCTTCCTTAATTACTCCATTGAGAAATGTTGTTCTAACATCCATATGGTGAATCTTCCAACCCATATGTGCAACTACAGAAATTATAGCTCTTATGGACGAGTACTTAGCTATTGGAGTGAAAGTCTCGTCATAGTCAATTCCTTCCTTTTGAGAAAACCCCTTAGCCATAATATGAGCTTTGAACTTTTTCACACTACCATCTGCAACATGCTTAATCTTATACATCCATCTCGATCCAGCCACAGACTTATCTTGTGGTCGTGGTACTACCTCCCACATGCTATTCTTAATTATGGAAGAATACTCTTCTACCATAGTATCCTTCCATACTTGGTGCTTGGATGCCTCTTGAAAGCTAGAAGGCTCTACTTCAATTAATTCAATCATAAGTGTCATATAATCAAAATAACATTTGGGAGCCTTTATTTGTCTAACTGAATCTTGTGAATCACCAAGATATTCTTGGGCCTCTCTCAAAGTCTGCTTATCCACCATGTTTCTCCTCTTCTCTGTAATAGGAATATGAGGTTGAGGAATTATTTTCTCCTCTTGATCATCTTGTTCAGCTTGCTTTCTTTTCTCTCCAGCATGTGTGACTGATGTTTGAGGAATTTGTGCTACCTCAATCATGGATGATTTCTCCTCCTCATTCATCAAGCTACTAGAATTCTGAAGAGCCCTCTCCTCCTCGAAGCTCACATCTTTGTGAACAACTATTTTTCTGAGTACAGGAATAGAAACCTGATAAGCCTTAGAAGTTTCAATATACCCAAAAAGGATACCCTTCTCTACAGTTGGTTCTAACTTGGTTCTTTTCTCCACAGGAATGTGACAATACACAAGGTATCCAAAGATGCCAATGTGCCCAAATATGGTTTCTTACCACTGGATGCCTCTTTTGGAGTCAATTTGACCAATACTTTGTGAGGGCTCCTATTCTGCAAATACACAGTTGTATTGTAAGCTTCTGCCCATAAGAACCAAGGTAAGTCCTAATCATGAAGCATGGTCTTGGCTGCTCCAACTATAGTTGTGTTCTTCTGCTCAGCAACCCCATTTTGTTGAGGGTTGTACAGGATTGTTAGCTCTTTCTTGATACCTTCCTGAGCATAAAAATATTTGAGGTCATTCAAGATATACTCGCCTCCATTATTAGACCTCAGTATCTTGATCTTCCTCCATGTTTGGTTGTCCACAAGAGCCTTAAACTCTTTGAACCTACTAAAGACCTCATCTTTGTTCTTCATAAAATATATCCACATCTTCCTACAGAAATCATCAATGAAAGTAACATAATACTCATACCCATTCAAGGATCCTATTGACATAGGCCCACACACATATGAGTGTACAATATCTAAAATCCCTTCAGATCTACTGTCACAACTTGGAAAATCAGTCTTGTCATATTTCCCAAAAGCAAAACCCTTGCACACCTCACACTTTTTTGTCTTCATCTCAGGCAGCCCTGTCACTATCTCCTTGAGCACATTAAGTGTTCCATGGTGAAGATGAGCCATCCTCCTATGCCACAATTCTTCTTGCCCTCTACAACTGCTTACCAATACATGTTTTGGCTCAAACTGTAACCAAAAAAATATGCCATGCCTGACTCCAATCACTTTTGGGACTTTGGAATCCTTGTGACAAATATAGACCTTTCCCCTTTCAAAGGTCTAGATGAAACCCTAGTCTTCCAAAGTAGAAACTAAGATTAAATTCTTTGTCGTGATAGGGACATACAACACATCCAACACCAACAACAGTTTGCCAAACTCCCTCTGAAACTTGACAGTGCCAACACCAATTGCATGGTACTTGGTATTGTCACTAAGCTCAATATAAAAATCCAGCTTCTTCTCCTCCATCTTGGTGAAACATTCTCTGACTTCTGTCATGTGGAAAGATGCCCCACTGTCAATATACCATACCTTGTTGGCAAATAAACTTGAGAGACAGGAAATGAGTGAAAAATCATTCTCAAATCATGATGCAAACTCGTCCTCCTTGACTGTAATAGCAACTTGCTTCTTCAGCTTGTCCTTATTTTTCTTATTCTCATTCAGACATTGACTGGCATAGTGACCCATTCGATGGCAAAAAAAACATTTTATCTTGCTCAGATCTTTCTTCTGACCACTCTTGGAAGAAGAACCTTCTATTTTCCCTTTGTTAGACTTTTGTTTACCCTTTCTTTCAAGAGCAAGATTTTATTCATCTTGACCCTTCTTTGTCTGCTCTCCTCAATGAGCACCTTCATGGATTTCCTCTTAAATAAAATCATCCCAAAGCCTCGCCCAATCAGGTAGTCGATCTCTTCCAACAATGAAGTTGACAAACACTTCCCAGTGCTTTGAAAAACTATTCAGGCTATACACACCAACTCATTTTCAACAATCGTCTCTCCAATAGCAGTCATCTCATCTCTAACTTGTATCAATTTGGACAAGTAAGAGGTCACACTCTTGCCTTTGGACATCTTGGTATTATGCAATTTTTCCTTGAGCATCATCTTACGACTCGGGTATTCGCTCTGATAAAGTCTTGTGAGTGTATCCCACATCTCCTTGGTGATTTCTTTCCCTGATACATGAGGAATTAAATGATCTCTTACTCCATCAAGAATGATCCCTTGAGCCTTGGCCTCCTTGACTTCATACAAATCCAAAGCAATAGGATCATTCACAAGTGGCGTCACTACTATACTAGCATAGATCCACAACATGTTCTCCTTGAGAATAGATGTAATTTAAACCTTCCACTATAACAAGTTAGACACACCATCAAGCATGTCCTCATATCTTTGCTTTGTATTCAGTGTTTAGAGCTCTGATACCATGTTATTTTCTTATAACCCAGCTACAGATTAATTGCACAATAGATTCACAGACTAGAAACTCTATCTGATTTATAACAATGAATGTTTTAGGTTTATTAATAGAAAATAATAGCAAAAGAAAAAATAATAGAAGCCAATCACAAAAGGACAATAAAATAGATATACCCAGGAAACCCCAGTGTGGGGAAAAACCTGGAAATGTTGGATTTTCTATTCATCCTAACAACTAACTTTCTCTTCAAGAATACAATCAAGTTTGCTACATCAATCTTACATATATAGAGCCTAGTTGCTTAACTTAGCTTGCAAGAAAAGACTTACCTTTCTTTCTTTGGCTTTAAATCATATATAAAATCACTCTTGATTTTATGCAACCTCACAAACTTAGAAATATTCTATTAAAGAATAAAAAACAAAGTTGGTTCTAAATATCCAACTTGAGTTGCTTTAAAGAAAATCCACTCCACCTTTCGAGCTAGAAACAAAAATTAAAAAAGTGTGCAAAGGACCAGAGAAATAGGGGACCTGAAATCATTGCAATTGATTTCAGAAATGAAAAGAATCTCATGACTAACATATCCTTCCAATAGCATTTTGACAGTGCTTTAAAAATTGTCACTCTATTTAGTGGACCTTGTTTCCTCTTATGTTCTCATGCTTTTGTAAATACTCTTTCAGTTGTGGATGTCTCATCATCAGGAAGTAAATGTGGAATAGCCTAGTGCTCTAATGGTTTTAACTATCCTAAGAATTGAACCATCTGAAATTCATATGGCTAAAAATTATATCTTTATATAGAGGGTTGACTTTGAGTTTGGTTTCCTCTAATTTAGTTCCCTGGAGCAGAGGCTCAGTTAAATCCACTAGGATAGACGAAGTCCATCTTCTAATAATCCTGATACTACAGTAGAAAAGAAGAAAATAGGTTGCAGAAGTTATTATTGTTGGAAATAATGGGAAGTATGTACTAAGAGGGGAGGGGTGAATTAGTACCTTTAAAACTTTTAGTTAATTAACCTTTAACCTTATGTAATCAAATCTTTTCTTTACCAATCATATCTGATATTCTTTCTTTATGCATGTGATATTAATTCATAATCTTAATTGTATGTAGAAATTCATAGAAACATTCATGAAAGTAATTGACACATAACACAAGATATGGTAACGCAGAAAACCCCTGTTAGAAGGTAAAAACTGCGGTGGGGATGACACCCACAAAAACTTCACTATCTACAGATTGGAAGGGGTCGGTTAAGGCTTACAATTTTGATCACTTCTCATGATCTACCCTCTTAGGAGTATCATGTGGAAACTGGTTAAGGTCTACTCTATTAAGAGCTTTAGCAACACTGTTTGGTGTGCACTCGGTTAAGAGATTTACAATAGGATTGTTAAATCCACCTTTCTTGAAAGGAATTCTTCTATTTTCTACACTTGTTAGAATGCAGAAAAAAATACTCATTGACCTAAGTGTGTACAACATACAATTGCTAATTATAGATCTATTCAAGATTACATGTACAAATGTATCACCTAATGTGATTGATTAATACCTATGTTGCTCGGTAGCCCTGGTTCTTGGTTCTTGATAACCAAATTCATCTTTTTTTGTTTTGCTTATTGAAACTCTCAATCTGATCCATAGATGTGCTCATTGGCTACAATCATCCTCTCATCCATCTCAAATGAATGATTACAACATCTATTTATAACATAGATTGACCTAATTTAGTCTCACGTATTACAAAACTAACTATATGATCAAAGGTTTACAACTTGACCTTGATCTCCTAGTTTGCATGTTTTTAATAAGTTAGAATGATTAAAAAAATTACAATAATGTTTCTTTTTCCTCAAGAAATGGATTTAAAACAAATCAAAACTCTAAGAATAGAATATAGTTGTTTTATCTAACGTGGAAGTCAGATCCACTTTTCTCAAGATATAACTGACTTTCGGTGTCTGATGCTCGATTTTCTCTTAAATCAGTTTGTCTGTCTTTTGGTGTTCCTCTATTGAACTGTCTGTCAGGTTCCCTTGTTGTCAAGTTCCTCTGTTTCTTCTCTTTCAGTTTATAGTGTAACCTTCTTGTCGGGTTACACTTTCGATTTACACTGCGAAACTTGTGTTGTCGGGTTTCCCTTTACTTAGTACTTTTGGTATGAACTGAAACCTGACTTTTGGTGTAGTGTAACCGATGGTTCAAATAATTGTTTTCTCTTTGCATACTAATAGAAAAAATTATGTCATCAATCTCTCCCTTTGACATTAGTATCAAAAATTGATATGTGCAAAATACTAAAGTGTTTAGTATGTACACCATGTGTTTACCTTAGTTATTTCATGAATCCCCCTATGCATATGCCGATATAGTATAGTATATGTGTAGGTACACTTGTCTTTATACTGTCTCTTCCTTTTCCCCTTTTTTTTACTATATGTTTTGTACATATCATTTTCCTTTTCCCCCTTTTTTTATAGTAAGGGCAAAGGTGTATACCTATAGCTTATCAAAAATATGAGAGTGAGAGGTCTTCATTTCCTCCATCATCTTCTACCATTTCTCCTTTAAATTCTCAAGAGCCATATGCTCTAATGTGATCTTGGCATGCATGTCATAGATGTTTTCTGCTACAGACATCTCAGGGGTGGCAATTAGTTGTCTTGCCAAAATTATGTGTTGTTGTAGAAGTGTGAGGTTCGGTAATAGTAGAGCCTATATTTCGGTAACCTCTTCTCGACACTGTGATTCTATTTCCCAAAGTTCTTGTCTTAACCATTTGATTTCAATTATCTTCTCATAATGCAATTTGATTGCATTTCCATCTGTGGTTAGACTTTGAGCACTTGCATTTAGATCAGAATTGATCTTTGCAATCTTATCATTGTTATCCTTTGTAAATTTCTCTAAAGTGCATAGCTTTTGAATTAAGGAAACAACTTCAATAATGATTGGATGTAATTCATTTGTTAACTCTGAAAGCTTTACCTTATTTTCTGCCACTTCTTGGCTAATCTTTTACGTTAATTTATATTGGAACTTTTGTTCTGCTCATTCCTCAATCACCTTTTCTGCATCTACATTCTATGTTGTGATGGTGTCGGTTAGAACGGAAATTTGATCCAAAATGGGGGCATTGTGATCAACATCAATGTCAAGAACTATCTAGTTTAAGATATCCCTTGTGGTCTCCAGTACTAAGGAGTCTCGGTGCTACTTTTTAAGCTTTTCTTGCAAAGCTTTCCTTCGACAGATTTCTCCATATTCTTGGAGTGATTCAAAATATAAAGTAGTTGGATCACACTTTGGTATTTCTATTATCTCATCAAGTGTGACCTCCAACTTATTCTTCTTGGTTTTCTTCTTCTTCTTTTGTGATGCACCTGTATGCAAAACCATAGCCAGCTTTTCTGCTTGGTCTGATGTGCTACTTGATGACTTATGTGGTGTTGTACCTCTTTCTTGTTGCTCGGTGTTTTCCTGTCGGTTGTTTGAGGATGTCTCCTTATCTACCTTCAGTGTATTTGCAGCTTCGCCTTTGGTGTCCTTAGGCATGGTATCAACTGTCTTATCTTTCTCATCTTTCTCTTGTTGCACTTCATCTTTATCTTTAATTTGTGCATCTTTTTTGGTTTTATCTCCATCTTTTTGTTCTCCATCGATGACTACCTATTCATCGATTGTATCTTTCTTTTCTCCTTCTCCTGCATCCTTGGGTATGCTTGTATTGGGCTCTGGGGTCTTCTCCTTCTATGAGATTATATTGATTGCTTGAATCAATAATGGCATCTAGCCCAGTATGTGTACATGTGCAGAATTTGTTGTAGTGTCCTTTTTGTTGGTTTGGTCCTTGACAACAGTGACATCTTCATCTTTTTGAATCTCATATGCAGGATCTCCTTTGGTAATATTAGTAATTGTATTGTCTAGCCATGTTTCATCTGCAACATCCATATCCGTGTTGCCTCTTGTGTTCAATGATTCTTTATCAGTGATAGTAATATGTTCGGGGCTCTGTTAAGCCTGATCATCTTTGTTCTATTGATTTTCGGTAAGAGATATTTGTGGCTCGAGACTTGTATCCTTTTTAGGCATATCAAGTATCTTTCTCCATTTAGCCTCACTCTTCTTGTCTAGTTCAATTAGATGTCCTTGAAGCACTTGGTAAGCTCTCAACTTAAGTGAGAACCTTTTGGAGTGATTCTTCATCATCTCTTTAATTTCCTTCATTTTAGATTCGGGAGGCATAATAGATACTAAGGCTCTTTCCCTAATCTCTTTCTCAGAGTGTAAAGCAAATGCCCATCTTGTCAATAATCTATCCAGAAGTTCTTTTGGTATATTATCTGCCAATTGTATTGGAAGATATTTGAATATACACATCATTTTGATAATTGCCTCTTCAATTTTATTTTGATCCTTGGGATCCAATGTTAGCCATTTCTTAATCTTTCGATCATTCGCTGTACCTGATTTGATAATTGAAGCACATAATTCATCAACAGTTTCAGGAATCTTATTGTTTTCCTTTTGGAAAGATTCATACTGTTCGGTGTCCTCAATGTCTTCCCTATTTCTTAGGAACTTTCTTCTTTTTGTTGGTCCCCTTTTTTGTGTTTGAGGTTTCCTCTTATAGGTCCTTACTTGACCTTTCTTTATCGATGAAGGACTTGCGTCCTTTTTTGTCTAACTCTTGGTCCTAGATGCAGTAGTAGTCCTTGGTTTCTTTGTTGGTGGAGGTAGTGGTATATCTAACTCTGTGGATTCTAAGTCACTCTCCTTCTTAGCTTCACCAATGGGTGACTATCCCTCAGTTTCTTCTTTCTGTTCAGTTTCCTCTTCATTCGCCGATATCTTTTTATTCAAGTTATGGACCATCTTGTCTTTCTTCCTATCAATCTTCTTCACAACTAAGCTAGTTTTAATCCTTTCTTTGGCTTCTTCATAAGTTCCAAACTTGGGTTGTAATTTTTCTAATGGCTCATTTATCAATGCCTCAATAGCATTTGATGCTTGATCTATGTTCACCTCATAGTCAAGTGGAGATAGCCATATTTTCCTCGATACAGTTGGCTTGATGTAGGTATAGTCAGTGTCTACCATAAAATATATTTCATTCTTGAACATTTCTATTAACTATTCTGGAATCCTTACTCTCTTCTACATTCTATCTTTGAATCCAGCAAAGTATTCATCCATGACTAACTCAAAGTTATCTCCTAGTGATTTGATGGACTCACTAAATTGTATGGTCACTGGTCTTGTAGTGTACCATTTGACATTTCCTATAGATGGGAAATATTCTTGGAAATAGAAAAATATGCACATTATCAAAGATCCAAACTTACATGAATTAGACTTTGCATTTCTTATTGTCTTGATGTTCTCTTCTAATTGTCTTGGTAGCAGTTTTGACATATCCAACTGCAGTCCCTTCTTGACAATCTTGTATGTTGTATCCACTACTCTGGATGCAATTTTGTTCATCCTACTATCCTGAAAGAACTTGTATCCTAAGACACATGCTCCAAATTTAGTTCATCATCATTGATGGTGGATACTTTTAGTCCTCTTCCATCCCATGCAGCTCTTGTATTCTTCTCAGTTTCAAATTTAGGTGGGTGCTTTAGTACCTTTACCTTATCAGTTATGGGATAACTGGTAAGAGCGCGTATAAAATCCATGGTTATCAGTTTAGGCTCATCCAACCATATCTTTCAGTTATGTATCCTACTTAGTACTAACCGAATCCATTCGGTCTTGAACTCCTTTGTAAACCATAGGGCGTTTGTGAGCCCTTTTACCTCAATGTGCTTATGTTCTTCCTTGATAGTGTCATCATTGTTGCAAATATTTTTGAATTCTTTCTCAACTTCCAAGTCTCCTATCTTTGCACGCTTGCAGTGTATATATGATCGCACATCTTCGACGAGCAAAACCCTAGCTGGTATTCTGGAGAATGTACCAGCATTGTCGGGTTGTGAAGCAACCTCAGGACATATCTTGTAGTGAGGTTCCTCATAGGTTTAATTCTTCATAAGATTGACCTTATTCTTCTTAACATTCTTGAGCTTAGCGGTTCTTTATGTAGTTGCCATTGATTTTGAAATTAGGGCTTCTTCCTATAAATGAAAATAGAGTTCTCGGTTATCTCTGTTACTTACTTCAACCTTTGTATTTGTAAGGGATATGTTTGGAGTGTTGTGAACCAGGTTGGAGTTGCTCTTCAATATCTTTGCTTCATGCTTTGGTTTCACTTTGTCTCTTCAATCTAATTGCTTGGTGAAGAATGAAACCCTTTCATTGTCTATTTATAGACTTTGCCCTAAGTCGAGTCATTAATGCCCAACCACTTCTCAGTATGTGAAGATGGAGTCATCAGGTGATACACAATAACATTTTTGATGGTAACATGATTCTTCGGGGTAGTTGTTAACTTGTTATGTTCACCGACGGATTTCAGTGTATGGTGAAGACAACTTTGTCAACTCACATGATTACTGACGGATCTCAGTTTACACTAGTGACTTATCCTTTATGTGTTAACCGACAATTCTCGGTAAGTATAGACAACTTAGCTTTGTATGTACACCGATGCATTTCGGTAATTATTAACTGATGAGATTGTTTTCAAATAAATGTAACAAGTAATACCATAGTGCATCTTTAATCATGTTGATTTGGTATTTTAACTATGTATAATGGAACTGATGCAAAATATAACTTGGTATAATGTAGTTCCATACTTACTTGTTTTGCTTAGGTGGGGGTGGTGATGTCACCAGATCCATTGGATAAGGTCTCACCAATTGCATTGCTCGATCCAGCTTCATTAGTGTTTGTAGCTTTCCTCCACATTTTGTTTCTCATCTTCCTGATGTCTTCAATGTTGTTTCCATTAGCAAAGGTGTTGGTCTATGTCATTCGGTCTTTGTAGTCTTTCTTCAGATGACCAACTTTATGACAGTGTAGACATGTCATTCCGGGGTTAGTCCAGCTCCTAGACTTTCTTGTCCATTGTCTCATACATTTTGCAGATATGTGACCAAATCTTCCACATGTTGTGCAGTTTTTCCAAGTGTTGTAGTCCCAAACATATTGTTACCGAATCTTTTTAATTGATAGGAAGTTTCTTGACCTTTAGGCTTCCATGCTTGCTTTTTCTTCTTCCAGCATTCAAGAGATGTGTGCCCATGCATTTTGCAAGTAGGATAGTATTTTTCCATGTAGGTTTCCTTCTTTGGTTGTTTCACCTCAGATTTACATTCATATGCTTTATGTCCTTTCTTGTTACATTTATAACAAATTCCTATGGATGAAGATGTGGATTTAGGAATACCTTTCATTTTTCTTCTACAAACATTTTATGTGTGGCCTTGTCTTCCACAGTGATTGCATGTCAGCTTTCTTGGTCTTGGATTTGCATAAACATTCTTTGGATCAGCTTGGTTGGGTGATTCTCCATTCTCAGTATAGCCTAGTCTGGTGTTTTTGTTGGCTCTCCTTTGTCCATCAATAAAATCATCCATCCTTTTATTGCTTTTTTCAGCTCTCTTGATTGTGTCATTGTGTTGTTGTTGAATTCTTACTTCTTGTTTCAGCTTTTCATTTTCTTCTCTTAGCTCACTGATAACTTATTTTATTTCAATGAGTTTTGTATTCATTATGTTTGCCTCTTGACTCATAATAATAATTTGATTTGTGATCTCATGATGATGTTCTGTAAGTTTGTATTTTTGACTCTTTCTCTTGTAGCTTTTCAGTAATCTCCCTTTTATCATCAATAGCTAGTGTTCTCTCTTGCTCAACTTGTCTAGCATTGTTCATTGCATCAATCATTCTTACCATCTGTGTCTCTTGACCGATTTGTAAAGATTTCACTTGTCCAGCCAGATGTTGATTGATTTCATTCAGACTTGTGATTCTTTCTTCTAATGTGTCTGATGCTTTGCTAGTTGTAGATCTTGAAGACTCAAGTAGATATGGTATTGTAACCACCTAGATTTGGTCTTCTCTGACTATAGACCATATTTTCCTTAAGTGTGATCATACCCCTAATTATGTCCAGACAACTCTTCAATCGGCTGGCATAATTCATTCGAATCAGATTTAATCTCCTAAGTGATTTAATCACTAAATTTTATTAATCACCTTAGCCAATCAATCAAATCAATTTTAATTCAAATAAAACATGGCTAAGGTAATTAATTTAAAAGGAATTAAATAGAATCCCTATTATATCTAATCACTCGCTAAAACCCTATCTTCTAGCTTAAATTAATCTAATTAATTGGCTATAGTCATAATTAATTATCTAAAGCAATAAAAGGCTTAAATAATTAATTTTCCTATTTTTGAATGAATATATTTAATTATAATTCATTTCATTAATATTCCCCTAAACCCTAGCCTAACCTATCTCAACCACCTTAACCATGGGTTCAAACTCATCCCAACCTATTCCCCCCGTGCTAAGTCTAATCCTAATCTTAATCCTATCCTAACCCACTTCCTAATGTTGTCACATTCTTAATTTTATGATTAGGATCTCAACCCACTTGAGAAAGTCAACTTTCTCAAGCTTTACTCCCTCTAAGTCCACCTTCTCAAGCTTGGACTTACCCCCCTCACCATGCTTCTTAAATGATCTCATTAATACATTATTAATGGAGATTCCTCAAGCCCATGCCTCATCAATGCCTTTAGCATTTATTCCTCTTACACCTCATTAATGATTTTTACACCTCCATTAATGACCCTTGTCCCCTCTCTCTCTCCTCATTTCTTCTATAAATAGAATGAGTTTTTGAGCTCAAATGCCCTTAATTTTTGAATGCATTCTTATAATGCCCTTAATTTTAGAATTGAAAAGCATTGTTATGTTGTTAGGATTAACATAGGTTCATATTGCATTTTAGCTTCCATGTTTATGCATTGTTATACTCTTGATTTTTAGAGCTAGAATGCATATTTATTGGATATCTTTCTTAGTTTTAATTGAATCTTTCATGATAGGTTATATATGTCACTAAAAAAGGCATAATCTGAGGGTTATTATGTTATTTTTCACACTCTTAGTTAGAAAGCAATAAATCAATTTTAGTGGATTTACATGCTTTATTAACCCTATTTTCACTAACGCAATGATCTATTGAAGTGTTGTGTTGCAAGTAACAGGTACATGATCACACTATCATCAATCAATTTTTTGCTCGAAACAACATCAAAAACAAATTTTTTATCAAACAACTAGGGGCATGACAGTTTCCTTGACTAAGTCAGAACTATTAAATAGAAAGCTTTGGTTCTCATAAGCTGGATATTTTGTGTTTCCTCATTTTAAAAGATTCTTACTAAGCTCCTGGCAGCTTCACATTGACTTTTAGATGACAACCAAGTTTAGAATCAATATTATCAATCTTTGGACAACAACCAAGTTTAGAATTGGTATCTTTAAGATCTTTGTGTATTGACCTTTGTTCGATCAAGTTCAAAGTCAATTCTACCAGTTTAGTTCAATCAAGTGCGAGACTGATCTCATCAGACATTTTGTTCGATCATGAGCAAAATTCTCAAACTTTCTGAAGTCAACATAAAAAACTTTGTTTGAATCAAATGTGTTGCTCGCACATCTCTTCAAAGAGGGGCAAATGTAACCACCTAGATTTGGTCTACTCTAACTATAGACCCTATTTTCCCTAAGTGTGATCATACCCCCAATTATGTCCAGACAACTCTTCAATCGGCTAGCATAATTTATTCAAATCAGATTTAATCTCCTAAGTGATTTAATCACTAAATTTTATTAATCACCTTAGCCAATCAATCAAATCAATTTTAATTCAAATCAATTCAATTCAAACATGGATAAGGTAATTAATTTAAAAGGAATTTTATGGAATCCCTATTATATCTAATCACTTGCTAAAACCATATATTCTAGCTTAAATTAATCTAATTAATTGGCTATAGTCATAATTAATTATCTAAAGCAATAAAAAGCTTAAATAATTAATTTTCCTATTTTTGAATGAATATATTTAATTATAATTCATTTCATTAATATTCCCCTAAACCCTAGCCTAACCTATCTCAACCACCTTAACCTTGGGTTCAAACCCATCCCAACCTATTCCCCCCATGCTAAGTCTAATCTTAATCTTAATCCTATCCTAACCCACTTCCTAATGTTGTCACAATCTTAATTTTGTGATTAGAAACTCAACCCACTTGAGAAAGTCAACTTTCTCAAGCTTGACTCCCTCTAAGTCCACCTTCTCAAGCTTGGACTTACCCTCCTCACCATGCTTCTTAAATTCTTTCATTAATACATTATTAATGGAGATTCCTCAAGCCCATGCCTCATCAATGTCTTTGGCATTTATTTCTCTTACACCTCATTAATGGTTTTACACCTTCATTAATGACCCTTGTCCCCTCTCTCTCTCTCCTCATTTCTTTCATAAATAGAATGAGTTTTTGAGCTCAAATGCCCTTAATTTTTGAATGCATTCTTATAATGCCCTTAATTTTAGAATTGAAAAGCATTGTTATGTTGTTAGGATTAACATAGGTTCATATTGCATTTTAGCTTCCATGTTATGCATTGTTATAATCTTGATTTTTAGAGCTAGAATGCATTTTTATTGGATATCTTTCTTATTTTTAATTGAATCTTTCATGCTAGATTGTATATGTCACTGAAAAAGGCATAATTTGAGGGCTATTATGTTATTTTTCATACTCCTTCTAGTTAGAAAGCAATAGATCAATTTTAGTGGATTTACATGCTTTACTAACTCTATTTTCACTAACGCAATGATCTATTGAAGTGTTGTGTCGCAGGTAACAGGTGCACAATTTAACACACACATGTATCTCTTCTTCATGGTAATATGTTTCATTACAGCGAGATGTCATAACCTTTTTTTCATCCAGCAACTGTCTCATCTTGATTCTAGCTTCTTTATACTACTCATAGAAGATCTAAATTTCTAGCTTTTGATTCTCAATACTCTTGTCAAGCCTACACTTCTCTTAAGTCTTTAAACTTTCCAAATAAGAAATCTAGCTCTGATACCAATTGTTGGAAATAATGGGAAGTGTGTTAGAGAGGGGAGGGGTGAATCAGTACCTCTAAAACTTTTAGTTAATTAACCTTTAACCTTATGTAATCAAATCTTTTCTTTACCAATCATATATGTTGTTCTTTCTTTATGCATGTGATATCAATTCATAATCTTAATTGTATGTAGACATTCATAGAAATATTCATGAAATTAATTGACACATAACACAAGATATGGTAATGCAGAAAACCCCTGTTAGAAGGTAAAAAAAGTGGTGGGGATGGCACCCACAAAAACCTCACTATCTGCAAATTGGAAGGGGTCAGTTAAGACTTACAATTTTGATCACTTCTCATGATCTACCCTCTTAGGAGTATCATGTGGAGACTGGTTAAGGTCTACTCTGTTAAGAGCTTTAGCAACACTATTTAGTGTGCACTCCGTTAAGAGATTTACAATAGGATTGTTAAATCCACCTTTCTTGAAAGGATTTCTTCTATTTGCTACACTTGTTAGAATGCAGACAAAAATACTCATTGACCTGAGTGTGTGCAATCTACAATTTTTTATTACAGATCCATTCAAGATTACATGTATAAATGTATCACCTAATGTGATTAATTAATACCTATGTTGTTCGGTAGCCTTGGTTCTTGGTTCTTGATAACCAAATTCATCTTTTGTTGTTATGCTTATTGAAACTCTCAGTTTGATCCATAGATGTGCTCATTGGCTACAATCATCCTCTCATCCATCTCAAATGAATGATTACAATGTCTATTTATAATATAGATTGACCTAATTTAGTTTCATGTATTACAAAACTAACTCTATGATCAAAGGTTTACAACTTGACCTTGATCTCCTAGTTTGCATGTTTTTAATCAGTTAGACTGATTAAAACAATTACAATAATGTTTCTTATTACTCAAGAAATGGATTTAAAACAAATCAAAACTCTAAAAATAGAATATAGTTATTTTATCTGACGTGGAAGTCAGATCCACTTTTTTCGGGATATAACTGACTTTTTGTGTCTGATGCTCGGTTTTCTCTGAAATCAGTTTTTTTGTCTTTCGGTGTTCCTCTGTTGAACTGTCTATCAGGTTCCCTTGTTGTCAAGTTCCTCTATTTCTTCTCTTTTGGTTTATAGTGTAACCTGCTTGTTGGTTTGCACTTTCGGTTTGCACTACAAAACTTGTGTCGTCAGGTTTCCCTTTACTTAGTACTTTCAGTCTGAAATGAAATCTGACTTTCGATGTAGTGTAACTGATGGTTCAAACAATTATTTTCTCTTTGCATACTAATGGCAAAACTTATGTCATCAGTTATATCTAAATTATATCTGGGGAGAAATAGTAAGTTTCAAAGATGTTTGATATATAGGGTAACTTAAAAAATATGGTAAATGATTCTTGTGTTGTAGTATCTATTTTCTATCATGGTACATATTCTATTAGCATATAATATTATGGAAAGCTTTTTTGTTTTGCAAATTTAGCAAGAAACGTACAATTATTATATCCTACAAACCCCAATTAGATGCCAATACAAAGGTATTTTCTCAACCAAAATGTAGAGAGAGAGAGAGAGAGGGCTTGATTCTAATGATAGATGATAGAGATTTGTTGTGTATAGTACTATGGCATTTAGTATTGCATTGGTATAAGATGTGGTTCCTTGTCATCATTATGTGTTGCACCCGTCATGTACTACTAATTTATGTCCCTAATGCATGGTTGTAATAGCAACATTCAAACTCTTTCAGAATCCTAATATCATTGTTAAAATTAATGACATCAACGATTTCATTGTATTCTATGGCTATAACATCGTTCTTTATCTCTGAATGTCTGTCACATTCCTGTTACACAACATTGTAACATTAAGTTTTGTGCTATTACTCTGTTCTTGACCGATGATTTCAACATTTTTCATTTGATACATGTGTAAACACAACACTATCGGCTACACCCTTGCACCTCATCTAGTGCAAGCGTGAGTTATAAATGTATGGGAACAATGGTTAACACAAGATTACCAATAGTTTTGGATTTGTTTACTATTGCAATTGTTGGTATTATAGATTTGGCATTTGGGATATTCTTTGGAACAAGGATTTTACGAAAAATGTTGTAAAAATATCAAAGAAAATAATGATAATAATAAATAGGGTTTTATTCATTGTTGCTTAGTGGATGTGTGAATTGAGGTGTTTTTGGAAGGAGTGTTTTGTGTTTTCTAAGCTAGTTAGATTAACTCCAATTATTAATATAAGTTGTGATTCATTTACTTCGGTGATGGTGGTGATAACTATAGCTATTATTGTGAATGTATTGAAATACAAAGTAATGGACTGCTAAAATGTAAATTGAAGAGATTACTTGTAAAGTTTTTTAGATACTAAACATTTTTACCATGCATTCAACTTAAAACATCTATAGGATTTTGGGCATCTTAACATTTTATCATTTTTAATGCATTCCCCAGTTTAACTAATCATAACTTTGAATAGGTTTCTAAGATGATTCTTGAATTTTAAATATAATTATTAGCTATAGATAGTAACTAATTAAATATGAACCAATTTTTATAAGAATGATAAAAAATAAATACACAAAAAATATTTTCTATTTTCATATTCTAATTTAAGATTTTGTAGACTTTTGTTTGTTTGGATTGTCTTTATTTTCAAGTCATACAATTATTTAGTTTAGTTCAAATGCAATTTACTTGTGATATATTTTCTATTAATAAAGAAGTGTCATGATAGTTTAATGACAATATACTTGTGTTCTTTTATTAAGTATTAGATGTCTAAATAATTTAGCTGATAGGCTATTTGTGGGAGCTTTGCTCCCTAAAAATTATTGGGCAGTTTTTTTTTATGATCATGCTTTTTGGAATAGATGTTATCTTCTTATCTTTTTTTTCCACTTTATTTTTTTATTTTCTTAATTAATAAAAAAGATGATTTTTTATTTATTATTTTAAAATTTTAAAAGATGATTTTTTATTTTTTATTTTAGAAATTTGAAGATATAATTTTGTTAATTTTTATTTAAATTAAAAGAGTTTTTTACAATATTTATTTTAAATAAATTAAATTTTCAAGTTTAAAGCTAATGGAATTGATTAAAGATGATTTAGTTTTTATTATTTTAAATATTTGAAGATATTATCATTGATAATTTTAATTTTAATTTTTATATTTATTTAATTAATCCAAAAGATGGTTATTTATTTATTATTTTAGAAATTTAAATATATTATCTTTGTTCATTTTTGTTTAAATTAAAAAGAACATTTTACAATATTTTATTTGAAATATATTAAATTTTAAATTTTAAAACTAATTGAATTGACTGCAAAAAATATTTTATATTCTATGTTTTTAAATTCAATGTTTTTTATTGTATACAATAATTGATATATTGAATTTGGCGTTCACATTATCAATAAAGATTTATATAGACTACCTACGCTCATTGTTGATTTTGCTTCTACAAAATCATCTTGTAACAGTGAAATTAGGTGTTTCATTATCATTGCCGCATCCGCAAAGGCTTCATCTTTGGATGGAAAATCTTCTACACCATAAACAAGTAATTCGTCAACACTATTTGTATTATTAACTTTTTGTGAATTATCATAACTACCTCTTATGTCATCCTCCATTTTCATTTTTATCCATTCCAAATGAAATTGTTGTTGATATTAAAAAATAAGTTTACATTATATATTGTAAGGGTTTCCCACACACTTTTCCTCATCACAATTCACTCTTCATGCAACATGGAATTTTAATGTAAGCATTATAATATAATATATTTATATATATAATTTTTATATTAAATAGTTGTAGAGCTCCTTGTTTCATTAACACTTTTATCATTTGATAAGTAGGAGATATTTCCCATAGCAAATCAAATTATGATATTGCTATCAGGATTCAACTGTGTAGTTTTTTTATTCAAACTCATTAACCCATGTTTCATGAGTAGTGGTTCACAACAACCCATCTCTCATCAGAATGAATGGAACACTTAGCACTAATTTTATCTAGGTGCTGCTCATAGAGGTGAAGCATTAGGACTTCCCGGGAGGTCACCCATCCTAATACTACTCCATCTCAAACACGTTTAACTACAAAGTTTCCTCCATGGCAAAGCCCACTCTTCTTGCAACCCATTTTGCAAAACTTTCAGCAAGTTGTGTATTGTGAATCATTCATTAGAAAGCCCATTGATCTCACCAATTGATGTTCAATGGGATTTCTAATGAATGGAACAACACTTTCTGAAGGTTTTGCATATGGGGTTGCAAGTAGATTGGGCTTAACCATGGAGGAAACTTCATAGTTAAGCACGCTCAAGCTAGAGTAGTACTGGTATGGGTGACCTCCCGGGAAGTCATTGTGCTTCACCTCTGTGAGCATCACCTAGATGCAATGAGTTCTAAGTGTTCAATGCATTCTCATGAGAGATGGGTTCTTTTGAACCACTACTCATGAAATATGGGTCAATGAATTTGACGAAAAAAACTACACAGTTGAATCCTAATAGCAATATCATAATTTGACTTTTTGTGGAAAATATCTCCTAGTTATCAATTGGTGAGCTCAAGGGTCTTTTTAATGATTGGTTCATAAGGCACAACACTTGTTGAAGGTTTTGCAAATGGGGTTACGAGCATAGTGGGCTTAACCATGGAAGAAACCTCATAGTTAAGCGTGCTCGAGCTGGACTAGTATTGGGGTGGGTGACCTTCTGGGAAGTCCCAACACTTCACCTTTGTGACCATCACCTAGACATGTAATGAGTGCTAAGTGTTTAATTTCTCATGAGAGATGGGTTATTGTGAACCACTACTCATGAAACATAGGTTAATGAGTTGGACTCAAAAACCTACAAAGTTGAATCTTGATAGCAATATCATAACTTCCTATTGTCTCAACGTTGCATGCACAAAAGCATGTGACTGCTAGTTATATATGTGTGAAAATTTACAAGGCTTATATATGTTAAATCTTATATTATAAGAAAATATATATGTTCAGGCTTAGAATTGTCACCCTAGCTCAGGCATTAGGGCTACATGACAAGTCCATCCTCACAATGGAAACCTCTCCTAGTTGTGGGTAAACTATGAATGAAGAGGAGTCTCCGGATTCTAGGTCGGTTCTTATTGAATTTAGGATATCACCTCCTGATTTGTAGCTTAATGGGAAAAGGGAAGAAGGATTTAAAACTGAATGGGAAAATGGGGTGATACACCAAAACTTGCTTCGGATCTATCAGGGTCTTCAAACTGACATTCACAATGACAAGATCACTGAGATTCATTTATCATTCTTTATTCAACATAAAGGTTGAATAGAATTCAACTATTAGGGTTTAAACCACAAACAGTAAAATTGACAACAAACTTACATATTCTGTAAAAGGCCTGATTTTTGACAGCATAAGATAGGAATCTGAAAACAATTCATTTTACTAGATCATTCAAAAATATGAAACACTTAATGCAGAAAAGAAGAATAAGAATGGATTTAATACTCAGAAATATAATGTAATCAAAAGCCTGATCTATTATCCTTCAAAACCTAAAAAATGGTTACAAAAGTATATCCAAGGCATCAAGGAACAATGAATTCACTTTGAGCCTTTTCTCCAAGATCTGCAACTCAATGGATACAAAATGCATGAAAAAGTGGTATAGGAACAAAATAGTTCACTAAAATCTCTTTTCCACCAAATTTGAACCCCTAACTATGAAAATGAAGGTCCACTAAATAGCCCACATGGCTAATCTCAAAAATGAGACGTCCCTCCAAAAAGACCCTCTCAAACAGAAAGATAGTGCTAAATTAAAGGCCTACAAATTAGCCTCCAACAAGCTCTCCAACAGGATCAAAAACCCTAACTTTGAGGCATGATAAGTGCCCTAAATTCAGCCCTAAAGGCTAATTTTGAAAATAAGCTCCCAATTTTTCTCCCCTCAAGTTGATTTTCTAAAGATTCACATCTTTTACATACTTTATCAACTTCTAATACAAATACAATATAAACCTTTTAAAAGTCTAACCCAAAATGCATAGACTCCAACTCCATGACTCAAAACTGACACAAAACCCTAACAAAGCTGATACCATAGCATGGTCAACATGACCTATTTCTAAACAATAACCAATCTCCCACAAAATACAAATGTATTCATCAGCTAAGTAGCTATCGTGGCATGTGATTGATGGAGTTTTTATTACCTATGCATTGTGGACTTCAAAACTCTATTGAATTTGACATAGGCATTTCGGCCATTTCACTTTGTAAATCTGTAGTTTTGTATTGGGAGAAGGATAAGGGATTTCAAAAACCCTAGTTCACTGGTTGTGCCGCCGTGCTGCTATTTCTTCTGTTGTTTGATGCTCGAGCTGGGGTTCCTCCATAGTCACCTTGAAGTTATTATGTCCTAATGTCTCCTTTCTTTGGCAATCAGTGGATAATGAAGTTGTTTTACTGTTAAGATCGGGCTCTTCTTTACTTGTTGGAGTAGCTGGTAACTTCTACATGCCGTGGGTTCCACCTATTATTTGGGGTTTTAAATGACATGAAACAAGGCATTTCACATTTGCATAAACTCGGTCTCCACCTTCAAATAACTCCACTTTTAGATAAATTTACTTTCAGACTTGGTATATTGCATTTACTTCACTTCTCATTGAAGTTGTCGTTGTATTTTGTTTGAATCTACTACTCATTACTTCACTTTGAATGTTCACTGAATGAATTCAAACTTGGGCCTCTTCCTGTTTATATATATATATATATATATATATATATATCTGCAAACCATATGTGGGTTCGAATCTAATGAACCCGAAATTGTTCAAAACACTTCTGTTGACAACTGTGAATCATCTCTACAATGTATGACCACTTGCGATTGTTGTAAAACCGTGAGCTTCATATTTGTAAACTAGCAACAGTCAAGGGTTCTAACTGTAGATTACCTTCATTTGATGAGTTCCACTTGTGAACCTGAACTTATTGATTACAGTGACGGATTGACTATTGGATGCTAACAGTCATACGACTGGTGTTTATTTGTTTCTTGCTCCATTGTTTAAACTTGAAGCTTACCTTGCTAGTGGCCGCTGTTGGTATCGGGTGACTGAAATTCCTTTATTTGATGCACACACCGCGAGCCCTATACTATCACTCATGGCACCCATTGTATATTTTCTTCACAATGTCACACATATGGAAAGACTTTTCCAGTATCTATACCTGTTTGTGCTTGACAATCATAAAATGGAGGTGCATGAAAGCAGGGCTCCATTGACATGACTTCACAACATGGTGGATCTAGAAAAGTGTCATTCTTAGGCTTAAACATAATCAAAGATTTTATGCCTGCAAGACCTTGAGCTAAACATCCAAATGTGGACCATGGGCTTATTATAAGTACATCACAAAGAGAAAGAAGATACATTTCTGCCCATGCCTTCATACTGTGAGAATAATTTTTAGTGTGCTGTCATTCTTCATGACTAGGCTGAAAGACACTCACAAGCTGCCCATGTATGGTAGGGTGTTCCCAATATAAGTCTCTAATTCTTTCATAGTACCCAAAACTTAGAGAGGTTACTAAGACTGCATTAGGCTTCTTTACAAATCCATTTTCATCTGCGGGTTCAAGGAATTCATCACTATGAGATATGTTGGGTAGAACTTTATTTTTTTAATTTATTTTACAAGCCAAAAACCAATCTAATATGTGTGGAAAGTACCTGGGATCATATGTTCTGATCTGCAGTCCTATCCTTTGTTCTGCATGAGCCAGATAAGATTGATAGAATCTAGTAATCAAGCCCCAGACATAGCACTGCTTGCTAAATACCCTGCATAAACATTTCTTCAAATCCATATATGGATACTATACTTGTTCCACTCCCATGGATATATGTATAACTACATCATAGGACTACTGTTTACCCTCCATTTTTCATGAAACTCTGCATTTGAACTTATTTTTTATCTGTAAGTGATACCCTTCCTTGTAGTACTTTGTTCTATAACACCATCTTCCATTCATGCATAAATATGTCATTTTTCATTTGATGATTTCCTCTTTGGAACATGAGCTGAACATGTGAAATAATAGCACCATTTGATCATTCTTTTATTGTTTGAGCTCGTAACAGCAAAAATGATATCCATTCTATTGTATATATGCATATTATGATTACAAAATAGATACCATTTAGTTTTATCTGCATATGCATGTTACTTTATAACAGCATTACTGTTTTGTATTGTATCTTCTTTTACTTGTATATGCATAACCTTTTTCACAACAACACTGTTGCTTGATTCACCAAACATGCATAAAATTTTGATGACAATAACACTCTCATTTTATTTTTACTCTTACATATGCATTATTTAAAACTGCATCTTCTTATGCATAATGTGATCTTTTGACTGCACTGAATCTTGCTCATCTTTCTGCATATCAGTATCAATAGTGTTTGAAATCTATATTTGATCATCTCTTCTCTTTCCTGTAAATTGAACATCTAGCATTCTTTCCTTCTTTAATAATGCATATTTGTGAAGTTCGAGCACAGGCTCATGACACTCACTACATCTCTCAAATATAGCATAGGATTTTCATAAAGATAATTTTTTTTGATGTTATTATTCAGTCAATGTAAATGCATATCTTTCTATCACATTGATATCATCAGTAAATATGCAGTTCATGAAGTTTGACTGATGCATGGTATTTTTAGGCTTTTATGTATTGCTTAGATCCAATTGAATCTAACATCTTTTTCACACCATGATGCAGGATACAGGACCACAGATGACCTAGAGTGCAGGACAATCAGAGACAAGACCTAGGATATGAAGACTTCAGATGACACAGATGAACCACTCCAGAAACTGGAAGACCTCTTAAAGGAAATACATAGACCCTTGACTTCATCATGCTTCCTTCTTACTTCTTTTTCTACATATGTCCTCTAAGTTTTAGTATGCAAGATGTGACCTTGAAGGAACACTTGTCTAATACATTTAGTATGAATGAACAATGTAATGATCGTTTATGAATATGAAAGTGTGAATTTGATCAAAACTTAGAGTACAAATAAAATCTGATAATATGAATGTAAAAGTAATGTATTCATCTATATTGGCTGAACAATAATGTCTAAAAGATGTATCTTTATGCAAATTTTACTTTTTCTTCATTTTTATCCCACGTGTAAAATTTTGGGTAACAATTCTGGCGACCTCTGATGGATGTTTGCCTGCTTGACATTGGGACCAGTAGCCTAAAATAGTCCATTGGGCATTGAGTCTATTGATCACCTATGGAAGTCCTAAACCTAGTCTGTGGATATAAGAAAACCCTTCACCAATGATTGCAGGTATGTTTATGATCTGTGGTAGTGAAGTAAAACTTCATTACCATAGATTGTAGATGTATTTTTGATCATTGAGGAATGATTTCCTTATGTTTGCATATTAGGATAGCAACCTTGGAATACCTTGCAAACCTGAAGACTTATTAAAAACTGGGAAAAATAAAACTAAAACTGACCTAAATGTGCTTGACAGCACTTAGGGAAACTGGAAATCTAACCTATCCTAACCTAACCAGCCATAGAATCTACTAAACAAAACCATTTACCGGTTCATTGAAATATTTGCCTTTTCTCACCAATAGCAAATGAGATGCATGCATATAGGCAATTGAAAAAATATGCAATACAACTTGAAAGATCTGAAACTCTTGAATCATATCCTGAAAGTGAAAGACCAGATCACATACCTCTTGGATTTGATCAATATTAATGCAGATTTGAGGTGAATAATCATGCTGGATTTGTTGCTCTATAATTGTAGTCTCAGGAACAGGCCCTTTTCTAGAAAGATGTCTGATTGGGCAGCCTCTAGAGATGTTAAATTATGGCTTTATGATGGTGGATTCTTTGCTTCCCTCTAGTTCTTTATGGCTATCCTGCATCATTATCTGCCATGTGAGCTCCTCCTCCATGGTCAAAACATTAGCATGTTCTGTCAAGTCAGCTAGGAACTCATCAAAACTACTGATCTCCTGGGAATCTTAAGCACTTTGTTCCAGCTTACAGTCCTGCACATAATTATTAGAAAGAGTTTCCTTCACAATAGAGCACACTTGACCAGGCACAAATTTTGGCCTTTCAAGCTTCTCACAGAAATCTGCAATAATATTGTCAAAACAACTCTCTAAGCTTTGATCAGCTTCTTGATCATGGACACCTTGTTGTACTGAAGTGACCAAAATCTCCTCCTCTCTTCCCTGATCTACAAAAGAGGGTAACTCCTCAAAAAGAAGTACAACCACCTCTTGCTGGTCAAAAGAGTCTCATGTAGCCAATGATGCAATTTGTTGACTATCCATCTCAGAATATACAAGATCTGCAACTGAATCCAATACCTCTTGTTCTATCAGGTTTGAGCTAATAACCTCCTTCTCAGCTCCCTGATTTGGAGATGACTCACATATAACCACCTTGACAAGATTTGGCATTTGGAAGCCAGGGTGCTTAGTCCATGAGGGCTACCATGACAACTTGGTATCTTGCTCATCTGGCTCAGCTACATTACACTTCTCTGACTGAGAGTCAATAAAGTGGGTTGGTTGACCATGCTCAATCAAGGTCTCTTGTAGGGGATTTCTCACTTCTTCTGTAGGCTTATAACTTGGAATTTTCAGCTTAGATCCTTCTTGGATTGTAGGCTGACTAAAGGCACAAGAAGCTGCTTGAGCTTCTAGCTCTTATAATTTTGTCATTAACTACTTCAATTGTTCCTCTTTAAATGCAACTTGCTTGGCAATAAACTCATGCTCATACCTTTGACCCTCCATTTCTTGCTAGTGCATGTGAGCTTGATAAGATAGCTCCTCTTGATGCAGGCCATACTCTTGCTCTTTCTCCACAAATCTCATTTGTTCTTGAAAGTTCTTCAGAATATCATCAAGGCTCATGTTTGGAACATGCTAGGAATAATTTTGAGAATCATCAAAGAAACCCCTTTGTGGCTGCTGGTATGCATGCTGCCAAGAAACTTGTTGCTGGGCTGGAGGGTGATAAACATGAGATGAATGCTATCCTTCAAATTCTTGAACAAAAACAGCAACAGGGCCATACTGATATGGTTGATATTGAGAACATGCAAAAACATCTTCATAAAATGGAGGATAGTAATCCATCCTAGGCACTAAATCTGCATAAAACCAGTAGATATAACCTTAGAGTCACCAGATATGCATAACATTGACCTCCTAAAGGCCTGCAACCTGCTGGATGCATACCAAAACCAGCAAGAATTGTGAAATTTATGACCTCTTGGTCCCAGCAGGCATGCCAAAAAATGTTCAAGCTTAGAATTGTCACCCTAACTCAGGCATTAGAGCTAAACGACAATTCCATCCTCACAATGGAAACCTCTCCTAGATGTGGGTAAACTATGAATGAAGAGGAGTCTCCAGGTTCTAGGCCGTTTCCTATTGAATTTAGGATATCACCTCCTGATTTGTAACTTAATGGGAAAAGGGAAGAAGGATTTAAAACTGAATGGGAAAACAGGGTGATACACCAAAACTTGCTTCGGATCTATCAGGGTCTTCAAACTGACATTCACAATGACAAGATCACTGAGATTCATTTATCATTCTTTATTCGACATAAAGGTTGACTAGCATTCAACTATTAGGGTTTAAACCACAAACAGTAAAACTAACAACAAACTTACATATTCTATAAAAGGCCTAATTTTTGATAGCATAAGATAGGAATCTGAAAACAATTCATTTTACTAGATCATTCAAAAATATGAAACACTTAATGCAGAAAAGAAGAATAAGAATGGATTTGATACTCAAAAATATAATGTAATCAGAAGCCTGCTCTATTATCCTTCAAAACCTGAAAAATGGTTACAAAAGTATCTCCAAGGCATCAAGGAACAATGAATTCACTTTGAGCCTTTTCTCCAAGATCTGCAACTCAATGGATACAAAATGCATGAAAAAGTGGTATAGGAACAAAATAGTTCACTAAAATCTCTTTTCCACCAAATCTGAACCCCTAACTATGAAAATGAAGGTCCACTAAATAGCCCACATGGATAATCTCAAAAATGAGATGTCCCTCCAAAAAGACCCTCTCAAACAGAAAGATAGTGCTAAATTAAAGGCCTACAAATTAGCCTCCAACAAGCTCTCCAACAGGATCAAAAACCCTAACTTTGAGGCATGATAAGTGCCCTAAAGGCTAATTTCAAAAATAAGCCCCCAATTTTGCTCCCCTCAAGTTGATTTTCTAAAGATTCACATCTTTTACATACTTTATCAACTTCTAATACAAATACAATATAAACCTTTTAAAAGT
>MU224951.1:5266111-5277786 GCA_018584345.1 Thuja plicata
CTCCATGTCTTTTTGAAGTGCCGTGACTTTCTTCTTTGCTGCGCCGTCACTGTCCATCTCCTCTTCTGAGGTGTCGTCCTCATCCTCCTCGGAGGAAGAAGACTGGTGTTTCTTTTTCTTCTTTGACATTTTGTGCTCGCTCTCCAGGTCCATTGCTCGGTTATATGCGTCATCATAAGAGGTAGGAGGAACTATTTTCATTTTCCTCCTCAGGTGCGACTATAGTCCTTCTATGAACCATCTTTTCTTTAGGCCGTCGACTAGCTGGCTTTCCATTTTGCCGACCAGTTCTTTCAACCGTCGCCCATAAGTTCGTACGGACTCCTTCCTTCCTTGTTTAGTCTCGTATATTTCCGAGACAATTTCGTTGTCATCTCGGAGTAGCCTGAATTCTTTCTCAAATGCTTTCTGGAGTTCATCCCACGTGGTTACTCCTGTTTTATCAAGGTCGGAGTGCCAGTCAATCGCTACCCCTCGGAGGGTTGCTGGGAATTGTGTCATCCATTCATCCTGGTCGGCGATTCTATTCGCCGACCAAATCGCCTTACACGTACGACAATGCCGTACGGGATCTTCCTTTCCGTCACCATGGAATTTTGGTAACTTCTCTTTGTTACCGGCCATATTGTGCTTCGGAGGTGGGCGGTTGGTCTGTACCAATTGCGGTGTTGGTTGGGTCGGAGGTGTTTGCTGTACCGGCTATGCCACAGGCTGGACTAGTCCTGTCGGCGTCGGTCCTCCGGATGTATTTCTTGGGTTCACGGATGTTTCCGAACCACTGGGAGTGATGTGATCCTTGTGCCTTTCTGTCACTTCAATACTTTCGGCGGCAACTCCACACTCGTACTCCCTCTGTTCGGCTTCCTCCTCTGCTTTCCTTCTGGCTTCCATTCTTGGAGTTAATGTCAGGGTCTCAAACAAGTTTGTTGTTTCCTCTAAGAGCTCCTCCTCGTCACTGCTACCGTCCTGGTTAGGTTCTTCTCGACCGTCGCCTTCACCTGCCCCCTTCGGCAGTCTTTCGGCACGTCTCCTCAACCTTTCCCTTCGCTCGGCTTGTTGTTTAACGAGGACTGTCTTTCAGGGGGCTTGTTCTCCCTCGAGATCCCTTTTTAGATTTCTATTTTTATTTAATTGATTTGGCATAAAGCTTTCTTTACTCTGATATCAACACAAAGTTTTGCAAAATAGGTGGATACTTTTTATTCATTCATAATTCTTATTACAATATTCAGATGAATGACCTTGTCATTCTTATTTTTCTCGTGTCCCTTCTCCCTTCGGTCACCCTTACATACTCCTACTCCCGACGACGTTTGCCATCGCGTTCCTCTTCGAGCCGTGTACGCTCCCGTTCATGGTACTCTCGGAGGATGGCTTGCCATCGTTCCTCCCGAGCACTTTCCTCCACACGAGCGCGTTGTGCCAATGAGACTTGTGCCAACAGTCGTGGAAGATGGTTTAGCAAACGGTTGGCTGCAGGGTTGGCCTCAATGGTAGACCACACGGCACTCTGTGGGACTTCCGCTTCGTATGCTTCCCGACGGACGTACGTTTCTATCGCCGCCTGCAATAGAATTATGAATTCCCTTGTTTGGTTATCCTCTCCTACGTACAGTTTTGTACGTGCATCGTCTGCTTCGGGGTTTATTTCGTCAACGGATAATCCCATTGTCTCCGTATGCCATCCAGTTCTGAGTTCGTCTAGGCAGCGGCGCCAAATGTTTACCTGCTGGGGTAACCTGGTCTAATTGTAGTATGCACAGAACATAATATATCTAAAGTAAATGACAAGTATTATTATTTATTCCAGTCAAGTGATTACAACATTGTCTCCGCATCGATGATGCCTTACCCGAAGGTAATACAAGTATATAAAGGTCCGAAGGGACGTGACGGTTGACAACCGCGCACAACTCCCTAGCCTCCGGACGTAACTTATTCCCAACCGACACATCCGTACATTACACCCGACAACAACAGCAACACAAAGTCTGTCAATCTCTATTCCTTTATTCAAATGCTTAACTCTCTTACAATGAAACACAAAGTTTTTAGAACTCAAGAGTTTTGCCTATAGTTTATTTGCACAAAACAAAAGATCCTTATTTACAATGAACCCCACCCTCCTTATATAGGAAAAAAGGAGAGAGGAAAGTGGAGAAGAAAGGGGAAACCCTTAACCACTTTGACTTATTCTATCCTTATCTCTAACTAACTAACTTTGAACTATTCAATGCTGCAGGACCTAATGTCCTTGCAACATGATTACATGTGACTATGTAACATATTTTCGTGTAATCTGTCAAAGATTCCACACTTTTACAAATGCATAAAAGCATTTAAGTGTCTGACAAGACACGAAATCTATTTGCATCATCCTTTTTTGGTCTTCATGCTGCTACAGGATGTCTGATGACTGATGTGTTCTGACTTGGTGAAAACATCTTGAACCGGAACATGAAACTGCATATCACTCTGCATCATAATGGTGATCACTGAGAGGCATCTTTGTTTCTCTCTATTTCAGTTTTGAAAGCATTCTATGCTAGGGTTATTTCACACTTTCCACCTCCGTGTCTGACTCCATCATATGATTGCTCCTCGCTTTGTATCCTTGTGCCATGGGAAGAATATGAAAAGATCTTTCTTCAACTTGCAACCGTTTTGGAAGTACTTTTCTTCTTGCAACACGACTCTTCATTATTTGAGGAGAAGAACGTGCATCTCATTAAAAACACAAAAAGGTGGACTTTTTGTACCGTTTTGCATACTTGAAAGCTGAAATCCTTCTTTGATATGTAGTATGAACATTATGGAAGAAGTGGGGTTTTCAATCCATAACGCCTGTTGGGAAGAACATGGGAAAAACATGCGTGCTATGGGAAGAACCAAATTTGGGAAGGTCTTTAGCTGTACCATAAATTTGCAAACATGAACTTTTATACTTGAAGGGAAGAACAATCTTGCTAGTTGCAACCATAACCGGATTTGGAACAATATGACTGAAAATGACGTTTTCATGAATGATTAGATGAAAAGTTTTGCAAAATGTCTTGAAGACCATTGCCCTCTACTTGCATGTCGTTGAATACCTCATACTTCGTTGTCCCTCATTCTGTGTATTCAGTATTTTGCTGCTGCAGCTTTATTAGAACTTTGATATCATACTCATAGCATGACTGTCTTCTCTCTATGTCAATGTTGACCCTTTGATGCTGAGGCAAATTACACGAACTTCTTGTATATACTTTCATTGCTACTGCTCGATCACTTTTTAATACATAATATCACTTGATGCAACATCATTGACCTCATGTATTGTCCATTTTTCATTGCTATTCTGTGCTCACAGCTGGGACTTATTTTCTTCATCCTATGACATTGTTGAACATTTTACAATTCTGTCATCAACCCTTAAACAAAAGTAATCATGTTACCACTCAAGACAATCATGAAAACAAACTCTTTGCACCTTTTAATAACAACCTTTCTTGTCACTTCTCTTCATAGTAGTTGACAATGTTCTTGATTTTTGTCATACTTTAGCATTCAAAACTTTCAAATGTGACTGCACCTATGTATCATGTRTACTCTTAAAACCACACCTCCTTGTGTCAATAAACACTTGGGGATAGTGGAAGTTCTTTTCRATATTAAGACAATACAAGCCTTAAATTTYTTGTGCTTTTATCCTCATTTTGACATCAAAAGCATTGTCCTCCAATAATTTCACCATGTATCTCATTATGTTCTAGACTCCTCAACAATGTTCTCCTCTCTGCAACACACTCACAAGCTCAAAATTCTAGCAAGGGCTGCATAGACGTCCACAATACTTGAAGCTGGAACATTAAGCAACTTCTCAAGTTTGTAGCCGCTGCCATATACTTGCTGCTGTTCCACGCCATGTATTTGCTATTCTTTGGTATCATGTGACTTCATATTTCTATCATAGCTTCCTTTTAATCATGCTGTTCTATCCATCCGTATATGATGGCTCTTCATTTATAGCTCATGAACATTGGCAAGATTCTTATCAACTCGATCAATAAGCCTTTTAGCATTCATGTGACTGGTATTGTAACTCTGTGCCCATGCATCATCTTTGGGTGTCCACAGAACATAATTTTGAACTGATCCTTCCATTGAAAATTCGAATCAATCTCCTAGAATACCATAGTGATGATCACTGCTTGTATCGATGATTGAAAAATATGTGTGTACACAAGACAATTTGCAAAGAGAAATTTGCGTACGAAGATGAAAGCTTTAAAAGCTCAAGAGAGACTCAGTCAAAACTGAAATGCTATGAAGATGCCTCTACATGTTGAAACGACACTACACGTGTCCTAAAACGCTGAACACATGGCTCATAAGGCAAGAGGGAGGAAGCACAGTTCGTCTTTACATCAAACACGTTTTGGACTTTGGCGTAGTTCCACACCGAAATGCAAGCCCAGAAGACCAGCGACGGGCCTTTGGAGGCAAGACAAAAACATATAAAACAGGTAGTGCAGATTATAACATATGCTATATTAATCAAAAAACGATGCCATGTAATAAGCTGTAAGCGCAAAGGGAAAATGCCGGTTTCATTAGACATATAACATATGCAATGAAAACAAAGGTGCAAGTCCAATAACTAATGGTTATCCACGCCTCCTATATACTTTCGCGGGCTTTAATTAATAAAGGAACATATGCATATACACCGCGGGCTTAGTTTAGTAATATAACATATGCTAATCAAAAGTATTTCAACGCATATGTTAAAACATAACCCGCGGGCTTTAAAACAATATAATTTTATTGGATTTTAAACGCCATGTTTAGGAGATGAAACCGCCACTTCCCAATTCCGATGCCTCCCAATAAGTAGACGCCTTAGTTAAATAGGATATTTTAAGATAAAAGATAATATACTCTTATTTAAAAATCAAACCTTATTAAAGAAGACGACATACTTTATTATTTAAAAAAAAACAATGCGTTAATATTAAAATAAAACTAATTATAATACGTATTATAATTAACTATTATTTTAATATTCGATATTATTATTATTACTATTTTAAAATAATAATAAAAAATTGTTTTTAATTAAATAGTAATTCACAATGAATTATAAAATTTACAAATCAGAACTCTTTTTCATAAATCTCATCTTTATCTTCGTCATTTTTTTTTTTAAATAAATTTCTTTTAACAATATATGCACATCCGATAATTGTTTTTTTAGAATCTATTTTAAATGCTAAAGAACTTAAAATGTCTGTATGTCTTAAAATTTTAACAATTCGATATGCGGATTCAATTCAAGATCACGCTATCATTAAAATTTCTAAGCAAAACTTTGCAGAGGCGCAAAATTTTAAGATAGAGTTTAAAATCTATCACTCGTATAGAAAAAGCTTAAACTTTATGCGCTCAACCAGAAAAAGACCATTTCTTTACTGACCTTGGAAGGACGTGGAAAACTGTTTGCAGAGCCACTGAAACACAAAGACGCCAACTAAACTAGAAACAAAAATAAAATGCCAAACAAAGCAAAAAAGAGAAACAAAAGACTGGACGCTTTGTAAGAAGTAAAACAGAACAGGACCAAGGGATGACTGATCCCGCCAAATATAACTTCTTGCAAAACCTCGACACCCTTAGAGAAAAACTCCTAGCAACCATTGAGAATTGCGTAGGGTTGCCCCAATTTTAGGGAATGCAAAATTGAGGACAACAGTAGCCACATCTAAATCTTTTTGTTTCAGATTCTGCCTCTTCTTGTGCAACTGGATTTCATAATCCTCAGGTAGGTATTGTTCCTTCACCTTGTTTAATATGGCTTTCCAATTTGAGATTGGATTCTTACCCATCTTCTCCCTCTCTTCTTGGAGGTATTTCCACCATGTCAATGCTGAACCTCTTAACCTTGACTTTGCAACTTTTACCTTCTGTGCTTCAGTTATGCCCTCACATTCAAAATGATTCTCAATACCTTCTATCCATTCCACAACTAGGTCACTGTCCATTTTTCTAGTAAACCACGGAATTCCTTCAAGACTTTTTCCTCCTAGGGCTTTGAGAGCTTTTAGAAATGGCTCCTCATTCATTGGAGGGTCTGGTTCAGGTATTATGTCTTCTTTAAGAACTTTTTGCTTCCCTCTGCTGCTGCTTACTTCATCTCCATCTCTGTTTTTAGTTGCATCTGCAACTTCTTGAAGTTTTACCTTCATTTCATCCAGGGCTTCTTCAAGGAGTCTACTCCTTTCCCTTTGATCCTCTATCACTCTCTTCTGTTCATCTACTTCCTTTGCAAGCTCTGCATTGGTGACCATCTTGTTTTCACCTACTAATATTGCTGGCTGAAACATCTACCACAAGCCCAATCAAATTAGGCTCTGATACCAATTTGATGTAAATAGGGATGGGGTTGCTATGGTGTCCTTACTGGCTATAAGGACTTGCTTAGGCTTTCTCCTAGTCCATTAGGGTTCACTAAGATACCCTATTCTGTATAAGATCACAATCCTATCCTTCCCACTGCCCCACCTAGTTACACCAAGTCAATTGCTTACTAAACTAATATCTTGCTGTCCACCTTGCATAATTACACAAAATGGTTTCTTCATGCTTCATAATGAATGGGGGATGTGTTTAGATGTTATTCAACCCCATTCAAGCTTCTAACTTCAAACCAGATGAGTTTGGTGACTCAAACTTGCAAAACTGTCCTCTTTGCATCAAAATAGGGCTACTAGAATTAGCCCTATTTGAGAGGTTTTCTCCCTTTAATTCCAAAGTTCCCTTAACAAGCATGCAAATAGATTTGATATCTGAATACCATCTATGGAGACCTATAAGATTTTCAAGGTCACAACTCCTCAAGCTGTCTGTACATGGGAAAACCACTCTAGGCCAATAATTAAGGGTTTTAGTTTGTTTAAAATAGTCTTCTCTAGGGTCACCTCAAAACCACAGCAAAACTCCACTTGGGGACTTCTCCTTCGGGATCTTGATCCTTTACACATCCCCCTAACTGCTTTCCATCTTGGATTGAAGCTTTCAATGCATTCAACCCATTGCCTTTTGCCTTTAAGCTCTGATGCTGCCTAGCCTGGTGCTATCAACTCGCCTATGTAATGAACCCAACTTGGTCCAAACTGTAATGCTATTGCTATTTCGCCAATCTTTGATAAATTTGTAAATGTTTGTTTTTATTCATGTCATTTGCTTCAATAATAATGTTTTCATACAATGTTTGCAGCAGAGAAATAACATGTGTTACTAATTGCCAGGCTCTTTTGCTAAATTCCAGATTCACATGCACTTCTCACCAATAACCAATCTACTCACTTTGATAAATCAGAATATACTTCTTTTGTATTTTTTAATAACAAGAGCTTCTCCATATATAAAGCGTTACAAATAAGCAACAATCTTTTGCTATTTTCAGAATTCTGGAAATACCATTCAATTGCTAAGATCAAATGGAAAGACTGTATTAAGCAAATTTAACATACCATTTGATGTCTTATTAATAACATAGAATCAGTGAAGAGTCTTGATCAGCACCCTACGTCAAGTCTGCAGCTGATGGCATCCACATTAGTTTACTCCACGCGGCAGCCTCAAACATCTACACGCAGCCCTTAAAAAAATGTCACCACTGAGATTGTGTAGACTTCTCTCTCAACCATGGTGTTGGTAGCTTCCAACAATTGGATCAGCGATATCTCACTAAGCATAAACCCTTCAATCGAATTGATAATTCAATGATGCCATTCTAGCAGACATGAATCACTCTCCCAAATAAATTTGCACCCTCAGTGTGCATGAACAATTTCAGAATTACTTCTGTCTCTAGTAACAGGCAGACAGTATGGAAGAAGAAGGATTGGTTATACTTCAGTAACCAATAAGATATTAACTTCAGAAGAATCAGTCTTCTAGAAGCCAATTTGACCCTTATACTTCAGCAAAGGCACAGATCAGAAACTTCTCCTCAGAGAAAACAAACCAAATATAATATAATCAATCGATGATGAATGAATGCCATGCCTATTGCTTTTATAATTAAAAAGTGTTTTCTCTCACACACTTTTCACTTGAAGCACTTTTATACTTAGGCACCTATTGAGTAATATAATTTATTAACTCATTTGGCTCCAAAAAATGACCTTTTCATCAATATCATGAAATTTAGACACGCAAGGTCCCTGTTTCTTGTGCCCAAGATTTAAAACTTTTCATCTCGGTTCCGACGAGCTATAACACTAAGGTGCCCAACATATAGTACCAACAATAATGGCAACCTTAGCAAATTTAATTAAATAATAATAATAATAATTCACCCCTCTTGCGAAAACAACTGAAGAAGCATCAGAATCAAAATCTGTCTGCACTGGAGTGATCCTGATGATAAAAGATGATGAACGAACGTGATAGGGTGACTTACTAAAAATAGACGCTCTCTCCAAGATTCTTGGAGCCCAAACCGGAAGCCAAAAATGAAAACTGAGAGCGTCATTCAACTCCTCTAACTCATCAGAGCTCATCAGAACTATCCATTGACTTACTATAAATAGTAAGTTCCACTAATGACCCTCTAAACACCTCGCAAGACCACGAGGATCGCGATAATGATCTGGCACCATCCATTCAATGACCTTGCTAAAATTGGGGAAATTACAGTCCTCCCTCCCCAAGATTGCTTGTCCCCAAGCAATCACAGGAACAAGAAACATCACGATCCACCTGGATCCCACGGATGAAACTGTGTAATATCACTATCGCACACAACTGGCCCCCGTATCACCAACACCCAAATAACTGACATCACTGATAGAATCATCTGAAGACTAAATGTAGGTGTGGATGGAGGAAACAACTCAACAGATTTCAACCCAACTGAAACACTAACTCTGCCAATCCTCGCGTCCCTGTCTAACTGACACTCACCTGACCACACTGTGGATATGATAACAAGTGTAGGTACCTGAGTCACTACCACCAAATCCAATCTTGGCAAAACCGACCTGGGCATGAAGATACTGCAAGTGATATAACTTGCAACTATTGATCCCATCTGCAAAAGATGGTACTAACCCATCCCACAATGGATGGTATGAAACTGGAGCCAACCCACAACGATGAAAAACCAAATCCTCTGCCTGTGGGTCGAAAGAAAAATAATGAGCACACCTCACAGTATAATGCCGATAGAAAGCCCCAATCTCCGTCAATGGTTCATCACTACCAAACTGGGAATCAGGAGATGGCTCCAATCTTAGACTCCGCCTAACTGTAGGCTGGGTAGGATCCTGGGCAACCCTCTCAGCAAACCCAACCACAATCCCTGTTGGGAAGCATTGTAGTTAAGGTATCTACAATGTTCCCCACCAAACGCCGTATAGCACCAGAGCCTCTAATGAGAGTACCCTCAGATTCTCGATACGAACTCCCCTACAAATCTGCACTCTCAAGTAGATACTCCATGAATGACTCAGTGTAGTAAAAATTATATGCGGAAGCGTCAACCTGCTCCCACGCAACCGACAGCTGATCCTCCCGCAAATGTGGCACTGCCAACTATCTACTGCCACCAGTTGTATGAAATGTGGTAATAGATTCGCTTCTAGCAGCAGGAAGCAAATCACCATGAGAGCTCGTCCCCACTGATGCCCTCACCTCCTCTGTACCTACTGCACCCATATCTCGAACGGATGTGTCAGCCACATCATCACATCCCACATCTCCAACCGTAGAAGCAAACTCACTACCAACCACCTCAATGTGCAACTGAACTAGGTTTGGGGTTGGTGTGGACCAAACATGCTCCAACTCTATAGTCACCTCCTCCAATTGTGACTGTGACTCCTGGAAAGCCAACTGGGTACACTGCAGTGAGTCCACAATCACCTCAAGCTCCTGGGTAAACTCAACCACCTCCTCCTCTTTCCCTAACAATGTCTCATAACAGGTACTACCCCACTCCAGAAGGTAATCCCTGTCAGCAACTAACTGTGTATAATTATGCTTCAAGACCCTGATAGCCTCTCGAAGCGCATAAACCTCTGCTAGGGAAAGGCTACTATCGTCGTGCTCATTTGACATAGGAGCACCCCAACCAGATGCGGCTAACGTCTGACGAATCGCATCAAAATGCTCAACAACTGAAGAGATGTCTCTGTCATTCACTTTCAGCTGACTAGACACATGATGCCTCTGTAAGCCCTGCCTCCTATGCAAGCTTTGTGTCCCACTAAGTGCACTGTGATAGGAGACTTAATCAAAACTGCTCGCCCCATGTGTGCTACTGTCCTCGCACACATCTGCAACTGTGATACAACTCGTCGGTACCTCAACGAACACCTCAGAAGAAGCAGAGACCCTAGTAGTATCACCAATAACAAAGAGTCCCTGTGAATCTTGAACCTGGGACCCACCCAAAAGCACCTCAGAGTCATCGCCCAATATCTGATAAGGAATGTCATACCCCATGCGGCCTATATCATCAAAAGTGTCCATACTGCATCTACGTCCCCTAACAGATGCTCAACTGCTATCTCCTGACTCTGCACATATGAATCAATGTCAGGATGTGAATCAATAACTCCCGAATATGAACTGACATCTGCCGACTCAGCTGTAACACCCTGATCATCAATACCACAACAAGGTAGCTCCATGCTCTTGCCTATCCCACCTGAGAGAGGTACCGCCTCTTGCTCCGGAGCTACACTACGATAGCTGACATATAAATTTCCAATAACAATTCCCTCCTCGAGAGAATCTGGACCATAAGAGGCAACTACTGTATCAATTGTCTTTGCACCAACTACAACAACGACTCAGGAAGCCTCAACCTGCTGAAGCTCAGTACTGCAGTCTACCACTAGTACTGACACGTCCACATGTATATGTGTGGAGTGCCTATCATCAGATCCATGAGTAGGTGTCGTACATACTGGTACATCTCCATCTCGAACACCTGTCGGGGAAAACTTAAGCCTCCTACCCTGCGATCTCGATGCAGGCCTACTAAAGGCAGAAACCATATATCTTGCTGCCCTATCTACTATCTCTGGATCCGACAATCTTGCCGCCATCCTCTGCTGATGAAGCCTAAGTCTCTCCATACTCTCCATTAATGTATTTATTTTATTTCTTTTTCCCGCACTGCTGTGCCGGCTCTCGGTGCTAAGCCGCCTATATCTATCCATAGCTCAAAATATGTGAGAGTGTTGATCACTCTAAATATAATAGCAGATCTACATAAATAATAAATTTCCTACACCATAGGGTGGCAAAAAACCGCTCTGATACCACTGTAATGAACCCAACTTGGTCCAAACTGTAATGCTATTGCCAATTCGCCAATCTTTGATGAATTTGTAAATGTTTGTTTTTATTCATGTCATTTGCTTCAATAATAATGTTTTCATACAATGTTTGTAGGAGAGAAATAACATGTGTTACTAACTGCCAGGCTCTTTTGCTAAATTCCAGATTCACATGCACTTCTCACCAATAACCAATCTACTCACTTTGATATATCAGAATATACTTCTTTTGTATTTTTTAATAACAAGAGCTTCTCCATATATAAAGCGTTACAAATAAGCAACAATCTTTTGCTATTTTCAGAATTCTGGAAATACCATTCAATTGCTAAGATCAAA
>MU224951.1:5296209-5307206 GCA_018584345.1 Thuja plicata
TTATGTAAATGTACTTGCCAGTCCGGAATGATCAATGAAAGTATTTATTATTCTATGATATATTCTGTGTTTATTATATCTCCTGTACTATGTCTATGCATTATTAAGTTACCCGTGACGGTAAACAGCTACTCCACTTAAGTTGGAAATAATAAAAAATAGAATTAAATCAGATTTAAGTGGGAAACCCTAAGAAAACCCTAATTAGCGCATGTGGTTTTGGAGTTTGATAAAAAGGCAACTTGGAGATCATTTTGACCATGTTATGTTTTGTTGATTATTTTCTCTTTGCCTCCTGAGAGGAGCTTGGCTAAGCCTAAGGGTTTGGAGCACGGAAACCTTCACAGGTCATCACATTTGTAGCAGTAAAAGATCTACCAAGGGTGTGTGAGGAAATTCTGCTTTACGGGTTTCATTTGAGCAACAAGGATATCAGTTTTTGGAGTTTTTTTGCTGGTTATTCTGAGTGAGCAGCTTGCTTGTCTAGCCGCACCCTTCTTGGCTTCATTTTGGTGTTGGAGAAGCCCTACTATTGCTGTTCAGTGCTGGTCCACAATAGTCTCTTCAATTTCAATGGTCTGGAGCAGGGGTTTAATTAGTTTTAGTGGTTAAAGGCATAGTAACAGGAAGCAATCAGATTCAGATCAGATTGTACAACTCCCTTGACGCGAGTTGATTCTAGGCCAAGATGCTTAGGTTTTGGTGTCCCCAGTTACACTTCTTGAGCGGCCAAAGAAGACTACCCTATTGAGAGCGTTTTTAAGTTGGAGAGGGCAATTTTGAAGGTGCTGCAAACAGTTTTTGAGTGTCCTAAGTGGCTGCTAGCTTGGTGTTTCAGACCTACATGACCGCTGTTTGGTAGCCCTTCTTCATCAAGTTTCAGAAGATACTTTCTAGGTATGTCCTTTATATGTTGTTTGCTCAAATCTTTAGATTGAGAGGGTGTAACAACTGTTGCAGTCTGATATTTCATATCAGATCTGAGCTATATTGTAATCAGACTCGTATCAGTATCACATAGAGTTATTTGAAGTTGGGTTATTATTTATTATTGTTGGCAAAGAGTGGTATACGTTTATTGTATGTTTGTTTATTCATTTGCATTGGAAAAACTCTCAATGTCACAAATTAAATACAGTGGGTTTATGTGTCATATGTTTGACAAATTTCCAAGAGAACAATTCTGAGTTTTTTGGACAGAATAGGGTGGGACATTTCAGTTATGCCAGGCTAGTAAAAGATAGCAGACTATTTCCATTCATGATCTTGATTCTCATTAGGCAGTTTGCCTTTCATTGTTGCATGACTAGACTCCTGAATTATGTGCCATTTGTGACATCTATTGCTTATTAAGTCTTCTGAGTAATTGGCTTTCTTGTAAGTGAATTCTTCCTCTGGTGATGTTCTCACTTGAGTTGCATGGTATAATCTTCAGTGTGTTCTCATTGACTATCTTTTAACAGGAATCAAGAAGCAATCATAAAAGATGTTCCGCTTGTTTCTTTCAGGATCCCATTTTTATCCAATGATAAGTGTAATAGATTGACCATAAATTCTGCAGCCGCGTCAGATACAGGTAAATGTTGGATAGCATCTTTGGGATAAGATTATGATATACCTTAGTGTCTTGCATTTTATGAACTCTGCAACTTGTATAGTTTGTTTTTGGATGTTGTTAATATCAGAGGCTATAGTATATTTATTTTTTCACTTTCAATTCCTTGCTGCTTTCAGGTTTGGAAAAGTCAAAGCCTGAAGTTTTGGTGATAAATGATAGGGAGATAACAGTTGAATCTCATGAGGATGGAAAGATCCATGTGAGAACTTGTTTATTCAAAAAGGAATTTTGCTACACTCTGATTCTATTTGTTTAAGGTGTTTTCCTTCTCAAAATATAAATATGAGAGACACTGGATCCTGATTTATTTAAGTTGTAGTTCTGGTTATTTTTACAATCATGCAACATTGTTCTCCAATCTTTTAGAATGGAAGGACATGCTTTGGAGTTTGCATAGCTGATATTGTTAGTTCCCACTTTTGGACCCAGTCATCTCCTTTCCTTTTTCCAAGAGTTGAATTCTACTTTGATGCAACATAAAATAGAATAAAATATAATAGTAGTTATTTTGCATAAGTACTGCTTGCTTTAGATTGATATGATACACCTGAAAACATTTGTTGCAGGGATAGACCGGATAAGCAATTCTATCTATTGCTAGTTCATTTATGATGTATTGATGGCTTTGGCTCTTGAGTATAGGTAAGAGTGGACGTGTCAGGTGAAGATACAGAGAGGACATTTGATGACATTCTCACAAACTTAGCTAAGGATGTAAAAGCTGTTCCAGGATTCAGAAGACAAAAAGGAGGTCAGTATAAAGAGTTTTATATGCTATGCCAAATGAATGTATTCACAAATTATTTTGGTCTTATTTATGTTTGACAAACTATAAAAAATACTGCATATACTCTTGTTGTGGCTTTCACACAGGTAATTCAGAACTATTTAAATCTTGCAATGTTTATTTTGACCAGTGATTATTCATCTCTTACTAGTGTCTTCTATTTATGTTTTATACTTTTGTTGAGGAAATGAAAGTTATACTGTTATTTCATTTAATTGTTGTACCAAACATGGATATCTAACATGGTGATTGGTTTTACTTTACAATTTGACATGGGCAATCTGGAATTCTGGATGCTTCAGGGAAAACTGGCATCGTAAGTTCAATAAATTGCCTGTTGTGTTTTTAAGCAAATGTTTTCAGATAAGTAGCTGGAATTGGTTTGATGTGTGAAATACAGGTCATATAGTGAAGATGATCACATCATTGTGATTTTCTTAAAATAAAATCCGTAGCTGTTGTTGATAGTCCTTGAAAGAAGATCTTTGATATATCTTTTGCATTACAAGTAGTCACTTTAATTTTAATTTCTAATTCTGGCTTTGCTAAGTATTGTCTTTAACAACATTTAAATTGAGGATAACAAAATCTAAATGAGTTTGTTTTCAACAATGATATATTCTTTGGCTACGAGAACATGTGTTTACAGACATCTCAGTGAACAAATCCAAAAATTCTGCGACAAGAGTTCAACTACAAAACATGTGACAATTTTTGGTTAAATACCGAAAATATGTCACAAAAATACCCATCTTTGGAAAGTATATAGGTGATCATGTATGCAAGAGATATGACAATTTTCTTAACTCCTATAATTTGAAAATATTAACCTACTGGAATGATCCTTTGAGGAAACTAGAGATCATAGAGCTGATGTTCTAAAAATGGAATAGCCACTAAAAGTTTTTCTTTTATATTTGTTAAAACCACGATTTCTGAACAATTTCTATGGACATCAAAACAAATAACAGAGGAATGTGCTTCTTTGCTGGTCTCTTGAGCTCAAATACTTTCATCATACTTTTGGTTTGCAAGCTACGATTAACAATCTTCGCATCATTGGACATATAAGATGTAGTAAACCTCTTGACATCCATTATTTTCAGCATATAGACCTTTCCAGTTATTCTTGTAGTCAAGAGTAATAAGATATGTGCCAATCCATCTAAATATATATGATACAGTTAAGAAGAAATTAAATTATTTTAGAAATATTGAATATATACAGAGGCTTGAATGAAAGACACAAAAGCCAATGGCAGCTAGGGAATAGTTTGAGTGTCTTGGTCAATTAACAAATTTCATTGAATAGCATTTTTCTATTTGTTGAAGTCTAAGTCATTAAGAAAGAAGCAAAGCTAATCATGTGCTTTGAACATATGAAAGTAGCATGATCGTTAGTGTTTTGATATTGTGTGGAAAAATTTCAGGCATATCTATTCATTATGTAACCTGTCTCCCGTCATTTTGTGTTAATCAAAATTTTGTTCCTTGTATCAAAATTGTAAATGTGACCTTTAGGTAGTTAATGGCTATGATGCTTCACGTACTGATGATTTTATTGTGACCGAGTTAATATCTATGAAACAGTAAGGATTATTTTGTGAAAGATTAAGTTCTCTTTTGTGTTCTGTATAGAACAGCAGACTAGAAACACAAGCTCCAGTCACTCGATTCATTTAACAAATAAGGGTGAATTTTTAAACTATCCTCAGTATAACCTTTTTTTTTCAAAGAGGGGTAAACACTTTGACCCGGAGCTATGAACCGGTGAGGCCACAAATGGGGGACCTCATCCCCAATGAGATTTGAACCTTGATGGCACAAGAACAACAACACAACAACTTAACCATCACAACATGCCACTATTGGCTATCGTCAGTATAACCTAAATTACAACTGTATGAATTAATTTTATGAAGGATATAACATTTAACTTAGGACCATGTCTTGAACTTTGTTTGTTTAGAAAATTAGAGAATATTGGCTCATCAATCATTTCAAGTAGGAAGTGTTTTTGGCAATGTGTCAAATTACGTGTTGTATTATCAAGGTTGAACTACATGATTTTTTGACTCAAACTTAATGAATCAAACTTCATTTTTAAGTGGACCATTCACGCTCATGAGAAATGGGTTCTTGTGAGCCACTACTCATGATAATATGGGTCAATGAAGTTTGATTCAGACTGCCAAAAAAACCACATACATGAGAAGAATTAGTTAAGAATTTTTGTAATGAATGATTCATAAGTCACAACACTTGTTGAAGGATTTGCAAATGGGATAGTAAGCTAAGTGGGGTTGATCTTGGGGCAGACTTGATGGTTAAGTGTGCTTGACTTGGAGTAGCCTTGAGATGGGTTACCTCTTAGGAAGTCCTGATGTGTCACTCCTGTGAGCATCATCTAGATGCAATAAATGCTTAGTGGTGTTGCATTGTAAACACACATGCCCCATTGCAAATGGGGATACCCTCTTTTTTTCACTTTCTAGCTTAGTGTTGTGCTGAGTTGTCCTTAGCTTGGCAACATTTTTGGGTCTCTTAGTCTCCAAGCTCTTAGGGAATGGGCCAGTCAAGTCAGGAATTCCTAGGTTGAGGTGTGAATGAAGGAATTTTTCCAAGGATTGAATCTCAATGTCAAAATCCAAGTTTGAGGACCTCTAGGTCAAGGTTCCCCTTCAATCCTCACATAGGTTGAGAATTTAGAATTGGAATGTGGAAGTCTTTGTCCAAATTCTGAAAGATTTCACAAAATATAAATGTTGCAAAATGTTGTTGAAAATTGAAATGTTGTCAAGGCAAGATGTCAAACGTGAAAATTAGAAAATGCTAAGTGAGGACAAGTAAAATATTCAGAACCTGGACAGAAAAGGAAAACAAGGAAAATTTTATATGATAATAAAAAAAAAAAAAAAAATAATAATAAAAGATCCTTGTTTGAGATAGGAATTCCAGCTTAAAATAAAAAAAACTCCTTAAAAAGGCAACATTTTGTAAAGAAATCCTTAGAAAAATTGTTCAATTCCTAAGGACAAAATAAAAAATCGTTCAATTCCTAAGGACAATTAAAAATCATTCAATTCCTAATTAAAAAATTAAAAATCGTTCAATTCCTAAGAACAAAATTAAAAATCATTCAATTACTAAGGACAAAATTAAAAATGATCTTGTAATTCCTAGGGACAAAATAGAACATTGTTCTATTCTTAAGGAAGAAGTGCAAGTTTAAAATGCACAACAAGAGGGATGACTTGGCATGAAGAGGAGGCAAGTTTGAAATGAGGATATAATGCTGGGGTCAGCCCTCGTCAAAGTGAAATGCAATTTTCAAATTGAGCGCCCTATATGTAGGATGGAGAGATGACATTTGAAGATATCATTGAAGGATCATTCCAATTACAATCAAGTGTGATTGCAAGCAAATTGAAGTGCGAAATTCAGGTTTAACGGTGAATTTGATCAGCAAACCAGTAATCAAAGGCTAATTCCAGAATTAAAGTGCAAATTCTATCAAATGAAGGTTGACATCAAGGAAGATCCCAAGGTGAACTTCAACAAGGGCATGAATTAAGTCAGAAATAAGGAGATTCAAAGCAGAATTGAATTGGAAATAGTGTGATGTTCACTCAGAATTTGATGGCAAATTTCCAAACTAAAAGTGCAGATCAGAAAGCAAGAAGGCAATTTCTGCCCTAATAAGAGCAAAATTTTTCCAGATTTGGGGGTGAAATTCCAGAGAAGGGCGAAAATCAGAGCAGATATGGAGAAAAATTAGAAACAAGTGTGAATCTTCCAGCATTTAGGGTGAAAATCAAATCAGATGCAAGGAGAAATTCCCAGACCTAGAGCGAAAAATCAGATTCCCTGCAAGAAAGTGAACTAAATCAGTTAAAGTGCCGATTAAAAAGCAGCTTTCAAGAGCAAAGGCAATCAAATCCAGACCCAAACTGTGAATTTAGGTCAGATTTAGGCGAATTTTATCAGCCAAAAAAGTGCATTTCCAGATTTACATCAAGCATTTCGAGAGGGTTTGAAGCCAAGTTTCTAGATTGTGGAGGACAATATCAAATAATTTCAAGTACTAAAAGCCTAATCCATAACATATTATCTGGGCTCTTCATTTGTAATTGGGAGGTCTATAAAAGGCTTGACCTTCTGGTTAGTAAATTCATTAGAGATTAGAGAGTAAGATATTAGTATTAGCAAGTAGTAATAGTAGGAGGAGGGGATAGAAATTGTTGCCAAGACTACCCACAATTAATGTACAATTTTCATTGAAGATATGGTGGATCTTTGTGTTGTTTCAACATTTTGCATGGTTTCTACTTCTCAAAGTTTTAGTTAAAGTTAATGATTTTAATGCAGAAATGTGGGGATATGTGATGAATTCCTTGGCTCATACCATTTTTAGTTTGCTGATTGCGAATTGCAGTGCATGGTTACTTTGAACCCACTTAAGGAGTAGTACAATTGTGGATGTTCATTTGGATTGTGCCAGTATCAGGTATTTGGATGAATGTTTACAATAGGAAAGTCCCTCGTTACCTTTGGTGATTGCATCAAGTTGTGTGTAGTTGTTCCCTCATGGTGAAGCAAAGCTTGGTTTAAGGAATCCATTTATCCAAGCATTATCCATTGTTATCATTGTCCTTAGGTGTTAGAAGTAGATTAGATTCCCTAACCCTTATCCTTTTTATCATTTATTTGAAGTTCAGATCAGATGTTCAAGTTCCAGCTGCTATGAGGGAAAGAGTTGATAAATTCTAGGAACAATTGTGTAAGTCCTCTTGTGATTACCAGCAATATCACATCAATTCACTGAGTCTATATCCATCACAAAGTTGCAAGTTCACAGTGTAAACCTTGGGGTTGCCTTATTTGATCACACAGTTTAGCATGTTTAGCATTTGAGGTTTCCTAGTTCAATTGAGGATAGAATACTTGGTATTTTATTTTGTGTTGGTGAGTGTCACAAGACACCCATCAACAAAATTGGTACTAGAAGGAGTGTGTGTTCTAAATCATTCTTGGAGCTATCAATAGAACATCAATCGAATTCGCAAAAGAAAGCAGGTTGTTTGTGTTCAAATCTATTAGTAGGCTGGAACCAGTTGAGCTTTCAAGTGTTGAATTCGAGATATGTTAGATCTCTTTTAAGTTGAAAATCCAAAAAAAGTGAAACCTTTGAAAATAAATCCAAAAAAAAATTTGAAAAATTTGAAAAATCCAAGTAAAAAGAAAAGATTTCTCAATGGATGGGCAGCAGTTTCATGGTTCTTGTTGTCAAGACAATCATCAAGTTGATATTCTTCCAATTTGGCGGGCTTTGAATAAACAGTTACACCCACAAAGTTTGTCTCAATTTGCATTACCAAGAGGGTGTAGAATCCATAACACCATTGGACATGGTGAGATGCATTGTTTGACATTTTTCTCAAGCATGGAATTAGCTTTACAACAGAAAATTTCTTTTTCAGAAGTACATAAGCTAGTAGTAGTTGCAAGACCAGAATCAGAATCTCTCATACCATTCAAGGAGACAATCGAGAAGGTTAAGCGTTGAGTAAGACAGATGTATAGAAAATTTTTGGCTCCCTTATTGTTGTAGAATACACAATGTGTCACATTCGGAATTCATTTGTTCATCATTTCAAGATGCCATCAAGCAAGTCAAGTGTCAATTGGGTATATGTAGTAAAGAGTCATCAAAGGAATGCACTATAGATAAAATCTGGAGTATGTACCTTCAACAAACAAGTTTAGCACCAAAAGAACATATTACATCATCTGACAATGAAGGAAATGAGTTACAAGAAGATAGCATGATTGAGCCTAATGATCAAAATTTTGTAGTGGAAGATGACCTTTCATGCATTGCATCAAAAGGAGGTGTTGAAGTGGAAATCAAGAGAACAATGGAAGACCTTCAATTAATAGAAATAGTAGGAAGTGATGATCAAGGTTTGGAAGATCCACATCAAGAATTGTAGGCCATCATAGAAGTATCCATTAGTAATCCTATTCTGGATGGGGAAATTTCAACCATTCTTGGAGATAGTAATCAAGTAGATACATTAAATGATGAGCAAGTTGTTGCAATGGAAGTAAAGAATGTAGAACAATTCAAATTGGCGCTACAACTAGAGATTGTGTTTGAAGAAAAGCTTGGGGAAGTATTTGAAGATCAACCTATCAAAGAGGCCTTAGTTTTAAAAGAAATGCTTACACAATTGTACAAAGATGCATGGGTTATGCAAGATGATGATAGACAAATAGGAGAAATATTCCATGTACCTGAGTTCAAGTTTGAGCCTGCATTTCTCATTCGTGAATATGATGCTGATGTGAGTGGAATGATACATCATCAACTTTGACCTCTTGAAGTGGTGGACGATAAACATGAATTTCCATTTAAGGACGAAGCACACCAGGTTGTTTCTTTCCTTACCACTAGTTTTGAACGTTATCAATTTGATTTGGGAAATCTAGGAATTACAAGGTGTGTTGATAAATCATGGACCTAATGAATTTCCTCAATTATTGATTTTGCGTGATGTATTTGCTAAATATGAATATGAGGTGGCAAACAATTTCTTTGAGTATAAGGACAAACTTGCAAAAATTTGAACTATCACTAATGCTTTGTTACCGTTGAACATTTTGAGAAATCTTGTTAGGTTATGTATATATTTAGGTCCGTGGAGTTTTGTTCAAGTGTTTTGTACATAGAGTAGATTTCCTTTCTGTCTATTTTAGTTTAGTTGGTTTTGTGTAGCTTAGTTGTTGGTTTGTCTTGAGTCATCTAGCTCAATAAGTTTTAGTAGTTGGTTTTAGTTTGCTTTGGGTTTGCCTAGAATCATTTGATTCTAGTCGTTAGTTTGCTTTAGTTTAGTTGTTCTTGCTTTGTTTAATTTAGTTTTGTGAGATCCTTATTTGTGAGAAAGGTGTTGTCTTAGCATAGATGGGCGTGATTTTGATTTTGTGTTCAGTTCATTTCTTGGATAAAATTTATGAAGTGCTTTAGAATCCAAGGTTATTCTTGCTAGCTTTATCATTTGGCTAGGATTTTTCCTTGACTTGGAATGGAATCATCCACTATGTCTTGACACCAAGTCTTTCGATTACTATTTTACACAATTAATTACTCAAAGTCATTGAGGTTTCTTAGAAGTCGTGGCTAGTGAAAAATCCTAAATCTTACTTTAGTGCCACTGTAATTCTCAAACATGTAATGAGCTTCATTGCTTGTGAGCCAAAATGTGAACAATGAGAAAAACAGTATCAAAAGAAAAGAAAAGAAAAGAGAAAAGAAAAAAGAAATGAAATGTCAATGTATTTGGCTTTGGGAATTTGCGAATATATCTATTAGGGCTATAGATGCATGGTTGTTCATAGAGTAATGTTCGTGGGAATTACAACGATAACCTCGTCAGGGCTATGGATGTCTGACTGACAGTAAGGCAATATCCAGGACGCTTTTGAAGTAAGACAGCTCACGTAGCTCGTCATGATGGATTCTAGGAGTTTCAATGGTCTTTCGAGATGGAATGAATACATTTGCACACTTGGGTAAACAAAGACGAAGTGCTTTGATTCAATTCATGATTTTTCTTCCCTTTTGAGTATATTTCCTAGTCAATTGATACATTGGAAAGAAACATCCGGAGTTTCTGAGCATGGAATGATTTTTTTATCTTTGAAATGTTTAGGAACATTTTTTTTTCGAATTGGTGCTAGTGTTGCATTGTAAATACACTCCCCATTGCAAATGGGGACCCCCTCTTTTTTTTGCTTTCTAGCTTAGACTTTTGCTTAGTTGTCCTTTAGCTTGGCAACATTTTTGGGTTTCTTAGTCGCTTGGCTCTTAGAGAATGGGAGAGACAAGTGAGGAATTCCTAGGTTGAGTTGTGAAATGAAGAATTTTTTCCAGGAATTGAATCTCAATGTCAAAATCCAAGTTTGAGGAGGTTTCCCTTTAGGAAATCCGCCTTTAGGTCAAGGTTTCCCTACAACCCTCACTTAAGTTGAGATGATGATTATTTTGAAAATCCATGTTTGAAGTAGGAAATTCGGAATTGGAATGTGGAAGTCCTTGTCCAAATTGTGAAAGATTTCACATTATAAATGTTGCAAAATGTTGTTGAAATGTTGTCAGGCAAGGTGTCAAATGTGAAAAATTAGAAAAAGCTAAGTGAGGAAAAATAAAAAAATTCAAAACCTTGATAGAAAAGGAAAATAAGGAAAATTTTGTAAGATAATTTTTTTTTTAAGAAATAATAATAAAAAATCCTTGTTTGAGATAGGAATTCCAGCTTAAAATAAATTAAAAAAATCCTTTAAAAAGACAACTTTTCATAAAAAATCCTTAGAAAAAGAAACATTTTTGTAAAAAAATCCTTAGAAAAATCAGTCAATTCCTAAGGACAAAATATATTTTTTTCAATTCCTATGGACAATAAAATTGTTGATGTTTATAGCTTCGGTCAGATAAACATAATCATGGATGATAATCTCAATCAATAGAATGATTTATGAGTTATATATATATATATATATATATATATATATATATATATATATATATATACG
>MU224951.1:5312674-5327249 GCA_018584345.1 Thuja plicata
GAGACATGTCTATCCATCGATATGTCTTCTCACTTATATACATATAATCCAAAATAGATTGATTGAAGGCAAGTACAGAAATAAAATAGTGCAAGCCAATATTACATCGATCTTTATCAGAGATGTTGAGCTGTACTTCAATAAAAATATCATTCAATTCCCAAGAACAAAATAAAAAATCATTCAATTCCCAAGAACAAAATAAAAAATCATTCAATTCCTAAGGACAAAATAAAAAATCGTTCAAATTCTAAGGGCAAAATAAAAAACTGTTCAATTCTAAGGACAAGATTAAAAATCATTCAATTCACAGGGACACAATTAAAAATTGTTCTATTCTTAAGGAAAAAGTGCAAACTTAAAATGCAAAACAAAAGGGATGACTTGGCATGAAGAGGAGGCAAGTTTGAAATGAGGATATAATGTTGGGGTTGGCCCTCTTGAAATGAGTGCCCTATATTTAGGATGGAGAGAGGACATTTCAAGACATCATTGAAGCATCATTCCAAATACAGGCAAGTGTGATTGCAAGTGGATTGAAGTGCAAAATTCAGGTTTAAGGGTGAATTCGGTCAGCAATTCAGAAATTAAAGGTGAATTCCAGAATTAAAGTGCAAATTCTATCAAATGAAGGATGACGTCAAGGCAGATCCCAAGGTGAACTTCAACAAGGGCATGAATTAAGTCAGAAATAAGGAGATTCAAAGCAGAATTAAATCAGGAATAGTCTAAGTTGCCGATTCGGGTTCGGGAATGAATTCGGGTTCGTGGATTCGTGAAAAAAAAAATTCCCATTAGGATTCGTATGGGTTCGCGTGTGTATATATATATGCATTATATATACAAAAAATAAGAGAAATATACATAATTCTAAAACTAAATCATTTCATAGTATGAATCTATGATGCTTGATCATTGATCAATACCAAATCTGAAAGATTCAAAACATTAAAATTAAATCATAACATCAATTCAAGTATCATTGTTTGAAGTTCAACTAATGGATTAATAATTTATTGATATTCTTCTTCTTCATCATCACCATCTTCTATATGGAGCCTAATAAGACTCGAAGGTTAATTTTTCCCCACTTTTATTGGCGCAGTTTCCACCCCAAATTATTAAATGGGGGTTTGGGGGCAAAGCCCCCAAGACGGGGTCAAGGGGNCCCCCCAAGACGGGGTCAAGGGGCAGCGCCCCTTGTAGCAACTTTTGTAGCTCAACCGACTTTAATTATTTTATAAAGGCACCGAGAGTTATTTTTCAGCGGGCCAATGTTCGGCAATGTCAAATTTGGGTTGTGTATGTCAAAAATTTGTAAATCTTACCAAAAAAAAACGTCTTAAACTCCGTCCGCTAGCAAAACTTCGCTTGATTCGGCCCGGTCCGTGCTGGATCCAGGCAGGGTCCGGATTTGGACCTGTGGGTCCGTGGGGATCCGCGGATCCAGACGGACCCATAGTTCTAGATCCGGACCTTGCCCGGATCCAGCACAGACCGGGGGGCGAATCCGGACCCGGACCTAGATCCGGGGTCCATGGTTTGGACCCGACAACTTAGGGAATAGTGCATTTTCTAGCAGATAAGTGCGATTTCCAGACCTAGAAAGGTGAATTTGCAACCCAAGAGGCGAACCCACAGCAGATAAGCACGATTTAAATTAGAAGTGTGATTTTCACTCAGAATTTGAGGATGAATTTCCGAACAAAAAGTGCAGATCAGAAAGCAAGAAGGCAATTTCTGCCCTAAAATGTAATAACCCCAATGGGTTATCCGAACTCCAACTTGCAAATTTTTGTGTTTGTGAATGATTTGGTTTTGATTTGCAATTTTAATAAATAAAATGAAGAAGCTGCCAGGCAAGAATAATATATAGAATTTGCAATATACAATTACTGGCAAAACAATGGCTGCAATATTATTAAATGTTCAATACATGATCAAATATGCTTTCCAACATCAATGTTCATACTCGGAAGTAATATAGAAGACTTCGGCAAAATTTGGAAATGATTATCAGCACTCAGGAATTCTGAGACAGCAGCAAATGATGCAACAATTTCCAATGCCTAGACTACTGGATGAACACGTGGTACTGCTGGAGTAATTTCAGACTAGTATTAAATGCCAAATAAGCTCTTGTATGTAGCCGCCTAGCAAAGAAATCCCTTCCTTAGAAATCTGGGCGAGACACTGGACTCTAGCTGCAATTTGATGCCTGAAATCTGGTATAAATGGTAGCCAATGTTGAATATTTGGGTCTGCAATTAATAAACCTTTAGAAACCTTCAAACCCTTAATGTACTTCTCCAACTAAAACACAAATAGATCTCCTGTATGAAGTCCTCCAAAACAATAATTCGGTTGATCTCTCAAAACCTCAAAATTGCAAAAACAATGAAGATTGAACAATCTCCAATGCCTTGGTACAGCTGAAACCCTTATTTCAATTGCACAAACTCCAAAGACACCAAATTTGCAAAGACAAATGATCATCAATAATGAGGTTGATTTGCTTTTTGATGTGCTTTTATAACCCCAATCTCCTTAATAGCATTTAAATCTACTTTCAAATCCACTTTTAGGTTTCTAATAAAACTTTATAATAAGTCTTCAAACTTGGGCGCTCATATTCGTGGATTATAAATGCACTTTAATATCATTTAAAATGATATAACTTATGTGCACATTGACTTTATAAAATACTTTAATATTTTGGCCTCCAAAATATAATGCATTAATTGCACTTCAAGTCACTTAAATGAAGGGCCATGGCCTCATTGAATATAAAGTGACTTTTTAACTTTATAATTGCATTTTATAAATAATTATTAATAAAGTAATCACTTTATTAATAATTAAAATAACATAACTCCACAAATAATAACTATTTCCCAATTCCATCTGAACCTGGGAGTTAATCAGTGTCCACTGTGCACCCAACTACCTTACTAAAAATAGTAAGGGTCCCTCTCCATCAACCACTGACTTACTATAAATAGTAAGTACCTCATTATCTGATCAAACCAATTGTGCATTGCAATCATAGCCTGTTCAGGTGCCCTGCTATAAATAGTAACCCTAATTTCCTGAAATAGTCACTATAATAGTAAGTGAGCCAAACTGAGTCCAACGAAGGCCAAACTTGAACATATACTGATCTCTAATAGAAAATACACACTGATCTTTGCCAAAAGGGGACCCTCTTTCCAATTGTCTTAGCCTATGAGGGTTAGTGATAGGCTAATCCAACAAACTCTGACGCTCGCGAATTTATTCCAGATTTGGGGGCAAATTTCCAGAGAAGGGCAAAAATCAGAGTAGAGATGAATTAAGATTAGAAATAAGTGTGAATCTTCCAGCATTTAGGCTGAAATCCAAATCAGATGCAAGGAGAAATTACCAGACCTAGGGCAAAAAATTTGAATTCCCAGCAAGAAGGCGAACTAAATCAGATTAAAGTGTGATTAAAAAACAGCTTTCAAGAGCGAATGCAATCAAATCCAGACCCAACGTGCAAAATTAGGACAGATTTAGGCAAATTTCATCAGTAGAAAAAGTGCATTTCCAGATTTGCATCAAGCATTTTGAGGGGTTTCAAGCCAAGTTTCCTGATTGTGGGGGACAATATCAGATTATTTTTAGTCCTAAAAGTCCTAATCCAATTTCAAGGATTCCAAAATCCCAATTCCAAATCCAAGTCCTAAAGATCAAGTTCAAGTTTTGGAATTCCAAATTTTAAAATGTCAATCCGAAGGATGAAATCAAATTTTCAAAATCCAATGCCACAAATTCCAAATCCTAATCCATCAGATCCAAATTTCCAATTCCAATTCAAGATCCCCATTGAAGAATTGATTATCATGAAAATATTTTAAGTTCTTCAAACTTGCATTATATTTTCATCCATAACTTTGATCCAATGTTTTTTTTATTGTAGGAATGACGAATGAAAGAGAAAGGGAGACTTCACAACACGAGGGAGATCAATTCATGAAAGGATTCAAGGCAATGCAAGGAAGGACAAGATTCAATTCGAGATTAAGACATACAAGGAAAAGGATTGCTTTACAAATGAAGGATGCTACAACGACCTTGGATTTGCGAGGGAGATCAATTCATGAAAGGATTCAAGGCAATGCAAGGAAGGACAAGATTCAATTCAAGATTAAGACATACAAGGAGAAGGATTGCTTTACAAATGAAGGATGCTACAACGACCTTAGATTTCCCCTAGAAATCCAAGATAAACATGAGGGGAATACTCCAAGGAGATCAAGACAAGATGACATCCAAGATATAAGGACATTCAAGATGGCAAGGAATTCCAAAAACAATAAAAAATTACTAGGAAGATGAAATTCACAGTAAGTAGATAGTTTCAGAAGAGTTAGTCAAAGTTAGAAAGGACTTCTTTGTTATGTTTACAAGATATACAAGTTGAGGTGGCACCTACTCATCTTCAACCAATCAAATTATTCAAAGTCAACAAGTCCAAGCTCATTGAACCTGACTCATCAATAATTGAAGGCATTGAATGCATTACTACAATCAATTTTCTCATTTGTTCATCCTTGAAAGCATAGTTGAAAATCTCGCGATTATATCTCGGATATCGCGATATATCGCGCTACACAAACTGAAACGATATTATCTCCATTAATATCACTGACGATATTTCCAATATCGTGCAACGATTTTTACCTAAAAATATCACGATTTTTGGTGATTTTTACCCAAAAATCTTGCCGCTTATAACACAAGTTAAAAACAAATGATTTTTAAAAATTTAGGGATTTTTTTAAGTTGTAAAGGCATCGAGATTAGGTGCAGTCTATGTATATTTCTAGTTTTCATTGATACCGAAACTTGAACTTAATATGTATTCAAAAGTTGTAGACTTGTAGTTTCACGGAGTTTGACTTCGATATGTATTGAACTTATTTTTATTCAGATGCCGTACTTGTTTTTTGGTATATGATAATGATTCTATGTTTTCTGCTAAGTTTTAAATTCTAATTGCTATGTATTTAACTCAAAACTTTGATTAATTAATGGTGAAAATCTCAAATCAGTATATATTCTACAAATTTGGTGTTTATGTGTGTTTTTAAGAATATTTTTAAAAATTATATATTTTCAAATGTTTGATAAAAGTGCCGATTTTTTCGCCGAGTTTTTGCCGAGACTGAGATTTTCAAAAAATTTGGGTCCGTCGAGTTTTTGCCGAGACCGAGATTTTCAACCTTGCTTGAAAGGATATGACTTGTAATTTTCTCATTGGACGACTTTAAATGTATGAAGGTGGTAGTAAATTAATATTTTGATTAATATTATAATAGAGAGCTATGTTGATGCCACTCGCTTCTACTAGGTTTTTGTCGCAGGACTGACGACAGCCTTTGGGAGCTCGAAAATGGGAGGTCTTAGATCGTTGGCAGCCTCATGAGCATTTCGATCGACTGCAAAATGCTATGCCTTCCATTGGAGACCAGATCAACGTTGGAGAGCGCTTGCTAGATGGGAAGAAATCCTTTGGTGACAATGGTGGTGCGCGAATGGTCGGACATCCAGCTCCTGGGGTTGCAGATGCGTGGCTAAGACCATCTCCGCCCAGGACTACCATTGACAGGGAGGATTGGTCCCTTTTCCTTGTTTTGCTTGGCATTCGGGCACCCACCCTAATGCTATTTGGGAAGCTAGCTGTGGGAGTGCTTAGCAAATTTGTGGCAGGTTATTTGGGGTCTTGGATCCCTTGCTTTTGGAGGCCCTACTGCTTTGGGTTGCAGATCCTCTGTTGATACCTCGCGGGCTCATACGATGCCACCTTCGCATCCATGGTCAACTAGGGTTTCAATGAAATCTGCCTCATCCCCTCCCAATGTGGTGATGAGTGATGAGATCTCGCGTGAGATTGCAAAAAACGAAGTATGCCATTCAAATCTATCCCTGTGCAAGGGATTTTTTTTGTGGGGGTCTTTGAAGATACTCAAGATTGGCGTACAATTCTTTGTGATAACCAATGGGACTCTAAGGAGCACCTCTTGATGTTGAAACCTTGGCATCCATCTTTTGACCCAAATACTGAATCATTCTTTGCAGTTCCAGTCTGGGTAAGGCTCCTAAATCTACCATTGTAGTTTTGGTTCGATTCTTGTTTTGAGGTAATTGGTAACTCCTTGGGGAAGTTTTTGAGTGTGGATGAGGGGTCCTCAAAAAACTTCCACACAACCTATGCTCAAATATTGGTAGAGCTGGACATCACCAAAGATTTCTGCGAAGATCTCACTTCAAACTTCTAGCAAATGCTCGAACTAGATGGTAGACTATGTAGGTATTCCTTTCCGATGCCACAGGTGTTATCATGTTGGTCATTTGGTGGCCCAATGCTCCAAATGATAGAAAGATGATTAGGCTACTTGGTGGCGGGATGTCTCTTCTCGCCACTATTTTGTGGAAAAGGAGGATTCAGAGAAGGAAAGGAAGTCTGTGTTTAATGAAGATGCTTCTCCTTTGGATCCTTCAAAGTGCAGGATTGACTCCCTTGATCCCTCCAATGGGTAGTTGATCCCCCGCCCTCACCTTTGGTTCCCACCACGGGAGCCAAAGTTGGGCTGCTTCAACTGTTTTGGATCAGATTAAGATATTTTCGTCTCCTATGTAGGTTTGGCTGGGATGGATGGGAAGGACTTGAGTCACTCCCCTCCTGAAGGGTTGCTCAGCAGGAATGTTGCGATGAAGATAGATATGGAGTTGGGAGAGCAATAAGTGAAGTCAACAATTGATTTAGATGAGGGCAAGGGAGAATTTGCTAAGAAACCAAAATAGAACAAGGATCTTGAGGGGTTTGAAGAAAATTGGACAATTGCTCAAAAGAAAAAGAAGAAAAATGAAAACTTTAGCATGCTTCTTTGCTCTTACTCTAAGAAAGGGGCGAAATCTCTGAGCTAATTGTTCTCTTTTTTCTTTGTTGATGGCGTTTTGATTTGATATTTGGGGGGTTTTGATTTTGGGATGAGGTTCCCCCTATGTGGCCTCACCTAGTGCAGGCCAGGGTAAATTTTATTGTTTTTCTGGGTGTTGCCCCAAACACAGCTACTAATCTACCCAAAAAAAATGTATGAAGGTGGTAGTTGTACCGACCTCAATTAAAGTTTCTTTGAATTATCTCGGCCGTTGATTTTGAATCAATCTTGTTAGGCAAATGTGTCTCAACCTTGCAATTACATTTGGTTACTATTTTTAGTAAGTTTTACGTTTGAGCATGAATTTCCCCTATTCTTTCCCCAAAGGTTTGGTTGGGCTAGATAAGCATGCCAATAAATTTTCGTTGCAAGATCATGTCCAATTTTGAAGATATTAAAGTTCTCATTTTTTTGAAATTGTCAGAAAAAAATTTTGAACTCAATTTTGGAGGCTATAGAGCAAAGTAACGAGAACTGGAATCGTCTTGGAATCGGCAAGGCCGAATCGAATCGCGAATCGCCCATGAATCGGAATTGAATCGCCCATGAATCGGCAAATTTAAAAAACCCTTAAAATTTAGAGATTTTAACTATTTAAAACTTATTTCATGCACCCTTTATTTAATATAACTTAAACACACTATAACATCATCAAATAGAAGCTAACATACATAAATAAGGAACATAAATGATAAATCCATCACAAGCGTTACATATTTATGCAGCGTAGAAGCATGAGTTAAGATTGGAATGTCACATAGTATCATAAAAACATTTAAACAACAAAAACACTTGTAATCATAGCATCATGAATCATGATCATACCATCATATACTTCATGTGCAAGTTCAACATCAAAGATTCAAGAATCAAAACATTAAAATTAAATCATTACATCAATTCAAGTATCATTGTTTTAAGTTCAACTAATGGATTAATAATTTATTGATATTCTTCTTCTTCATCATCATCTTCCATATGGAGCCTAATAAGACTCGAAGGTTAATTTTTCCCCACTTTTATCGGCGTAGTTTCCACCCCAAATTATTAAATGGGGGCCAAGAGCTCAACCGACTTTAATTATTTTATAAGGTATCGAGAGTTATTTTTCAGCTCCATAAGACATCAAATCATAAATGTACGCAATATGAAAGACACAAAAAAAGTTAAAAAAAAAAAGTGTTTTTTTAATTTTTTTGACTTGACGGCCGATTCATGTCGGTTCACACATGGCGATTCAGGCCAAAAAACCGCCGATCTGATTCACCGGCTCCCAAAAAATCGGGGAGGGTGAATTGAATCGTGATTCACGCGTGATTCTCGTTACTCTGCTATAGAGGCTTCGAAACGGGCCAAAAATGTGGCTAAATGGCGTAGCAATTTTTAAAGTGATATAGCACGTTGCAAGCTTTCTGGCACTTCAAACAATTCATCAATCAGACAAAATCGGTTCGAAAGTTATGGCCTACGAAAGTTGGGTCACCTAAAACAAGAAATGTAAAAATGTGTTGAACACATAAATGGGTTGTAAAAGGGAGTTACATGTGTTGGTGTGTGTATTGACACATCATAGGTCATCTTTGATTGGAGATAAGATGGGCACCACTTTATAAGTGATTTTTAGCCTATGGTTCTCTAATACTATTTGACAGTTTCTTGTATTGTATCTCCTACATATTAGGTGCATGAGATGGAGTGTATGTGTAAGAGTCATATAGCTTTTTAGCTACCTCCGAATCTCCGATTGGTGATACTCCTAAGAGACGCTTGCTTTGCAAGTTTATTGTAATTTGCTATTGATTTCTAAATAATATATTGGGCGGCTTTTGGAAAGTGGGGTTTTTCTCTTGAAAATGTTTTCTACATGTAAATCACTGTGTTGTGGTATGCATGATATTTTATGTTATTTTTGTTAAGTTTTTGCAACTGTTATAAAGATTTGAGAAAGTTTTTATATTACCCTCTCCTCAAGATTAGTGTAAGAAGTTGTTCTGCTACTTTACTTCCTTACAAATCTTGGCCCTTTATTTTTAATTGGGAGGTCTATAAAAGGCTTGGCCTTCTCATTTGTAAATTCTTTAGAGATTAAAGAGAAAGATATTAGTATTAGCAAGTAGAAGTCGCAATAGGATGGGATCAAAAATTGTTATGAAGACTATGTCTAAATTAATATACAATTTTCATTGAAGATATGGTGGATCTTTGTGTGTTGTTTCAACATTTTACATTGTTTCTACTTCTCAAAGTTTTGGTTAAAGTTCATTGGTTTTAATGGAAAAACTCAGAAATGTAGAGATATGCAATGAATTCCTTACTTCATACCATTTGTAGTTTGTTAATTGCAAATTGTAGTGCATGGTTAGTTTGAACCCACTTAAGCACTAGTTCGATCGCAGATGTTCATTTGGATTGTGCTAGTATTGGGTATTTGGATGAATGTTTACAGTATTGCATCAAGTTGTGTGTAGTTGCTCTCTCATGGTGAAGCAAAGCTTGGTTTAAGGAATCCATTTATCCAAGCATTATCCATTGTTATCATTGTCCTTAGGTGTTAGAAGTAGATTAGATTGCATAACCCTTATCTTTTTTATCATATATTTGAAGTTCAGATCAGATGTTCAAGTTCCAACTGAAGTAAGGGAAAGAGTTGATAAATTCCAGGAACGATTGTGTGAGTCCCCTTGTGATTACGAGTAAGATCACATCAATTCACTGAGTCTATAGCCATCACAAAGTCACAAGTTCGCAGTGTAAACCTTGGGGTTGCCTTATTTGATCACACAATTTAGCATGTTTAGCATTTGAGGTTTTCTTGTTCAAGAGAGGATAGAATACTTAGTATTTTATTCTGTGTTGGCAAGTGTCACAAAACACCCATCAATAAGTGGATCTTTCATGCTCATGAGAGATGGGTTCTTGTGAACCACTACTAGTGGGATATGGGTCACTGAAGTTTGACTCAAACGATTATGCAATTAATTCTCAATAAAACAACTCATCAATATTTTCTTGTGAAATCCACGAATATTACATGTTCTTAAAATCAAATTATTATGACTGCAATTCTAGTTGACAATTGTGGAAATTGTCAAGTCCAATATTTAAAGTTTTCTTAATATTTTCGTACAACTTGTAAGTAAACATAAGAAGAAAAAATTGGGTACAGATTACCAAGCTCTCTATCTAGAATATTGTAAGAAACATAATTTGCAGTCTTCCCTACATAAAGATTGAAACATAGTGTGTGTGTGTATACACATATGCCCGCAAAAGACACCATTGTTTGCATATTGATGTTGGTGTTAATTGTAAGATAGAATTGAAGCTTTATAAGGAATGTTTAATGGTTCAATAGAGGCATCTTCCCATTTCTCAGTGACCATCTTTTGGTTTATTTGAGAATTTGTCAAATATTAAAAAACACAAGTTAGCTAGTTGACTTTCGGACTTAGAATTGATTCAGAGTGCTCAATTATATTTCACATAGGATTTGATGCCACTCAAAATTACTACCATGAGCAGAGATAGAACTAACATGTAGAGGTATACCTTTTCTATAGTTTATTTCAAGGTTTATGATAGATTTCTGTGTGCTATGGTTATAGAACTAAATACCAGCAGATTTGGTGATTCCAAGAATCTATGGTGGTGCATTTATCTTACTACATATGCATGTTTAATATTTGACTTCAAAGTGCTTGGTCTGTACTATTGACTGAAATGCTGCTCCTTGTGTTAACAGGTTCCAAAATTTGTTCTATTAAAGACACTTGGGAGATCCACAGTTATAAAATTCGTGATTAAAGAGCTGATCTGCTCAACTTTGGCTGACTATACTAAACAGGCAAGTTAAACATTTGATGTAACTTTTCATATTCTTTTTCTTTGATCCGGCCATCTTTATATGGTACAAGAAGTTGCCATTTCTTCAGTACTACACAGGCAATTTAAACATTTGATGTAACTTTCCATATTCTCTTTCTTTGATCATGGCCATCTTTATATGGCACAGCAAGTTCTCATTTCTTCACTACTGAAACCAGGAAAATCTAAATGCCAAAGAAGAATTCAAGACTAAGGAAAGTGCAGAAGAACTAGATGCTGCATTTGAACCAGGAAAAAAGTTTAGCTTTAGTGCCGTGATAGAGCTTGAGGAAGAGAAGCCAGAAAACAAACAAGGAGAAGAGCTAGAAAATGAACAAGAAGAGGAACCAGGAAAAAAGGAAGAAATAGAAGTAGAAATAGCTAGCTGATACTTTGGATCCAAAGTTCATAGTTTTGAGTTCCGATGAGTAATCTGTTTATCGGCTTCATTCTGGAAGTTGTTTTCTCCTCTTGAATGTTAGTCATTAAGTAGCCATGAAAGTTGCAGAAGCTTTTGTTTGGCTAAGTAATTTTGTTGATATAGTTACAAAGGTCCTATTTGATGATAAATTGCATGGTTTCAGTAATTCATTGTATTTGGGACATCAATCTTCTTAAGGGCGGGCCTCCAGTAGTAATAGGCTTTACTTGGAATTTACACTCTAAATTTGTGAGTGATTCATTTCTTCTAAATGTACACTGATAGTAAATAAGATTAAGAAAGAGCATATATAAATATGGCTGTCACAGATCAAAAATATATGTACATGGAAGTATCAATTAATGATTGCAGACGATAACCATTTTTGTGAGCAGTTTTGTATTGAATAAATTACATAGAAAATTGTGGGTGGCAGAATGTTTTAAAAAAATGGTCAACATTGCAGAACAAGGAAACATGGTATACAAGGTATATGAATAAGGGTATATTTGAATGTAATCACCAGGGGATGTGTGTATGGGTAAAGGGACGGGATCCATGCCCCTGAACTGAACATTTTTTATCACAATGGTTAACATGCATATGCAAAACAATTGATAATAGTCTCCATCTGATAGGAGATTATCTAGGGGAAAATTGCACCACTTTAATGATGCAGATTTAATTTAAACATTTAGAAATGGATCAGTTCTATTCATATGCAAGTTTGCACCTTTAATAACCTCATCCTAGTAGGCTTAGATGCATCATATTATTCTGCATCCTTACATCATTTTTTTTAAGTGTTCAATGAGACATTAGTTTATTATCTATTCTTCTGCAATTGGAGATTCATTATTGAGCAAAAAAATATTATTATGTACTTGGTATAAATGCCCTCCCACACGATTAATTAATTTTTTTAATGAAAACTGAAAATGATCTAATATGGACTTATGACGTGGTGATGGTAATAAGTCAAATGAACAACTAGTTATCATATGCACATGGTACACTACAGAAGTCAAAAGATGTCTCAGAGAATTAATACCGTGATTATCACAAAATATATCATTACAAAGTTATTGGCTACTCATCTACAATATAGATATGGACAGACTCTACATCATGAAGCACGTAGTGATCAATCATCACCATCAACTAATACAATCCACAATTGGGCAACTTCCTCGTCAAACCCGTGGTATGAATAGATTGCTTGCTCAATGCATAATTAGTCAATGCTCAATTCTCATTCTAATATGTGGGAGTACTCAAAGCTAACCCTTTGTCCTTTCATTTGCTGCAGTTGTACAGACTCAAGAAAAATGTGGCCTCTTCACGAGGCACAGTTTCCAAGATAAAATTTTTGTTTTGCCCAAGATGGTTCACCTTCCAAAGAAGCTAATTAAATTTCCAATGCATCGTTGAATTAAACAAAGCACAGTTGCCAACATTTTAGCACATTACTAAGTTGATAATAATCGTGTTTTGCCAACTCATCACCAAAGATGTGTGGGAACAAAGATTACTTAAGGTGCATAGACTCAAGACCAAACTACACCCTTATGAAGTATATGTATGGACAACTATCTATGCACGTCAAATAACTTGCATGTGCATAGCTTCAATATGCTCTAACAAATCACTCTAGAAGTCTCAAAATGGAGCAAACAATGCACAAACAAGAACCAACACACAAAGCACAACAAAGAAAAGAAAACATTCATCCAACCAAAGGATTGTGCTACTAACATCATTGGGCGATGCAAGATTGCCTAACCCTTGAAATGCTCTAGTTTTAGATTGCCCAAAACACTAATTAGGCCACCCAAGTTGACTTAGTTTTTATTTAGAGATACATGGGTCTTCTTTTGGTCACTTACACTTCCAATGAATGAGATATTCCATGTTTGTGGATTCTATGCAATTTTAGCTTGCTATTTTCTTTCAATATATGTCTTTGTGTACCTTTGATTTCAACTCTTCATATTCTTGCATGCCATCTTCAAGAACTTGTGCATGGTAGGATTATAGATAAGAAACATCAAATATTAGTGAGATATCTATTCCTTAAGGCAACTCAATTTTGTATGTGTTGCACATATACAAAACGTTCATTGTCAAGTCTTTGTTCCACTAATAATGGTATTCATTGCCAAGTTGTGATTTATGTAATGTTTGATATCAAGGCTCTACCTGCAAGTTGTCTACCTTTCTCAACATTGTTTTCTTGATTGTGGGTAAAAATGGTGAAGATTTGAAGGATATAAGTGATAAGGAGAAGTGCATGTAAGATTGTCTTTAGCAACAACAAATTAGAAAGTTTGCATTTAGGTTTCAGCCTCTCAATGTTGTAATGCACAATTCATGAATAAAGGTTCACATGACAACTTTTCTAGTTTGAAGGATGTCTTCTTACATTTCATTTGACATATCCTTGTTATCATTTATATACTCGCAGAAGATGAGGTGCATAGAAAATGTAAATTTTTTTGGATTGATTGTGAAAGAAAGTGTGCTTGGGCTTGTTTTAGGTAGCAATATTATCAATTTAATATGTGTTGAAGAGATTGCAAGTTGCTTGTTGATTGGCTTTTATGATGGAAGATAACAATAGATTTAGTCTTAGGGTTTTGTTGACGTAAATGACCATATGCAACCCGTCGTTATTCTAGCTTATGTTGATTTGTGGTAGTAGTTTCCATATGCTCATTGTTGGTTTCACCAAATCTTGCGATAGTGTTTGATCATGCCTTTATTCAAAGGTTTGACCATGGTTATTCAACCTTATCAAAAACCTATGATATGATTTTCCATTTTGATGATCCATAAATCACTTAGGGTTTCAGTTATCAAGTTTCACAAAAAATGAAAAAACAATCATAGTGAACTTTTACAAGTCAATTTGTTATTTTTGAGCAATAACCTTATCTAGCATTTGTTTTCAAAGGTCATATTTCTAGGTAGGGGGTTGAAGGCACATTTAGGTTGCTTTAATTAAATGCTATTTAATTCATTTCTCAAGATAACTTTTGCTGTAAAGTTTCTTTCTTGATTCCTTTTTAAAAAGCTATTGCACTTTAAAACGTTGATTTTTTTGGATTAAATATGATTTTTCTAGATACATTTTGTTTATTCTCAAGTCCCAAAAACTTTGCATCTTGTGACCATATAAACAAGTGCTTTGAGCATAAGAAACCTTTAATGACAATTGATGCTATGCTTGTACTTTTGAAATACTATCGTATTTTATATTTATGTTTGTTTTTATACTTTTGCAATTTGAATTGAAAATAGATTATAGTGTTAGGCTTTATATATA
>MU224951.1:5352093-5368855 GCA_018584345.1 Thuja plicata
CTTGTCTTCATTGAATCTCTCGTTGTATGGTTTATTGGCAAGGTCATGAGTTTATAGCTCTAGCTGAGAGCAATTTTACAAATCTTGCAACTCCATGCATAGAGAGCTATGGATCGATTTGTGAGAGTTCATTCTTCAGTTTCCTTGCATGTAAGGATTCATAGAAGTGCACTACTTTTGTGTGTACACTATCAACCAAGCAGAAGGGCGTTCTAAACCTTCCAAATAGTCTGAGTGTAGTGGGGAATCCTCGCATCCCCCTTATGTCAAATGATCATTTCCAATGGATTTTAGTCAGGTTCGAAACCCCTTGTTTGAAGAATATACCAATTCTGAAGAGTTGTGTCCTGAACTTGACACTAGCAAAACAACAAGAGTTCCCATAGGTACTACACCTCTGGATGCTCAACCTCCTTGTATCAAATCTTTGCACACTAAGCACTAGCATTCTAGAAAGATGGAAAATCATGACCAATCAGGTGAACATAGTAGAGACAATCTCTCTAAAACAGGGGGTAAATTCCATTATCAAGACCCCCTAATGATGAGGAGACAGATATAACCCAAGCAAATATTGAAGGTGCTCATGCCAATAAAAATTTTTACAAGATGATCGAAATTCTCCTAGCTGAGGAAAAAGATAAATATCTTCTTGAACTAGCCAATCAAGGGGCTAAGTTACCCTCCAATTACAATGTAGAGATGCTTGTCACTAAAGAGGAAGAAACTGAAAAATCCAAGTTATAAAAACAAGTTCAAAGTATGCAAGAACAAATTCTTCAACTCATGAAGGATAAAGACAAACCTGATACACAATTCACGCTGGAAAGCATTTGTCTGTTCCCATTTGATAAGAGTCTATGCATGCCTCCTTTTCCTAAAGGAGTTGAACTTCCCAAGTATGATAAATGCTTGGGTACCTCTGATCCACAGGATCATCCGAGAGAGTTTGGTGCTCTCTCCATGGAGTTCATACATGATCAAACCTACCTCATGTGTCTCTTCCCACATAGTTTGGGAGGGCTGACTATGGAATGGTTCTCTAGGCTACCAGCTAGCATCAAGACTTTTGACGAAATTGCCAATTTATTTCTACAACACTATTCTCACAACATCCAACATCCGGTTCACATCCGAGATCTTTGCAACTTGAAACAAAATCATGGAGAACCTTTCTTGACATTTTCCAGAGATGGAGACAACTTTATACAAGATATTCTCGCAAAATACCTAAATCTAAAAAGTTGGACATATTTTTAGACAATCTTCTTCGCAACTTTGGGTATCAAGTACAACTGCAAGGTCCTTTAACCTTTGATGATATGATTAAGCAGGTTGTGAGAATTGAGATGTTTATGGTCAAGAAAAGAGAACTAACCTTACACAAGGAAAATAAACAAGGGTCTTCCTCCTCAAGAAAAGATAAATCCAAATTTCCCAACAAGAACCAGAATGTTGTGAATGATGGAGTTGTAGACAATGTGAATCCCAAGCCTTCAAAGGCTGCTTTTAATCTCACTACCACTATGCAGGTAGCTAAAGCCATTGAACAAGTTGCGGCAGAATCCAAACCAAGTACTTCACATTTTTCTAGATCTAAACCTTGGGCTCCTCGACCCAAATGTGATTTCACTCCTCTAGGAGAACCTCTTGATGTGGTTTACAAGTTCCACTTGGACAACCATTTACTCACTCCTCTGGATAACTCACGTCCTTTTGATCTGCAACCTCGACCATCTTGGTGGAATGAATATGCATTTTTCAATTACCATCAGTACAAGGGTCACAAGATGACTACCTGCATTCAATTACAACACAAGATCCAAGACCTTATTGATAGTGAGGTTATTGTTGTGGGAGGTCACAACAAGAACTCAGGTCATCAAGCTTTCAAAGACCCATTTCCTGGTCATGGGAAAGGTGAATCATCTAAAGGCAAGAATACTGATGCCAAGGTCAACTATACATACACCAATAACATCAATGTCATTAATATGGTTGAGCCTATTGATACTGAATACTGTAACGTGGTCATTATCAAGGGAAGGGAAGATACTCCCAAGCCCAAAATTCCTTTTATCTTGCGAGGGTCTGCGCCTCAACCATCTGAACAAGAACAGTCTGAGGTTAGTGCAAACGCTATTACTCAATCTCGTGCTAAGATCATTCTCAAAGGCCCTGAGCCTTCTACATCCGCACCAACACAACCTACAGACAAAGCTACTATTGCCTCTTCCAACAAGAATCTAAAATTGAGTTCCTCATCTAATGTTGCCAATTACAGCATGCTAGATCAATTACAATGTACTAATGCTCAGATCACCATCTTTGAGCTGCTAAAAATATCCACTGCTCACAGGGAGATCCTTGACAAAGCCCTCACCAAGGCAAATGTCCCAAAAGATCTCAATCTCGACCGGTTTCAATCCATGGTAGGTCACTTGACCTCCTCTCATTACTTTTCTTTCTTTGAGGAAGACGACTATTCTTTTAGTCACCCACACAATAACCCCTTGCACATTGAAGTCATGATTGGCCCAAAGTGCGTTCATCGTGTTCTCATAGAAAACATTTTCTCTTCTCGTTTCCATACTGAGCTAGGCTATGGCAAAGACTGCATAGATGCCCGCAAAAAGATTAATATTAAGGCCTATGATGAAGAAGAATGAAAATCTAAGGGGCTAGTTGTGTTACCAATTAGAGTTGGCCCGATTGAAAGGGATGTTATCTGTCAAGTGCTTGACATTCCTTTGGCATACAATATTCTATTGGGAAGGACATGGATCCACGAAATGCAGGTTGTCCCTTCAACATACCATCAGTGCATTAAGTTCCCATTTCAAGGATCTGAAGTGACTGTACCTGCTAATACACACTATGATTGCAACACACTCACAAAATCTACTAACATCTTTGTGCCCACCAACAAAGAGTCTACTAAGTTCTTCGAGACTAAACTAAAGGAAATGGAAAATGCTCTGACACTCAAGGAAACTGACATGGGAGGGTATCATATTGTACCTGTACTATCTATTACATCTATACCTTTGTCTCCATGTTCTTATGGGAGACCTTCTGAGAATACTAAACCTTCTACAATCCCTCCTTAAACAAAATATGGTGGTACCTTTTTACAGGCCATGACACCATTAGAAGAAGAAGCTGAAAATAGGGCTATCAAAGCTTGGATCTATAAAGGAGAGGAAACATTTGAACAAACCACTACACCTTGTGACAAAAAACCTGAATAGTATGGTAAGGGTCTGCCTATTATGCAACGCTTTGGCTACAAAGGGAATGGTCCTATAGGTGTGAATCATAAAGGATTGCTTGCACCACTTAAAGCTATTGGTGGACGAACACGTGAATCTACGGGTATAGGCTTCAAGAAGCTCACATTTCAATTGGGGATAAACAAATTTGTACCTCAAACAGATCAAAAACCAAAACCTGAAGGTACATCTAAAATTGAAGATTCTGAAGATAGCTCTGAGGAGGACTGCTTCCCTTGTCCCATTCCTCTAGATCTGGCAGCATTCTTTGTTGAGCCAGATGATTTTATACTGTGTGTTAGTACAGTCAAGACTAACAGTGACTCTGATGAAACCACTTCACTTGCTCCATTAACCTATGAGCGCTGGAAAGAAATAAAGATTGTAAATCCAGGTCATCAGGGTGATTTGTACATACCACCACACTTCCAAGAACAATTTGAACAGGAGAAAACCCAACCACTTCTCACTAAACAAGAAGCAGATAAAGCTAGAAGCACTAATGAGGCACCTAGGTCAAAAGGTACTCATCTGACCATAGCAAAGGTTTTAGGCAGAACTCATTCAAACTAGGGACAAAGAGTTGATTTCACTCATTTTCTCTATTTGACACCTAATGATGAAATAGACTCTCATGAGTACGAGTTTGAAAATTTTTCATATGCCACCTACGACAGTGATATAGATACAGTACACACATATGAAAACCTTCTCAAAGTAGGTGAAGGGTCTAGTGTAAGGTCACACGAGTCTGATTCTATTGATGTTATTGTGTTGTCTACTATGGTCGCTAGGGGTCAAAGGAATTAGACTACACCTTTGGATGAGATTGCTCTAGGTCTTGACTTGCTAGTCCATGCTTTCAATGATTATATTGTGAATGCACTTGAACCCGTCATTTCCCTTTAACTCTGCCATCCTGAGATTATAGACTGGAACTCTCCCTCCCCATCTAATGAATTTCTTACATTCCAGAATGACTATTCTCTTGCATGTTACCTCAATGCTATTGAACATGTAACATCCTCCACTATTGAAGACAATGTCAACATGACTGAGGCTGATATCAAGTATCTCAGGCACAAAATCAAAAGAAGAAAAAATAGGCGCTCTGATGGTGAAAAGCACATTGTGGCAGTGTCAGAGCCTAAAAAAGTTAAAATAAAGGACGTATCCAAGGGTGAAAACCTCTCTGAGGCACCCGAGGATGAGATACTTGATACACTTCTGAGTCATTTCCAGGAATGATCATCTATGCTTATTGAGCCAACTCAACCAGTCAACTTGGGTACAAAATTTGAACCTTAGATTATTCATTTGGCACAATCATTATCTGAGGCAGAAAGAGAGGAATTCATTACATTCTTCTGGAGCAAAAAGATAAACTTTGCATGGAAATATTCAGACATGCCAGGATTAGACCCTAATCTAAACATGCATCATTTTTCCATTGCACCAGGCATCAATCTTGTCAAACAAAAGCTTTGGAAAATACATCCACATGTGGCTCTACTTTTCAAAGTTGAATTGGAGAAACTTCTTAAGGCAATATTTATCAAAGCAATTGAATATGCAGAATGGATCTCTAACATTGTTCCAGTGTCAAAACATGACAAACCTATCCGAGTATGCACAAACTTTAGAGACTTGAATAAGGCATGTCCTAAGGAAGACTTTCCATTGCCCAATATGGATATGATTGTAGATATGACAACATGATATGAAATGTACTCACTCATGGATGGTTTCTCTGGCTACAATCAGATAAAGATCACGCCAGAAGACCAAGAGAAAATTGCTTTCATATGTGCATGGAGCACTTTCTATTGGAACGTCATGCCCTTTGGACTCAAAAATGCTGGTGCTACACATCAAGGGGCTGTCACCACTATATTTCATGACATGATGCATAAAATAATGGAAGATTATGTTGATGAAACTCTATCTAAGAGCATGCAACGAGAGAAACACCTTGCAGATCTAGGTCCTATATTGGATTGCATGGAACAGTTCAGTATGTGACTCAATCCTAAGAAATGTGCATTTGGCGTAACATATAGAAAATTTCTTGGATACATCATCTCTGCAAAAGGCATCGAAGTGGATCTTGAGAAAGTCCAAGCTATCATGGAAATGCCACCACCAAACAATATCAGACAAATGAGAGGACTTCAAGGCCGATTACAGTCTATCTAGCGCTTCATCTCACAACTGGCGGACAAGTCACAACCATTCACCAAGACTTTACACAAAGGTGTGGCCTACCAATGGAACAAATAATGTGATGAGGGGTTCACACAAATCAAACAATATCTTGCAAACCCACCAATATTGATGCCTCCTATTCATGGGAAGTCGCTCATACTTTACATCTCTGCTATAGATACATCATTGGGTGTCCTATTAGCTCAAGAAGATCAGAACAACAAAGAAAGGGCTATCTACTATATTTGTAGAACTCTGGTCTCATATGAAACAAACTATTCTGTTATAGAGAAGGCTTTCCTCATGATGGTATTTGCTTCACAAAAATTGTGACACTACATGCTGGCTCTTACTACACGCCTCATTGCTAAGATTGATCCTCTGAAATATTTACTCAGTAAAGCTACCCTCATAGGTAGACTAGCCAAGTGGGTCATGCTTCTCAGTGAATTTGATATTGAGTATGTAGAAAGAAAAGCCATCAAGGGGCAAGCAATTGCAAATCAATTGGCGGAAGCACCTCTTGTAGATCATCAACCACTGAACATCAAATTTCCAAATGAGTCCATATTAATTCTCACGCATCGATCCTGGACTATGTTCTTTAATGGTTCATTTACCCAATAGGGGTCAGGTGCTGGGATACTATTCATCACACATCAAAGATACTCTTTACCAAAATCATACAAGATGTTGTTTCCTTGTACAAATAACATCGCCGAGTATGAAGCCTTGATCAATGGTATGAAGATTGCACTTGAGTGGCAAGTGGACAAACTCAATGTCCTTGGAGATTCACAATTAGTCATCAATAAAGTAATTGATATCTATCAGACAAAAGATGACAAGCTGGTGTCTTATAAACAGTTGGTTGATGACCTTAGAAAGTATTTTTTTCACATCACATTTCAACAGGTTCCAAGAGCAGACAATAAAGTGGCTGATGCCATGGCTACTCTTGCTTCCATGCTCCAGATGCCAGAAAATGACTTCCGACATGAATTCCTAGTGGAGACGTTACGCTACCCAGCCTATGATTCCCCTAAGTCCCAGATGATTTGTTCTGTCATTAGACATGACTCATCCCACTACCATCATATTTATTCCTACCTTCGTGACTAGATTGTTCCAGATACTTACACCCAGAATGAGAAACATCACTTAATTCGTAGTGTTTCACAGTTTATCATCATCGCTAATGAATTGTATAGGCGAGTTCTAGATGGTACCCTTCTTAGGTGTTTAGAACCCGATGAGTCCAAATGTGCATTAGTAGAGGTGCATGAAGGCATATGTGGGTCTCACTCTAACGACCTGACACTGGACCGTAAACTTATTAGAGCTGGTTACTATTGGCCAGATATGGAGAAAGAAGCCACACAATTTGCTAAGTCTTGCAAACAGTGTCAACTACATGGAAATTTGATTCATGCTCCAGCTAAGGAGCTTATTCCCTTCATTACTTTCTGGCCATTTCAACAATGGGCCTTTGATTTGGTGGGTCAAATTTATCCCTCATCCTCAAATGGACATAAGTTCATCATCACAGCTACAGACTATTTTACCAAGTGGGTGGAGGTAGTCCCTCTCACCGTGGTCAATGGAAAATCTCTAGCAATGTTCATTCTCAACTACATCATTTGCAGGTATGGTGTACCCTCACCAATAATCACTGATAATGGGGGGCAATTCAAAAACAAGGATTTGATGGAGCTATGCCCTAAGTTTAAAATCACTCAGTACTGGTCTTCCATCTATTATCCTCGGGGTAATGGACAAGCGGAAGGATCAAACAAGACAATCCTTAAAATCTTGCATCGCACAGTTCACAAATCTGGACGAGATTGGCATATCCAGATCAATCCATCTCTCTGGGCATATAGGACAAGCATAAGAACACCAACAGGGGCTACGCCCTATGATTTGGTTTATGGAGAAGATGTTGTGTTACCAATTGAGGTTGAGATTCCTTGTCTACGAGTCTCTCTGAAAGGCCTCATTATTGATGATGATAACATAATATCTCAGCTACAAGAGCTTGACCTACTTGATGAATGTCAGCAAGTGTCGTTCGATCACCTTAGAGCATACCAGAAAAGAATGTCCAAGAGCTACAACAAGAAGGTTAAACCAAGGGACTTCCAAGTGGGTGACCTTGTTCTGAGGGAGAACCCTAAGAATCAACAACATCGGGTCCAGAAGGGAAAATTTGAACCAAATTGGCTTGGTCCGTATGTTGTCACTACAGTATTTGGGTTTGGCACTTATCAAATTTCTACTATTGAAGGGGAGAAACTCAAGGAGCCGATTAACGCTCTTCATCTGAAATAGTTCTACAGCTGAGACATCTTCAGTGTGCTCATGTATATAGTAAAGTCCTAAAAAATTCCAAAGATTGGAAATGTCCTAAAAAAATGATCATCCCAATGAAAGCCTAGCAATAGGCGCTTTGATGTATCTCCAAAAAAATATATATATTCCAAAAATACAAAAAAAATACAAAATTATAAAAAAATACAAAAAAAGATAAAAAGAGAAAAGGTGTCATTGATGAAAACCTGGCAAACAGGCGTCATGGTAGCAAAAAAAGGAACTTCTGCCAAGAAGGTGAAAACCTGGTAAACAGGCACCTCTTGTTCAACATTCCTATATCTATCGCAGCACCACTTGGCTTTATACATTTGTTTTGTTGCTTTGTTGCTTTCCAGCTTCCTTGCATTTGCTTTTTCGCGTGCTCTCAATTCCCGTCAAGACACCAAATTACATGGATTGAAACTGGTCATACTCTCGAGGCAACCCTCCTGGTCTAGGGGGAACTATCCTATTACCTTTTGGGATCTACTTCGCGACAGTCACCAGTGGTTCTTACTGTGTCTGCCTACTGTCGCTTAGCTTATACTAAGTTCTCTCTCCTTGAGAATCTCCCTAAAATAAGTCACTAGTGGTTCTCACTGCGTCTGCCTACTAATGTCTAGCTAGTACTACGATCTCTTCACTTGAGAATCTCCCTCGCATCAATCACCAGTGATTCTCACTGCGTCTGCCTATTGATGCCTAGCTATTACTACAATCTCTTCACTTGAGAATCTCTCTCACGTTAGTCAATAGTGGTTCTCATTGCGTCTACCTATTGCCATCGTATTATTGAGATTGCTTGCATCTGTTATAGTTGGAGTTATACTCAAACGCTCTATCTATCGATACTCGCTCTTGATGACCCTTTGTTTTAGTTTGTACATAGCTTTCAGTCACTTTCATGACACTCTGGTCCTTTGTGAACCCTACTGACTTGACACCGATTCAACACCATACGCCTGGGGGAAACCAAATCTAGTTTTCCCTCGCAACATATGTCAAGTCAGCCACCGCTACAAGGGGCATGGGTCCCCTAATCCACTCACTCTTTGGTTTACACCCGCGTCAGTAATCTTGTTATTTCTGAAGGGCAACTCGCTACTGACACAAACAGGTGTTTTTCTCAACACACTCAACAATGTTTTTCAACACTATCTTTGGACACATCTGTATTTTTCAACACACATCAGATATCAAACGTAAACATCTATTGATAACAATCAAACACAATGCACTCACAAGCACAATAGTGTTTTTCAACACCCCTATACACATACATATTCGAAAACTTTCAAACTGGCTGAGCTATGATTGAATCTTTCTTTGTATGTTGTCTGTTCTCATGGATTTCATTGATATTTTCTTTGTCTACTACTTGTTGGTGTAGTCCCGATGATCCGGCAATGTCAAATAAACAAGGTGTATGTGATAAGAGCTCCCGCACTAAGGTGGAAAAGCCTCACATCCCTTGATCTTGTTTATTTGTATGCCATGGTGAGGTCAGTACTATCTCCTTGATTGTTATTTCTCTGTTTGTTTACACATGATTGCACTCATGGTTATCTTGGCTTTGAATGCCTCGATACTGGTGTACTCTTGCAACATTAACTGGAAACAATGTTCAGGTCATCTTAGCTTTTGTGCCCTAGTGCTTACGTTCGTTTCCCACATTTTATCCGGTGAAAGTCATATTCATATTCTTATGGTCACAGTGGCACCAGTAAGGATTGTATTGACTCCGATATTCCAAAAATGCTCAATGATGATGATTATACGATAGGTCTCACAACCATGTCCTAGGGATTGCATCTAGCATAGGATTGCATTTTCATTCTCGACTTGCATTGTGGCCGCAATTCGATGTTCACTTCATTGTGTTCTCCTAGATTTGTACATTGAGGAGTTCTTCTTTAGCATTCCGGCTTCATCCTGACTACTCAAGTGTTTGATCCTTGCTCTCACTCTTCAACAGTGGCTAAATCGAAATATGACACTCCTATATTGCTTAAAATTAAATTTTAAAATTTTTGGGACCGACGCGATCGGACACTTGTATAGTCGACTTTCTGACGTCGCTTTCTTGTCAGAATCTTATCTAATCAACATTTTCTCAAATCTTTAACTTTTTTCTTCAAAAGTCAACTCTAGTCAACTCTAGTAAACTCTAGTCAACCCTAGTCAAACTTGGTCAACCCTAGTCAAACTTGGTCAACCATACCTTGAAATCGCTCAAAATTGATTCTGAATCTTCTTAATTCTTTCATAATCTGTTTTGAGTTCTTTTGGACCCTCGATTAAACATCTATCTATGATTTCTCACTCTTAATCAACATTATGATGTGTCATCCTTCTATTTCACTCTCAAGGGGGCAGGATGATTACATCATTGAATCTATTTTTATCAATCTGATCTGATGTTCAAAAATCCTCATTGCTAGGGGTATCTCATCACTTGGGGCATGTTCAGTTTTCATACTTCATAGTCAAAACTGGATACTCCACAATCAACAGCAGCATCTTTGTTCCTTACATCTCGTAATCTATTAGGTATTGGGGCAATCTAACCTGGATCCCTGAGGATCAAGCTCCATTCTAGAGATGATTCTCAAAATCTCAATCTATTAAGTATCTAAGCAATCTAACTCAGATTCTTGAGGATCAAGCTTCGTTCTGGAGATGATTCTCAAAAATCTCATCTATTGGAAATTGGGGCAACCTAACCCTGACTCCTGAAAATCAAGCTCCATTCTGGAGATGATTCTGAAACTTGATCTAACCAGTGTCTGGGCAATCTAACCTAGATATTGAGGGACTAAGCTTCATTCTGGAGACATTCCTCCAAATCTCTATTGACTATCTTTTAATGGATAGGTATCGGGGCAATCTAACCCTGACTCCTGAAGGTTGAGCTTCATTTTGGGGACAATCTTTTGAAAGATATCAATCTATTAGGTATCTGAGCAATCTAACTTAGATCCCTGAGGATCAAGATTTGTTCTGGAGATGATTCTCGAAATCTTAATCTATTAGGTATCAGGGCAATCTAACCCAGATCCCTAAGGATCAAGCTTTGTTCTGGAGATGACCCTCGAAAACTCTACTTGACCGGCATCTTGGCAATCTAACCTAGACTTTGGAGAGTTAAGCTCTGTCCTGGAGATGGCTCTGAAATCTTTATCAATCGATCTTTTTGGTTGTATTCCTGGTTCTGGTCTATTTGCCAAAGTTTTGTGATCCTCATGCTCTTTTCTTTCCTAAAGCTGGATGTCTCTCATTTCCTTATAATTTCCCAGTTGAAATCTTAGGGTCTTCAGGTCAAAATCTCTCTGAAAATACAAAACCTTGAAACCCTAGGTCTTGTTTTATAGGTCAAAATGAGAAAAACCCTAAGATGTTTATCATACTTCTATTTTAGTGTTACCTTTTTGAAATAACTTAAGTCATGTATTTTAAGCCATGGTCACCTAGTCGCGTGATCCTGATTGCATATTCCTTTTTATCTCGAGACTTGAAAAATGGCTTATGTTGGGATGTCTCTCAAAGAATTGGAATATTCTTTTTGTTTTATGAGACTTGGCGGAGCCCTTCATGTCGCGTAGTCTCCAAATAAGAAATATGTTAGCAATTAGTAAATGGGCCCACAGGGTAGTCGCGGTGTCGCGTAAAAGGGTTTGCAGTTAGTGATTTGTTGCGAGACTTGGTGATTTCTTTAGTCGCGTGGTCTCTGAATTGGCCTGCAGTTAAAAGCTCATGTCGCGTAGTCTCCAGAAGGGATGACGGTTAATGAAAAGATGTTGAGACTTCGCGACTAACCATATACAGTTTGAGATATAACACAGTCAGGTTGTCACAGGATTAAAATGCTGAGTCAGTTCTTCATTCAGTGATTTAGAGACAACTGATAGAAGGAGACACGTGTCCAAAGGTGAGAGGATTAAGAAGCATGTCGCATAGTCTCCCAAAGGAAAAGGATCATCTGGTGATTAAGAGACTAAAGGTAAAAGTGCTTTGTTGTCGCGTAGTCTCTGAATTGATATAAAAGTATTAAAAATAATCAGCGACTTAGCAGGGCCCTCAGATGTAATGATGAAAAGATCAAACGGTGTTTGCGAAGTCTTTGATCAAAAAGGCTTAAAGGTAAAAGTGCTCATGACTTGGAGATAGCTGTTTGTCACGAAGTCTCTAAATTAAAATCAAAAGTTAATGTTTGTCGCATTGTCTCAGAAAGATTTTTCACTTAACATTGTATTAAGCGACCAAGGGTAGTCGTGGGGTCTCATAAGAAAAATAAACATTCAATGACTTGGAGATAACCGTAAAAGCTAAAAGTAACTATCAGTCGCGGAGTCTCCAAGTAAAACGTGAGTTAGATTTTTCATCCAGCGACTTTGATTTCTTCAGTCGCGTGATTGCCAGAAATAAACTATGGTTAACCAAGATAAAAAAAATAGCATGGTTGCTTGGTCTCCAGAAGAATTAAGAGTTAAAGAGTTGGGTCAGCGAAAAAGAGATAATACACAGTCGCGTAGTCGCTCAATATGAATTTTCAGAAAAGGTGGCAGTTGCTGACATGACAACATGAATCATTCAGCGTCCAATAAAAATCCAGAATATTGATTGATGAATAAAAAGGGTAGCTGAGATGTAAGACAGAGAGACAATCACATAGAGACATGTCATCACCTATGAATTTTATAAGGTTTTTCTGAAGATACACATATATGAATTTGATTTCCTCTCACACTCATGAACTACGGCTAGGTTTTCAATCAATTCCACAGCATGCTGAATTGAATACAAAATTGATGATTTTTCAAATGATGAGCCGTGTACTTGAAACAGTTACCATAAAGAGTTGATTGAAGGTTCATTTTCTAACTTATCTTGCTTTCAGAATTACACAGTGAAGGAGTGCTAGGTTTTTCGAGTTGAGAAGAAATTGGATAAGTTGCAGAGTACTTGATTGATTAAAAGGTTTTGAATTTTTGAGAATAGTGCACAAAGAAGTAAAGTGAGTCTTGAGAGGAGATTTGCTTCAATATCGGTAAGAAAAAAGGGATTGAGACAAAGCAAACATGAGCAGAGAAAACAGTGTGGCTTCTACCAGTGGGAGAAGCGAAGAGATAGATGAAGATGCTAAGGGAAAGTGGAATTACTATGATGAATTCCTCAGATTGCTGCCGGGTTCAACTCATAACAAGAGGGAAAATGCTAATGTGCTTACTGATGACTACTGCGATATCAGGGATGCTGATACTCCGGGAACAATAGGTTTTTCCCTCTTTACCTACTTTTATAAAAAATTCTGATCAAGCCATTCCAATTTCAAACCCTTGGACCTGTGGTTTGGCTAGATTAATTGTCCCTGACGTCTACATAGATGTAGATTTGTTTTTATGCCTTGCCAGTCATTATGATGTCTTGTTTAAGACAATTAAGAGGAACGATGGCATTGCCTTGCTCATTCTGAATAGAAATTCATTTATGCAAGCTTTTGGCTTGTATAGTACCATGTCCACCAAAATTAACATTACTAGGCAACAAGAGAGGTATAACTTAAAGCCTGGTATTGCTAGGGGACAGTTGCAGAAGCACATGCTCAAGGAGGTAAGAAACCATCTTGCTCCTATATCTGGGACAAGCACTTATTACTTCAAGGACTTGCATTTCTACATTAAGTACATCACCTATGCCATGTGTAGAGTGCTAGGGATAGGGGGGAAGCATAAAAGATTAATGCCAGAATATTGATGATGGTGTTGGATCTACAGGAGGTACATTCTAGCACTAGCTATGATTATATACAATATATCATTGATAAGATGCATGAGGGATTAGTAGCAACTCAGAAGAAGATGAAGGATCCTAAGGAGAAAGAACCCAGGTTATTCCACTACTCCATCCTCATGCATCTCCTATTGCATTTTAATTTTGTGATCATGGATGTAAACAACTTGAGTTCTCAAAGGATTTTTCAAGACGGACCTAATCCCATTCAGTTTTGGGTAAAGATTTGGAACTATACGTCCAAGGACTGTGACTACTGTGCATTCCAAAATTGGATTGTATATCCAATAATACAGAGCATGGGCATCAGTAGGACAAGGCTCCCAATTAAGATTATGCAACTACTAAGGCTTAATGAATATTTAGATAAATGGGAGGGAGATCATAATTGGGTAGATTTCTTCCTTGAAGAGAACTTTACCATAATAAGGGTATATGGATGTATACATCCACCCCATATCTTGCCTTACCATGTGCCGTCAAGAGTTTCTGCCATGGAATTTATATGGAAATTGTTATTAACAGATAATGAGCACTTTGCACCACACAGGAAGGGGACCTTAACCCCTAGACAGTTCAAAATCTTCAATTTTACTATTGGCAAAGGTGCCATTGATTCAGTTAGCCAGTGGCTGGAAAGTTGCAGAATGGGGGCAACCTCATATAGATACATTGATCATGAAGGTTTTATGGCAGGAGTCAGAAGGTTGTATACACCTACAATCCCTAATACAAATGTCCATTGTGAATGTATTGAAGAAGATGCAACAAGAAATCTTCTTGATGAAGATGAAATCAAAACAAGAAGGGAGAGGATCCAGGAATTACTAAGACTACAGACACAAATCAAAAGAAATAGATTGGATTTTGGAGGATTCTATCCTAATTTGTCATATTTTAACAGAATCAAAGCCATGATTGATAATTTTTATGTGCTTTGCGAACAACTTGAAAATGTTTTAGACAAGAAAGGAGCACAAGAGCCAGATCATTCAGAGTCTGAATATGAGAGTGGTAGTGATAGTGACTATGCCCGTCCATCTAGAGGTGATCAGCCTCAACAAAATGTTGCAAAGATACCACAGTTGCAGGGAGCTAAGGGCCACATTGTTGACCTAACAGAGGCCACACAGCCTAATGATGTAGAGGAGCCTTCAGCCAAAATGCAAAAGGTAGATATAGGCCAGCCTTCAACTAAGAGGCATGAAAAGAAAAAGGATAGAGCAAGTGCCTAGTTCCTGGGAATAGGTCATATTATCATAACCTAAGAAAATTGATTAGGCAGGGCAAGAGGCAGTAACCTGATATAGTGGAAACTATTGAATTACCTCTTAAGGCTTGTATTGATGAAAGGTTGATACATCAACAAAAGTTTTTAAGTGATGATAACTTCATCAAAACTGAGGAATTCAAAGACTTCTTGATATGGTACAAAAAGGAGAAAATTAGAGCTCAGTTAAAGGTTGATGGGGAAGAGACAGTGACCAATGAGGATCTTTTGAATTTACAATCATATGACCCAGACAGAGAGGACATCTCACTTGATGAGGCCAGAAAAATGGTATTGAACAGTGGCATATTGCTTGCTGAGGGTTGGGACTTGGCTTCAGCTTTCATAATTGATCAGATAAGAAAGTAGCCGGACTTGAAGATGGAAAGTGAGGTACAAATGGGAGATATGATTAAGGGTTTTGGATATAGCCCAAAATCTCAATCCTTTGCCATGTGGAGCCTTTGCCCAAAGGATCAGAAGCCTCAGTTGGTGAACATTCAAGAGAACATGGTAGGCAATCAAATGGTCTAGTCTATACAAAATACAGGGGATTTGGAAATATCCCAGATTATGACACATTGGGCACACTTGAATGAGGAAAATACTAAATAGTTGTTTGATAAGTGTAGCATATTGATAGAGGAGATTAGTGCATTGGCCAAAGACTGAGAGTTGTGCCACATTAAAATACATCAACAAGATCAGGTGATTGCCAGGCTAATGAAGGAATTAGAAGAAAAACCTGAGGTAGTGTATGTACCTTCACAACAACCTTTGTAAATTGAAGAAAAAGCAAAGTCAGAAGAGGTGGTTGAGAAGGAGGATGTAGGAGAAAAGAAGAATGAAATTTCCTTGAATGCATTTAGAGGCATTCTGCAACATAGGATTGATATATTGAAGGATAAGACTGATGTTATCCTTAATGCTTATAATAAGTTGCCCATTTTTCATGTTGAGGTAATGGGGTATCTTGCTATATTGAACCCCTATTTAATCAAATGGTCTCCCAGGGTGTAGTTTTTTGAAAAACTTGCTTCTTTGCAAACTCTGAGATCAGATTTGCCTGAGATAGTAACTGAGGTGGAAGATGAGATAAAAAAGGTTATTGTTGCTCTCTCATTCTTCAAAGGCAAATTGAATCAAATAGAAGTTAAATTGAGCCTCTTTTCTGTAGATGATCAGGTAAAGGCCTTAGATGCCTGGAGGAATGAGTTTGACAACAAGATGCCTAATAATGAGGCATTTATTTTGGGATCAGATTTAGATATTGAGGGATTTAATAATATACTAGATGAGGCCTTTAAGGCTAAAACTGACACTAATAAGTTTCTAATGGATGTTAAGAGCATTACTGATGTCAGATGGGAGAGACAAAAGGCACAAGTACAGGGCACTCAAGACTTCAAGTGACCAATAGATGATGAAGTGACAACATGGGAGCTGATGGCTAGGCCAAAGAAGAAGAAGTCTGTGATTGAAGAGGAAATTCTAGATGAAGAGTAGAAGGGAACACCTGGCGCCTGATCAATGAGCACAGGGAGGTTAGCTATAAATAGAGACGAGTGTAGGTTAGCCTGTAATGGCGGTCACTCAGTCTTAATGCAACTACCAGAAGCTATCCTGAACACTGTTAGACAAAGGTGCCAGATTCCAAAAGAGACAAAGAATATCAGATCTATATCCCCTATTTTTGTCCTCCCGTCACTTCTAAAATTCCCTTATTTTGTCTTTTTCTATACTTTCAGGGTTAGGTTCCTTAAACCATCTGAAGCTTGTTGCATCCTAAAATAAAGGATTCCAAGATGGTTAAGGACCTATATATATAGGACCAAAGTTGTAATTGTAAAAAGGAGGATGAAATATAATTGAA
>MU224951.1:5373001-5392730 GCA_018584345.1 Thuja plicata
ATGCAAAAAAATGAACTTTATTGTCAAGATCATAAGGCTGACCCTTTGAACAAAGAATTAATCATGCAGGAAGATGGATTATGGAAAATGTACTTTGATGGTGCTTTCTCTAAAGAAGGATCAGGGGAAGGAGTATTGTTGATATCTCCATCAGGTACAACTTTTAAGTTCTCATTTCTATTAGCCTTCCAATGTACAAACAATACTGCAGAGTATGAGGCTTTATTCTTAGGACTTGAAATTTCTATCAAACATGGTATAAAATTCTTGAAGGTTTATGGTGATTATGAGTTAGTGGTAGCACAAGTCAGATCCAAATATGTTGTAAAAAATGACAGATTGAAAATGTACAAATATGCTATTTGGGATCAACTTGAAATGTTTGATACCTTTGATATAACTTGGTTAGAAAGGTCAAAAAATATTATGGCTGATTTTTTAGCAAATGTTGCTTTAAAAAATGATGATTTGACCTTACATGGGGTATCAACACTAGAAGTTAAAACAAGACTAGTTGTTCCGGACAACATATACAACTGGCAAGTGTTCTAGGATGATCAAGATATTTTGAGCTTCATGCAATGCTTAGAACATTATGAGAACCAGAGTATAGATTGTAGCTCCTTACTAGAACATGATGATGGAAAAGATTACATCTTTGGAAATGAAGTTGTCCAATTAAGTTCTAATCAGATTCCTAGGGGATTGGTTGAGCTTGAAGCATTGTTTATAAGTCAGCAAAATGATTCATCAAAGTTGAGCAATGCCAAGATTGAGGATTTAGAAGAGATAAACTTAGGATCTGAAAGTAGTCCTCAAATAGTTTATATTGGGAAAGGTTTAGATACTCACATAAGAACAAATCTGATCAAGTTACTGAGAAAATACAAACATGTCTTTGCTTGGTCATATGAGGATTTGAAAGCATATAGAGAAGACCTTTTTCAACATGAAATCCCATTGAAATCATATGTGAAGCCATTTAGGCAAAAACAAAGGCCTATTAACCCCTCGTTGGCTCCCAAGATGCAGCAAGAGTTGATGAAACTCAAGGATGTTGGGATAATCCAGCCCATTAGACATTCAACTTGGGTATCAAATTTAGTGCCAGTTAGAAAGAAAAATGGTGACATCAGACTATGTGTGGATTTTAGAATTCTAAATATTGCTTCATTGAATGTTAACTATTCATTACCCAATATGGAAGCAATGTTGCATAAGGTGACTGGTTGTGAGTTGTTGTCAATGATGGATGGTTTCTCAGGTTATAACCAGGTCTTAGTTAAAGAGACAGAGCAGTATAAAACTACATTTACTACTCCATGGGGAACATATGTGTATATCAGAATGCCTTTTGAATTAATAAATGCAGGGGAAACTTTTCAGAGGGCTATGGATGTTTCTTTCAAAGAATTCATTGATCTATTCATGGTTATTTATCAATATGACTTAACTGCATATTCAAAAAGGGCTATTGATCATTGTGATCACTTGGGCAAGATTTTTAACAGAGCATTGGAATATGGTGTCTCATTAAATCCTAAGAAGTGTCATTTTGTAGTCAAAGAGGGGAAGTTGCTAGGACATATAGTATCTAGATAAGGGGTAATAATAGACCCTGAGAGAGTAGAAGAAATTCAAAAGGTGATTGCTCCAAAGAACTTAAAGGGTGTGCAATCTTTCTTAGGAAAGATAAACTTTGTCTGAAGATTCATAGTAAATTTTGCAGAAATGGTTAAACCCATTGTCAAATTATTAAAGAAGGATGCCAAGTTTGTTTGGAATGAAGAAGCCCAACAGGCATTTGAAAAAATAAAGAAAGCAGTACAAGAAGCTCCAGTTTTGAAATCTCCTGATTATACTAAGCCTTTCTCTTTATTTTCATTTTCATCATTCCATACAATTGTTGCTATTATCCTTCAAAAGGATGAACAAGGATTTGAGCATCCCATAGCTTTTTATAGTAAATCCTTGCAGGCTGCATAACTTAACTATGAAATAATGGAAAAGCAGGCTTATGCATTGGTAAAGGCTGTGAAGTCTTTTAGGCCCTACTTGGTTTGTGCTAAGGTGCAGGCCTATGTCCCTCATTCAGTAGTAAAGGATATCCTTACACAGTCAGAGGTAACAGGTAAGAGGTGTAAGTGGATCACAAGAATTCAAGAATTAAACCTTGAGATCAATATCACCAAGTTAATAAGAGGACAAGGCTTGGCAAAGCTCATGACAGAAGAGAACCTGGATTTAGTATAGATGAATCAAAAAGGAATACATGACCAAGCCATTACTAGTATAGAAAGCCAACCATATTATACTGATATTGTTTTCTTTCTCAAAAATGCTAAGTGTCCTGATTATTTGTCTGAAAATCAGAAGAGGAGTCTGAAATTGCAAACTCAAAGGTACATTTTGCTCCAAGGTGACTTGTTTTGGAAAGATAATAATGGTGTACTATTGTTGTGCCTTGACAAATACCAAGCTGAGAAAGTTTTGACTGAAATGCATGAAGGAGAATGTGGAGGTCACTTTTCTGCTAAAACTACCGCCCATAAGATTTTAAGGGCAGGGTATTATTGGCCTACTTTGTTCAAAGATACTTATTTACATGTCAGGAAATGTGAGTCATGTCAAAAAATTTCCAATAAACTAAAATTTGCAGGTTCTTTGTTGCTAAACCCAGTGAGTACTGAAGCTCCTTTTGCTATGTGGGGGATTGACTTTATTGGTGAATTTAAGGAGAAGTCTAGTGCAGGGCATAGTTGGATATTGGTTGCCATAGATTACTTTACTAAATGGATTGAAGCTATCCCAAAAAGGAAAGCAACAAGCAAGGTAGTTACTGAGTTTCTCATGGAGAATATTTTAACCAAATTTGGTGTACCTATTAAGTTAGTAATGGACAATGCTATGAGTTTCAGATCAGAAGAAATGATAAGTTTATGTGAAAAGTATGGGATTATAATATCATACTCATCCCCATATCACCCATGGGCTAATGGACAAGCTGAGTCTAGCAATAAAAGTATATTGAAGATATTGAAGAGGACTCTGCAACAAAATAAGAGAACATGGCACACAAAATTGAAATTAGCTCTTTGGGCTGATAGGATAACACTCAAGAAGGAAATTGGTAAGTCTCCTTTTGAGTTAGTATATGGTTTACAAGCAAGGTTTCCAATTAAAAATCTATTACCAGTATGCCAATTCATACAAGAAGAACATTTAGATGTCTTTGACAATATGCAAGATAGAATGATACAATTGATTGAATTGGATGAAGCAAGGAGAAATAGTCAAAGAGAAAATATAAAGTTACAACAAAAGATGAAGTACCTATTTGATAAAAGGGCTACTGAGAGAAAGTTTCAGGCTAGTGACTTAGTTCTCCAATGGAATGCAAGGGCAGAAGACAAAGGTGAGCACGAGAAATTTGAGTCTTTATGGCTAGGACCTTTCATTGTTTTAGAAATTTTTGGCAAAGACTCATATTTATTAAAGAATATGGAGGGAGAAAGTTTTGAGTTGCCTATGCATGGGAAATTCTTGAAGCATTTCTTTAAGTAAGAATTAAAGCAATGCACAAGTAAATATGTATCATATGTAAAGTCTTTCCCTTCTTGATTTGTAAAGTTCTGTAAATATTTTCCTTTCTGCTTTGGGTGTTTTGTTCTATTTTTTTAAAAGGTCTGCAATCAGAGATTCTGTGGTTCTTTGTCATAAACTGTGTTTAGTCAATCCTCATTAGAGCCACTGTTGGTTGTATTCCTAGTTCTGGTCTGTTTGCCAAAGTTTTTTGATCCTCATGCTCTTTTCTTACCTAAAGCTGGAAGTCTCTCATTTCCTTATAATTTCCCAGTTGACATCTTAGGGTCTTCAGGGAAAAATCTCTGTGAAAATGCAAAACCTCAAAACCCTAGGTCTTGTTTTATAGGTCAAAATGAGAAAAACCCTAAGATGTTTATCATACTTCTATTTTGGTGTTACCTTTTTGAAAATAACTTAAGTCATGTGTTTTAAGCCATGGTCACCTAGTCGCGTGATCCTGATCGCATATTCCTTTTTATCTCGAGACTTGGAAATTGGCTTATGTCAGGATGTCTCTCAAAGAATTGGAATATTCCTTTTGTTTTATGAGACTTGGCAGAGCCCTTCATGTCGCGTAGTCTCCAAATAAGAAATATGTTAGCAATTAGTAAATGGGCCCATAGGGTAGTTGCGGTGTTGCGTAAAAGGGCCAGCAGTTAGTGATTTGTTGTGAGACTTGGTGATTGCTTCAGTCGCGTGGTCTTTGAATTGGCTTGCAGTTAAAATCTCATGTCGCGTAGTCTTCAGAAGGGATGATGGTTAAGGAAAAGATACTGAGACTTTGCGACTAACCACATATAGTTTGAGATATAACACAGTCGGGTTATCACGGGATTAAAATGCTGAGTCAGTTCTCCATTCAGCGATTTAGAGATAAGTGATAGAAGGAGACACGTGTCCAAAGGTGAGAGGATTAAGAAGCATGTTGCATAGTCTCCCAAAGGAAAAGAATCATCTGGCGATTAAGAGACTAAAGGTAAAAGTGCTTTGTTGTCGTGTAGTCTCTGAATTGATATAAAAGTATTAAAAATAATCAGCGACTTAGCAGGGTTGTCAGATGTAATGATGAAAAGATCAAACGGTGGTCGTGAAGTCTCTGATCAAAAATTCTTAAAGGTAAAACTGCTCGCGACTTGGAGATAGCTGTTTGTTGCGAAGTCTCTAAATTAAAATCAAAAGTTAATGTTTGTCGCATTGTCTCAGAAAGATTTGTCACTTAACATTGTATTCAGTGATTAAGCGACCAAGGGTAGTCGCAGGGTCTCATAAGGAAAACAAATGTTCAGCGACTTGGACATAATCGTAAAAGGTAAAAGTAACTGTCAGTCGCGAAGTCTCCAAGTAAAATGTGAGTTAGATTTTTCATCCAGCAACTTTGATTTCTTCGGTCACGTGATCACCAAAAATAAACTATGGTTAACCAAGATAAAGAAAACAACATGGTCGCTTGGTCTCTAGAAGAATTAAGAGTTAAAGAGTTGGGTCAGCGAGAAAGAGATAATATACAGTCGCGTAGTCGCTCAATATGAATTTTTAGAAAAGGTGGCAGTTGCTGACATGACAACATGAATCATTCAGCGTCCAATGAAAATCTATAATATTGATTGATGAATAAAAAGGGTAGCTAAGATGTATGACAGAGAGCTAATCACATAGAGACATGTCATCACCTTTGAATTTTATAAGGTTTTTCTAAAGATACACATATATGAATTTGATTTCCTCTCACACTCATGAACTACGGCTAGGTTTTCAATCAATTTCACAGCATGCTAAATTGAATACATAATTGATGATTTTTCAAATGACGAGCCATGTACTTGAAACAGTTACCATAAAGAGTTGATTGAAGGTTCATTTTCTAACTTATCTTGCTTTTAGAATTATAGAGCGAAGGAATGCTAGGTTTTCTGAGTTCAGAGAAGAAATTGGATAAGTTGCAAAGTACTTGATTGATTAAAAGGTTTTGAATTTCTGAGAACAGTGCACAGAGAAGTAAAGTGAGTCTTGAGAGGAGATTTGCTTCAATATCGGTAAGAAAAAAGGGATTGAGACAAAGTAAACATGAGCAGAGCAGTCAGTGTGGCTTCTACCAGTGGAAGAAGCGAAGAGATAGATGAAGATGCTAAGGGAAAGTGGAATTACTTTGATGAATTCCTCATATTGCTGCCGGGTTCAACTCAGAATAAGAGGGCAAATGCTAATGTGCTTACTAATGACTACTGCGATATCAGGGATGCTGATACTCCGGGAACAACAGGTTTTTCCCTCTTTACCTACTTTTATAAAAATTCTGATAAAGCCATTCCAATTTCAAACCCTTGGACCTATGGTTTGGCTAGGTTAATTGTCCCTGACGTCTACATAGATGTAGATTTGTTTTTATGCCTTGCCAGTCATTATGATGGCTTGTTTAAGATAATTGAGAGGAACGATGGCACTGCCTTGCTCATTTTGAATAGAAATTCATTTATGCAAGCTTTTGGCTTGTATAGTACCATGTCCACCAAAATTAACATTACTAGGCAACAAGAGAGGTATAACTTAAAGCTTGGTATTGCTAAGGGACAGTTGCAGAAGCACATGCTCAAGGAGGTAAGAAACCATCTTGCTCCTATATCTAGGACAAGCCCTTATTACTTCAAGGACCTACATTTCTACATTAAGTACATCACCTATGCCCTGTGTAGAGTGCTAGGGATAGATGGGGAAGCAGAAAAGATTAATGCCAGAATATTGATGATGGTGTTGGATCTACAGGAGGTGCATTCTAGCACTAGCTATGATTATATACAATATATCATTGATAAGATGCATGAGGGATTAGTAGCAACTCAGAAGAAGATGAAGGATCCTAAGGAGAAAGAACCCAGGTTCTTCCACTACTCCATCCTCATGCATCTCCTGTTGCATTTTAATTTTGTGATCATGGATGTAAACAACTTGAGTCCTCAAAGGATTTTTCAAGACGGACCTAATCCCATTCATTTTTGGGTAAAGATTTGGAGCTATATGTCCAAGGACTGCGACTACTGTGCATTCCAGAATTGGATTGTATATCCAATAATACAGAGCATGGGCATCAGCAGGACAAGGCTCCCAATTAAGATTATGCAACTACTAAGGCCTAATGCATATTTAGATAAATGGGAGGGAGATCATAATTGGGTAGATTTCTTCCTTGAAGAGAACTTTACCATAATAAGGGTATATGGATGTATACATCCACCCCATATCTTTCCTTACCATGTTCCATCAAGAGTTGCTGCCATGGAATTTATATGGCAATTGTTATTAACAGATAATGAGCACTTTGCACCACACAGGAAGGGGACCTTAACCCCTAGACAGTTCAAAATATTCAATTTTACTATTGGCAAAGGTGTCATTGATTTAGTTAGCCAGTGACTGGAAAGTTGCAGAATGGGGGTAGCCTCATATAGATACATTGATCCTGAAGGTTTTATGACAGTAGTCAGAAGCTTGTATACACCTACAATCCCTAATACAAATGTCCATTGTGAATGTATTGAAGAAGATGCAACAAGAAATCTTCTTGATGAAGATGAAATCAGGACAAGAAGGGAGAGGATCTAGGAATTACTGAGACTATAGACACAAATCAAAAGAAATGGATTGGCTTTTGGAGGATTCTATCCTGATTTATCATATTTTGATAGAATCAAAGCCGTGATTGACAATTTTTATGTGCTTTGTGAACAACTTGAAAATTTTTTAGACAAGAAAGGAGCCCAAGAGCTAGATCATTCAGAGTTTGAATATGAGAGTGGTAGTGACAGTGACTATGCCCGTCCATCTAGAGGTGATCAGCCTCAACAGAATGTTGCAGAGATACCACAGTTGCAGGGAGCTGAGGGCCACATTGTTGACCTAACAGAGGCCACACAGCCTGATGATGTAGAGGAGCCTTCAGCCAAAAGGTAAAAGGTAGATATAGGACAACCTTCAACTGAGAGGCAGGAAAAGAAAAAGGATAGAGTAAGTGCCCTAGTTCCTGGGAATAGGTTATATGACCATAACCTAGAAAAATTGATTAGGCAGGGCAAGAGGCAGCAACCTGATATAGAGGAAACTATTGAATTACCTCTTAAGGCTTGTATTGATGAAAGGTTGATACATCAATAGCAGTTTTTAAGTGATGATAACTTCATCAAACTGGGGAATTCAAAGACTTCTTGATATGGTACAAAAAGGAGCAAATTATAGCTCAGTTAAAGGTTGATGGGGAAGAGACAGTGACCAATGAGGCTCTTTTGAATTTACAATCATATGACCCAGACAGCGAGGACATCTCACCTGATGAGGCCAGAAAAATGGTATTGAACAGTGGCATATTGCTTGCTGAGGGTTGGGACTTGGCTTCAGCTTTCATAATTGAATAGATAAGAAAGCAACTGGACTTGAAGATGGCAAGTGAGGTACAAATGGGAGATATGATTAAGGGTTTTGGATATAGCCCAAAATCTCAAGCCTTTGCCATGTGGAGCCTTTGCCCAAAGGATCAGAAGCCTCAGTTGGTGAACATTCAAGAGAACATGGTAGGCAATCAAATGGTCTGGTATGTACAAAATACAGGGGATTTAGAAATATCCTAGATTATGACACATTGGGCACACTTGAATGAGGACAAGACTAAACAACTATCTGATAAGTGTAGCATATTGATAGAGGAGACCAATGCATTGGCCAAAGATCGAGAGTTGTGCCACATTAAAATACATCAACAGGATCAGGTGATTGCCAGGCTAATGAAGGAATTAGAAGAAAAACCTTAGGTAGTGTATGTACCTTCACAACAACCTTTGCAAATTGAAGTAAAAGCAAAGTCAAAAGAGGTGGTTGAGAAGGAGGATGTAGGAGAAAAGAAGAATGAAATTTCCTTGAATGCATTTAGAGGCATTCTGCAACACAGGATTGATATATTGAAGGATAAGACTGATGTTATCCTTAATGATTATAATAAGTTGCCAACTTTGCATGTTGAGGTAATGGGGTATCTTGCTATATTGAACCCCTATTTTATCAAATGGTCTCCCAGGGTGTAGTTGTTTGAAAAACTTGCTTCTTTGCAAACTCTGAGATCAGATTTGCCTGAGATAGTAACTGAGGTTGAAGATGAGATCAAAAAGGTTAATGTTGCTCTCTCATTCTTCAAAGGCAACTTGAATCAAATAGAGGTTAAATTGAGCCTCTTTTCTGCAGATTTTAACAGATTTGTTCTTTCCCTAAGAGGAGAAGATGATTAGGTAAAGGCCTTAGATGCCTGGAGGAATGAGTTTGATAGCGAGATGCCTAATAATGAGGCATTTATTTTGGGATCAGATTTGGATATTGAGGGATTTAATAAGATACTAGATGAGGCCTTTAAGGCTAAAACTGACATTAATAAGTTTCTAATGGATGGTAAGAGCATTACTGATGTCAGATCGGAGAGACAAAAGGCACAAGTATAGGGCACTCAGGACTTCAAGTGGCCAACAGATGATGAAGTGACAGCATGGGAGTTGATGACTATGCCAAAGAAGAAGAAGTCTGTGATTGAAGAGGAAATTCTAGATGAAGAGTAGAAGGGAACACCTATCGCCTGATCAATGAGCACAGGGAGGTTAGCTATAAATAGAGATGAGTGTAGGTTAGCCTGCAATGGTGGTCACTCAGTCTTAATGCAACTACCAGAAGCTATCCTAAACACTGTTAGACAAAGGTGCCATATTCGAAAAGAGACAAAGAATATTAGATCCATATCCCCTATTTTTGTCCTCCCACCGCTTCTAAAATTCCCTTATTTTGTCTTTTTTTGTACTTTTAGGGTTAGGTTCCTTAAACCATCTGAAGCTTGTTGCATCCTAAAATAAAGGATTCCAAGATGGTTAAGGACCTATATATATAGGACCAAAGTTGTAATTGTAAAAAGGAGGATGAAATATAATTGAAGACAGACTTTTTGATTTTTGTCTGTGTTTTGAGCTTTTAAGCCTTTATATGTACTTGAAGCAGAATATATGAATAAAAATACAGTACAATTTTATTCTACATTGTTGTTGTCTCTTTGCTTATTGTATGCACTCTTTTATGTTTAATTTGTAAGGCATGTTAAACATACTGGCTATAAGGTAGCTATTTAATAATTTGCAAGTTTCTTCTAAGGGGAGAATTAAACTTTGTGAGTAGTTTCAGAGAGTACTGCACTAATTAAGGATTTGATACAATATTGTAGAAGTGACAAGATAAGTTTGCAAGGCATTTTATCTGATTTGTATGTAGGTTGTAAGGCATCCTACAGTATTCTTGTTCATATATTTCAGTGGATTTACATCTTTTGACTCTATTTGCTCAAGGATAGGCACTGGTCTAGAGTTTTTCAAGTGATTCATCATCATCCAAGCATTAAAAAACTATTTAAATCAATCACTTTTAGAGTATTTTGTAGAATCAATTGTATTTCTAAGGGTTACAATTGAAGTTTGTTGATTTCTTAAAGAGAAAATCAAATAGGTTATTCCTCCTAGATTCATAAGAGTTGCAAAAGGAAAGAAGAATGTATTTCTTAATCATGTTGTTGTCTGCTATCATCAAGATATTGATTTGGATTACCAAGCTTATCCTCAGAATAATCATAGTCATCTGTATTTTTATATACATGTCCATCTAAAATAGAGCATTCAACACATAAGGTTCAATCCAATTTAAAGATACTGTTAAGACAGTAATCAGTTATCGGTAAAACCTCCCTGAGTCAGTGGATCTCAAAAAAGAAGGAGGTGGTAATAGGTATCCCCAGTGTTATCAAAAAGCTCATCAATTAGCCTTTCTCTTGCCTAAAAGAGGTTGCATTCAAGTATATGAGGTATACTATCATCATTAGGTAAGTGTTGCAAGAAAAAGAGCTAACAGATCTTTGCACCATCAATTTTCAAAATCTATTCTTATGTGCTTCAAACATCAGACTATTCTTTGAATCAATGCGCTGCTCACACATCAATTCAAAGAGGGGAAAAATGTAACACCCCAAAATTGGCATCTTGCAATCCTAACTAATTTTGTTGCATTGGTCATTCTTCTGGATCATCAAAGTCCTATTGTACTAGACAATTCTGATTTTTGACTGACTCTACTCGACCTGAGTGTCAAATGCAGAAAACCCTAAATTTGCATTAATCATACATTATATTTAATTCCTAAATATCAATCAATTAGATAAATAAACCCTATGATTGAATTAATTTAATTATAAAAGTCCTAGCACTTTAATTAAATTAAATTCACCCTTTTTAGCTAAAACACATAAAAATGAATTAAATAATATTTAATTATTAAATAAATATCCTCATTTCAAAAATTGAATTTAATTATTCAAAAATTTGATAAAATACATTTATGAGGTCACATTCTATTTATTTAATTAAATATTCTCTCAAAAATCTTCTCTCCAGTTCAGAAATAGAAACTTTGAATTAACTGTGCTTAAAGAGAAAGAAAACAGTTAAAATAAAAAAGAAAACAGTTAAAAACAAAGAGAAAACAGTTCATTGTTTTCTTTTAAAGAAAACTTGCTAATTTGAACTGGCTTTTTTTATCTGTTTTAATTCAAAAGGAAACTTTCTATTCTGAGCAGACTCTCAGTCTATAAAAGAACTCACATTTCTCATTCAAGGATATGCATTGTTAGAATAAAGAATTGCTGCTACATTTTAGTTCATAATCTCATTTACATTAAGCTCTCATTTTGCAATAGATTAGTTTCATTTTCTTAGATTAATCTTGCATTGCAACCTCTTTCAAATCATGTCATAGTTTAATCTCATTTAGATTAATCTTGCATCTTTCATTCTTAGATTAATCTTGCATTGCATTCATGGAGAAAAATCCTTCGTTCTTGGATTGGTCTAGGTTGTGAGACTCTCGTTCTGAGAGCCATTCAAAATCCCATCTGTATAGGAGGCAACAGGTCGAATCATACAGGCATGCAGGATGAATAAATCATATTCACTCCTATATGTGGCTGATGAATAAGGACTGTGTTGAAGTGTATGGTTGAATAAGAAGGCCAAATTTAACATATACACTAGTATGATATTTTTATGCCTAATAAATCCTCCTAATTTTTTTTGTCAACCAAAGACAAGTGAATAGTTTTTTTAAACTTTGGCTCCTTTTAGTTCTTTTTTAGTTAGTTTGTTGAGTATCAGATGATGTGGAAAATAGGGAATTTTTATATTATAATTGTGCTTCTTTATTGCCTGTACCACTTACATCTAGAGCCTAAGGCTAAAATTGTTAAGGAAACAACATATGAGTGGGAGCTTCTAAATGATGTCAAGGTAGTCTGGCTTCGCAATCCGAAGGAGGTCATTGATGAAGATATTCCAACTTCTACCATTCACTTTCAAAGGTTTGTGAACTGTAACTTTAAAGTTTGGTTAGTCTATTTTCAAAATATTGTGAATGTGTCTGCTAGGATGATAATAAAAGGGTCTTTAACAATAGACTCAAAGAGCATGGATAAGACATTAGAAGGATTTTAAGCCATAATGTTTGAATGCTAAATCATTTAACAATCCTGATTTTTTTGGTTTTTAATAATGTTAGCACTCATACTTGGACAAAATGATTTGTAGTATTACTATTAGATTGTCAACTTTAGATGATAATTTTCCTTAGTAATAGCAACAATTTGGTCAAAACTGCAAGCATATGGATAGATAGACACATCATTTGAAATCAGGTAAAGACATATTCAGTTATTCACAATTTCACATTTCTATAGGCTTGGGCAACATGTGGAAAGACACTTATTGTAGTAATTGAACTGCTCTGTCTAGGTAGTCATTGAATGCTTATGTACTAAAGGATATATTTAATGTAGATGCTGACTCAAAAATAGATTCAAAGAAAAAGGGAAAGTACACCAAATTCTAGAATGAGTTTGGAAAATCTATCTAGTTAGGTATAATCGAGGATGCATCAAACAAAAACAGGCTTGCAAAGCTTCTGAGATTTGAATGGTGACTTCTATTGCCCATTTTGAAAGCATATGATTTTTTTGCTTGATTTTGGATGAGTACCTTACTAAGGTGTTACTCTATATTTATAATCATTAAAAGTTTCATGCTACTCATTTATACTAGTATTCTCTGTCCATTTTAATAGCACAAAATCTAGTGATAAACCTACATCGCTCAACTAGTACATATCAAGAATGAAGAAGTACCAAAAATATATTTACTACATTACTGGTACTAATAAGGAGCAACTTGAGAATTCTCCATTCCTTGAGAAGCTGAGAAAGAAAAACTACGAGGTTTGTGACTTAACTTTTAGTTTTTGTGAGTGTAGGTTGAATGTTATCATGATGGCAATGGTTGGAGGACCCTGTATTCAACAGCTGTTGGAAAGCGATCCTTCTAAGTTGTTGTTGTTTAATAAGGTTTGTCTCAATCCTAATAGATTATAGTTTCATTTTCTAGATGTGTAAGTCAGAGGGGGCTTACAATAATAAATCATGTAATGTTATTTTGAATACGAAGAACACTAGTATATGCAAATTTAATTATTTAATTATGAAAATCTATTAAAATGTCTACAGTTGCCAATTTTAACAACTAGTCACCAGTGTCAAATAAGTTCATAATAAACCAATATGCTAATAGCAAAGTAACATAATAAAATACACAGCCATATAAATTAATGCAAAGTAACACCTGAAGATAAATATCTAAACTAATCACCGACCAAGATGTTGTTGGTGATTACTTTGGATATTTATCTTCAGGTATTTTTTAACATTCCATATTGGTCAAAATTTTGATGAAATTTGGTCGAAACCCTCACCAAGACTGGTCTACATATCGACCATTATGTGTCAAAATTTAGTGTCATGGGTTTGGCATCTTGGTCGGATGGGCCAAACATTTTGACCAACATTGGTCAAAATTTAGCGTCATGGGTTTGGTATCTTGGTTGGATGGGCCAAACATTTTGACCGACATTGGTCGAAAGTTCAACGAATAAACTTGCTTCTTGCAGATGTCAATTTTGACCCAGATTGGCATAGAACATTCTACCTTAACAACGATGTGTCAAAATTTTAACTAGAAAAATAGCGACAAGACCATTTGTGGATCATTTGACCAATCTGGGTAGAAAATTTGACCAATTTTTGTCAAAAAAAGGTGCCAATTCTACTAGTGATTATATGTTGTTTTAGGAGGTCTCAGAGGTGTCTACATAAGAAAATGATGATGCAACTTTGTCTCCTATGAAATAGGTTTGGTCCATGGATTATGAGGTGATAAATGAGTTCTCCCCTACATTATTTTTGAAGAATCTACACAAGATAAGACCAAGGAAAGATAGTAATTAGATGAGGAGTAGAGTTTTTTAATCAAAGACTATTCAACTCTAGATGTAGATAGTAGAAAAGAAGTTCATATGGAGGATTCTATAACCAATCTCAAGACATTTTCTTTTTAATTAGATTAAGAGAGAAAAAAGGGTCCTGACCCTTTACAAAATTTGTCATGATGTAGGACAAAAAAGGCCCCCAAATTGACCATAAATAGAAAAAAATTACTCCCAAGTATTGAGGTGCAACTACAACCAAGTTGCTAAAAACAAATGCAAACAAAAGAAAGAAATTTGGGACCCCTGAGTTCCATCTTAAACAATGTCATGGCTTGTATGATTTGGCCTCTCACCTATCACTCTAGCATGAGTTTGGGTTAATGATTTAGGAAGCCATTTCTTCCTCCTAACAACAATCTAGGAGATATTACATTCTAAGTTCTTAGAGAAAGGGGAAGCAAGGAGGATTCACCCACAAAGAATCAATCAATTTGCTAAAAAGGAGCAATTAAATGGTGATGCAAAAGGTAAACTTCCACTAGATGAGTAATCTAGAGTTGATACAAAGATGAAAGCAAAGTGAGGTATGAGATTAAGGCAAGAGGGTCTCTACTAGTGTTTGAAGGGTACATTAGAATCACACCAAAATATAAGAAAGCATCACCATCTTAAGAGAAGTCTCCAATAAAGAATTCAAAGCACAAATAGTAAAATGATCTTCATTACATTCATCCATCAAGTGGCCCTTACATTAAGAGAGGAAATAATCCAAAGCTATATACCCAATGGAGAAGCTATATCTACCTTGGAAAAGGAGAACCTCATAATCAAGAGTTTGAGCTCAAGGACTTTCCCCAACCATCAAAACAACATCCTTGTGAAGAGGTTTGGAGATTTCAACATCCACCAGAATGAGAGAAAAAGTAAAGTGCCTCGTGTAGAAAGTGGTATCATCAACCTTCAAGAAATAACCATTATAGTTGTCTATGGCATCATACTAGGATTTCTCACAAAATTGAAGGGGGAGATTTAGAAGTCTAATGTACACAAAACACACATCTAGAGGTTCACTACGAGGGTTAAAGGGAGTTGACCAAGGACTTGAGAGAGAGAGAGAGAGAGAGAGAGAGAGAGAGAGAGAGAGAGAGAGAGAGAGAGAGAGAGAGAGAGAGAGAGAGACCCAAGGCTATAACTTTCTATAGAATGCAAAATTTCTATCCTTAGAAGAAGTAAAAGAAGAAAGGAAAAAACCTTTGGCATAAGGAAAGAGCTCATATCAACCACCAAGAAATTTTGTTGAACACCTTGAAAGTAGATCTTCAATGGAGGTCATGATGAACTTCATTTTGAGATTTGATTCATCCCAATTCTTTCCCTTAATCTCTCCTATAGATGTTAATGGAGAGACAAGTATTGAACATTCAAAGGATATCTACAAGTCTATATTAGGAAATACTATTATAGAAGATTTATTAATGAAAGAAGAAAAATTATAAAAGGATCATGTTTCCACTCAAACTCTTGTCTTAGAAGACAAAAATGTGCAATAAAAGATGATTGATTCAAATATTTTTGTCCTTTATTTGATTGCAGTAGGGATGTTTTACCTTGCTAGTTCATCACATAGCTCATCTTCACACATGTTACTTAAGTTTACTTAGGGTACTTGTAGGATAGTTATCACTTTGTGTCTTAAGTCATAAGATTAAGACACATGCCATAATGTTATGCAATCCCATGTTCACTTTGATCTATACAACCAAGGGGTCTCATTTATAATCTCGTTATGTTATATCAATCTATAATATGCATCCTTTGATAGAATAGTATTAATTGCTAATCTCTTTTGTGCTTTCATGAAGTTCTTAGATCTTTGGTGGCTACAATCTTCAGCCAAATCTTGCATGGTATAGAGAATTCTATAGTAACTCTTACATAGTATCAAAGCTCGTGGGATTACTTGCTAATCTTATTTGAGAGATCTAGGTTACTAATCTTGGTAGATCTTGAAAGGTTGAAGATGATCTTCTCTTGCATCGAATGATAATTTTGAGAATATAAGAAATTGAAATAAATACTAAACTTGGGAGTTTCCTCTTTTTGGCTTTGTATTGTAAGTCAAAATTGGACCTTGCTAGTGCGATTCTAAGCTCACCATTGAGTTTAGAGGGTTCAAAAAAGATAGTTTTGCCTTTTTTTTTTGTCAAAATTAGACATTTGAAGCTAGATGAATGATGATTTGAAGCTAAGAGGTGGTTGTAAAATCCATAAGGTAGCTACACTTCTAGAGAATTTTGGGCCAACTCTAACCTTGCCATTGCATCCAGAAGGCCCAAAATCCCCAAGATTGATTGCCGAATCTTAGTGATTTTTTAGTTGCTAATACTCGCTAATTGACTATTATTGAAATTTGAGAATCCAAATTTGACCAATAATTCAAGATTTAAGGCAACCTAAATCGCTACATTTTTACAAACAAAATAAAAATTATTTTATCGCCAAATAATTTATTTTATTAAAAATTTGAACTGAAAGATTTGCCACAATATTCGATACATGATTAGATTCGATTCGATTCGCCTAAATTTTATAAGTTATTGTAAAAATCAAAATTAATTCACCAATAATATATCATAATTATTAGTTACAATAGAGTTGTATCACCAATATTTAGTTACCATTATTGATTTAAAATGTAATCTAGTGATTCTCATTATATTCCATGAGGTAAAAATGTTACTATTTGATTTGTAATGCTTATGGGGGCTAAAATTTCTTTTGGATTGTTGATAACAATAGAAATCATTGATCTTGAGGAAATTATGGGTCCCATTAGAATTAAAAAATATCGATACATTTATCTCATATACTACAATGAGGGTTATTAGATTTTATTTTAAATAAATGGTAGTAGCTAAATACAATAGAGTATATCCCTTAAACTCATCAAAGATTTCCACATTTAGCTCAATAATTTTCTATAAGAATTCTATTTTTTAAATAGAATGATTTTTCATGATGATTAATGAATTTCTTGTTACTGTTTGAGATTCGTCAATATTTTCTTAAAGAAATTGCAATTCAAAGATAATCACCAATAAAAATAAATTCCAAAAAAATGAGAGATTCACCAATATAATTTAAATTTTTTCAAGAAAATGAAAGAATATCTTTTCTTGAAGGGGGGTTTCTTAAAGTTATCCTTGATGTTGATTTTTCAAAATCAGAGCAATTTATCTTAGGGCCTCATTTTTTTTAGCTAATGTCAACATCCATACAATTGTTAATGTTAGTTGTACGACTAGGTCATAACAAGAAAAAAATTTGTCAACAATAAAATAAGACTTTTAGCCTTTTTTATTTATTTTTGAAAAATAAAAATAAAAAATTCATTTGGTAAAATTTTTTTGTCCTACACAAGGCCACCAGGTATGGTGGTACAGTCCCTATTTGAGTGTAGCATGTGTCGTATTCCAATTGCTTGTCAGATGGAAGGCTCATAATCCACCAATTTTAAACTTGTAGGTTTGGTGAGAATATTCTAGAAGATATTTCATAGGAATATTCTAGTGCAAGAGAATATTCCCTATTATACAAACATGGGATTTTCAATTTTGACCCCCCTCACCATTTGCATTTTCAATTTGGTAGTCCAACTTCGTGGGCTCATAAATAAGTCACTCAACCTCTATTTTTTGACCAATTTTTTTTAAAATTTGGGGTAGAATTTCATGATCTTTGTAGTGGTGAAATTTGTTTTTTATTTTGGTACACTTTTTTTTTGTTTTTTTTTTCCATAAATTGCAGATTCTCATAAGTGTTGCTGAGTAGTTCTCATTTTGGGAACTATTTGGGCTTCATTTTTGCTCCTATAATCACATTTTTGGGTGCCACATTTTTTAAAGCGCATATTTTTTCCTATACATTAAAGTGGCATTTGATCAAATTGATCTCACTTTATGTAAAAATTCTACTTTAACTTGTGTCCAAATTTGGCATTTGTGTGGACCAAGATCAAATCTAGTTTGTGTTTTTGGCATCTTGCACTTGTAGTCACACTAAGGATAAAGTGCCAAATCATATTTTGTTGGGGGGATTCTTGATTGAGCAATTTGGGTTGGGGGTAATCTTTTGGTGGTTGATTGCATTATTTTTTCTTGTTGTACATGTTCATGTAATGAGGAAACATTAAATTAAACTCCTAATTGCATACAATTATGCATCATAGATAATATCAGTCATGAACTATCTCATAAGAAAGGGTTGTCTTGGGTATCTAGAGGAAACAACTTCTCAACCTACCCATCATGTATATTGACAAGGCGAGAGATCAATTGTGAGAAAATACTTGGATGCATATGTTTATTAGCATCTTTTGATTTTCTATTTCATATTAACTGGTGTATAACACCTAAGAGAGCTTGGGATAAACTAATTAGATTACAAGATATTAGATTAAAAACTAATAAGACCACCACTTTATGATATTTTTAACCATGTACATTGATTATTTGACTCTTCTCTTTCAAGCTAAATGAAACAACCTTCCTTTTTCTCTCACCAAAACCATAGTACCCCTATGTCCTTTTCAATTTTGTGTTGCCTTGTTCCACACTATCATCTTCAAATACCCTTTAAATAAATGAGACCCCTTCATGCTCATGCTTCTCTATGAGACAAATAATATCTCTACCTTCTGCAATAGGCCCTAATCCAAGATCCTCCCTCCAAGGGTAAGCTCTACAGTTCCAACAAACTACACTTAAAGAGGTCTAGATAAGAATCGATTGCTATTTGTTTTGGCACACAAGACTCAAAGTTGAGTCTTCATCCCTATTTGACCGTATGGACATTGTTGCTTTGCTTCCTACTAATTAAGAATTCACTTCCACTTCTTTGTTTCCAACTTGTTGCTCTATCTGGGTATGTGCGGGATCATGGTATACCAAGCTATGGCCTTAAGTGGCAATGAAAATTCAGAAAATCAAGGTTAGTCAACTTGACGTAAAAATTTGAACATCTTATCAACCTTATGTGAAAAATTTGTAAGAACAAAATCTGTAGGAAATTGAATGTAGTTTCTAAAATACTAGCCCTTGTCTGAAAAAAAAATCTAATTGTTCAATATTTTAGATTTCAATGCAATAGTACGAAAATTTCAAGAAAAAGATAAAAAGTACGTGTATGTCTGACCACCTTAATCACAATTAAAAGATGATATATTTTCACAAGATTCTAAATATAAGTAGTAGACTCATGCCCGGATGTGACGCATATTTTTGTGTAATTTTTTACCAAATAAATAATTAATTATGAATTTTCTGCTACAACTTATTCAAAATAAAAAAACTCTCATGTCTGACCACCTTAACTAATTCTAAACTTTACAAAATTGCAAAAAAAAAAATCTTATAGTAGGCGAAGCATAGAATGTAACGCATGTTTCAGATTTCAAAAAGGTTAAACCGTTTGAAAGTTATGGTTGTTTTTCAACCAGTATGTCAAGCAGGACTTTAGAGATATCTCAACTAGAAAATAAGTAATAATTACTTACTGAAATCGAATTTTGATAGCAATTAAATTGATGGAAAGCTGATAACGTCTTTAAGAAACCCTTTTTATTTCATCAATTTTGGGTGAAAAAAGGTCGTCAGCTACATTGTCTAAGTCTGTAGATTAGAGGAAATATGGTGAACACGTCATTTGGGTTGACCAACCACGTTTGGCATTGGAAAGCCAAAACCCAAAGCAACTACCAAGCCTAATCATATATCTGATA